>CM077034.1:82517481-82724348 GCA_039090855.1 Macrothele yani | reverse complement strand
ATAAAAAAGAAATACATAAATCATCATTCTTTCTTAATTTTTACCAAGGAATCCATTGGTGCAATGCACGCGTTTCTATCTGCTTTAGTTTGTGAGTTATGAGCAATGGGGAAACCTTTCTTTAATGCTTAAAAAGGCAATGTAGTACAGCACTTAGAAAGCTGCAGTTATTATTCTTTGCGAAGAAAAGGTTTAATCTATCAAATGAAGAAAAAAACCTTGGGCTTTAGCTTGAGCGCCGAGAAAATAATTTTTAAACATGGTGCAAGGCCAGTGCATTACCACGATGACAGTGCAATCGGCGAAGCACGCTGCGTCCTGGCACGGCTGTGCGGAGATTTGCTACCTGGAAGAAGAACGGCATTCCTCCCGCACGCAAGAAGCGATCCCACCCATCACCCTCATCGCGCGGACGCGTGTATTGTTGAACTCACGTTTTGAAGGAAAGGAACTCTTTATTTTAAAAAAGCATGATTAGTTCATGAACGATGTTTCACATTTCGATGTCTCACAATGCTGCGATCAACTTCCATGTCAGTTTTTGATTTTATTTAATCAAATCAGACAGAAGGATGTTGAGCTTCCGTTAAACCATTAAACGCATTTTTTTTCCGATAACGAATTTGGCGATTATCATAAAACTTATATCTACAGGTTTTACAGTGTTCGCGAGATTTTCCCGTGTTTTGTGTCATCATCTGAATCACTTCTTGAAAATAATATGTTTTTTTTGGGGAGGGGGGGGTGGGGGTGATTGCTCCCAATACTTTCGCTGTAGACGAGATATCGTGGTGAAATTTCTTAGGCTAATTTTGGGAATCGTCTTGTATTTTTTCTTTTTTATTCTGGCGAGTATGTATGTATGTATGTTTACATCTATAAAAATCTCCGTCGTGCTTAGTTTTCAGATTTATCATGCCGGCGATGAAATGAAACCTCTGTCCTTTTTAGATGTTGTTTGTAGAGGGTTACTGCAAATGACCTGACGCCTTTGACCTTTTGCGCACTTTGTCTGATCAACATCCCACAAATTTATTGCTCCTCGTAAAAGATATCCTTAAGTATAAAACTTGCCGACCCAGTGGCGCAGTGGTCTAAGCGATAGCTTGTAGATATGATCATTCGTCCAAATTGGGTCCGGATTCAAATCCCGGTGAGGCAATGGATGTTGTGTTTGTCTTACGGTCGCTGGCTCTCTCCCACCTTCTCTGGAGCCAGTGGCCCCAAATTAGGGACGGGCGACTGCTTATGGCCCACCGAGTTGCTCACAGTGGTCGTCAAACCCCCCAATAAAGAAAAAAAGTATAAACTTGCCATTCGCCGCAGGATGAAAAATGATGTTCGACAAAAAAATGCTAGGAAGATTTTATATGCGCACGCAAAATCTCCGATTATTTTTCTGTGAAGGTAATATACTTTTTCTGTAGCGAGGAAACTAAATATGATCCGCGAGAAAATTTAATGTTCGTGTCACCGATGTAAACCATTCAGTTCTAAACTTTTCGGCTTTTGGAAGTTTATGAATGCTGTAACCTCTTAAATAAAAAAAACACAAAATGGCATTCTACATGGCTGTTAGTTTTTGTTACTTATGGGAGGGAAATGGGGAAGGGGGCGAGTCCTCTAAACAAATTTCTAAGAGAGCAGCAGAAACACGCGTTTTGGAATTATAGTTGAAAACGATCAAGAGAGAGAGAGAGAGAGAGAGAGAGAGAAAAAGACCTAAGTAAGCTAAAATTGCGAATAGTAACTTGCCATAGAGATTCGTATCCATGGTTCCCCATACTGCATACGTTGAATAAATACTACGTACTGTATTCATTTTAAAACTTTTTTTGACTAGGAATAACATTATCAGCGTCGAGTAAAGTGCACATGAACGGAATTTTTTGCCAAAATTTCTGCAAACACTTCAAAGTGTGTGCCTCCTCGCCCATCACGTTTAGCCCCTCCCCCTTTCTTAATGGCCCACCTGCAGTTCTGGGCAGATAGCGTCGCCACTGCCCTGCGTTTGTTAACTTATTTTCCATTATGGTATGACGTTTTCTGTTTCGCCACAGATGTAGAACTGTTTATTTTTCTTAGAGGCGATTTATTCTTCTTATCCGTGCTTTGGCCTGACACTCTTGCTTCTAGAACTTTTTTTTTTCTCTCTTTTAAAAGAACAGGATAGCCCGAGACCTCGAATCCACTCAGATCCTAATTTACGACCTCTGGCAAACAGAGAACAGATTTCTAAGAGTGAGCACCGCAAGTGGAAAAGCTCCCGTAGTGTATTTTCTTAGATCTCTTTTATTCTCTTGTGATTTGAAAGTGGCTGCCTAGTTTTTCTAGCGTCTTTGTGCATTGTTATACACTGCCGGACAATCGCTAAGGACAGATGACAATAGCAACGATAGCAACCATAAAATGGAAGGCAGGAAAATGTGGAAATTAGCATATGTGCGGAATACAGTAAGACGTGTTGTGCGGTATGCAAATTTTGGATTGCCGAACTTGTTCGTGACGTGTCATAGCGCTGATAAGAGATATGAAGGATTTGACGCGTATTGACCGTTGTTGTTCAAACGCAAAGTTAGAGAAAGGGAAAGAATCAATTGACGAATTTGCAAATTTCAGTATGTCTTCCCGACATCACCCTAGATGATTTTACGCGTGGCCGTATTATTGGCAAGATTGAAGAAGGGGCGAAAAATAACAGATGTTGCCAGGGAGTTCGACGTCAGCCACAGTGTTGTTTCAAGGATTTGGAAATCATTTCAAACAAATGGACAGTGTAGCAAACGTCACGGGGGAGGTCGTGTTCGCAGTACGACACCTGCAGAAGATCGATACATAGTGCTATCAACAAAACGACACCGGCGCAAGCACAGCTAGTGAGGTAGCTAAATCCAGTTTATGGCTGCTACTGGAAAGCGGATCTCCAGAAAAACTGTCGCCAGACGTTTGCATGAAGGAGGAATATACGCCCGCCGTCCTGTTGTGTGCATCCCATTGTCCAGACGTCACCGTACCGCCCGTTTGCATTGGTGCCATCAACATCGCAATTGGACTGATAACGACTGGTCTGCTGTTCTCTTCTCAGATGAGAGTAGAACCCACGGTCTATCGTCTGATTGTCGACGACAACTGATCTGGCGTGATAGTGGTACTGCATATTGTCCAGCAAACATACAGGAAAGGAACCGAATGTATCCGACATGTAGTGTCATGGTATGGGCTGGCATCATGATCAATGGCCGTACGTCCGTCTATGTGCTTCCAACTGGGACTATGACTGGCCAAAAATACATTAATGATGTTCTGCTACCTCGTATGTTCGCATGTTCCGTGGTGCTGTCGGTGATAGATTCCATTTTCATAATGGACGACAACGCAACATGTCATCGAACAGTCGCTGTCCAGGAGTGTCTTGAGAGCAAGGATATTCAACGCCTCGTATGGCCAGCACGTTCTCCAGATCCTGAATCCCATTGAAAATGTGTGGGATGCTTTAGGGAGGAGTCTTGCTGGTCGCCAATGCCACTCCAATAAACAAGGACACCCTCATCCGTGCACTGAGAGAGGAATGGGATGTTAAATTACCCCAACAGGTGCTTGATAATGTTGTGCAAAGCATGACACGACGTGTGGAATCTTGCATCGCCCTCCATGGTGGCCATATCCCGTATTGACATCTTAAGCTGGAACGCCTGCGGACGGTAATTGCATTTTTTTCACGTTTAGAGTATTCTGCACTTTAAAATGGCCTGTTTGTCCCTTGAACACGTTTCAAAGCCTTTTGGATTTCAGAGAGCACAATAAATTGTCACTTTCTTGTAATGTCCTGGCTTTCTGACATTATTTTTATTTCCCTTGGCATCCAACCACACTTACTTTTTTATGCGCTATATAGCAGTTTATGATCCGTCCTTAGCAATTGTCCAGCAGTGTATTGGCGTAATTCGTTAAACAATTTAAAAAAAAAAACTAATTCTTAATTTAAGAGACAGTTAAAGTAACTTGTCAATATGAGGACGATAACTGCGTTGCTACTGATAAAAAGAGAAAAAACAGAAGCACATAAAACAGAGCGGACAAATTACGATCGATAAATAGTAACACAGAGTTCCATACTTGTTTTCATAAATTCGTAATCAATAATTGCGATACATTGGGTATTACATTAACGAAAACGTATTCATACGTTCGAGGGTCTGTTAATGTTTCTCATTATATCTAAATTTATTGGCATGATTAATAAAAAATAATAATAATAATAACGGAAATAAATCCAATTGCTACCACTTTGACACCGGGATGTAATTATAGGAGGCATAAAATTTTTCGTTGAGTGTAACCGTCAAACTGTATTTTTCCTATTTTTGGGCTACACCACGGACAGTTAAACTGTATTTTTCTAATTTTTAGGGTGTTGTGGTACGTTTTGTTTCATATTGAGCTTTTGGGAGTTTCGTGAGCTCCCACCTGACGCGTAATCTTTAAATAAGCAACTGAAATAAAAAATAAAAACGAGGCAAGATAGACAACTGCAAAATATACTCGTTCATTTAAATACCAGATCTACCAGAAAATAATCGATAACATTTTTTTCTAACCCGACGCTGAGCCTTGCTAACGTCATCATCTGCTGATCGTCAAGTATTTGACGTTTTTTAAAACGCAGTATATATCTATATCCTCTACCTCGCAAGAATAGGCACCGAGCTATATATCCCCGATTACTTTATTTCTCAAGCTGTCATTTCCCTTGATCATTTTTTCTCTTACGGCAGGCGTGGACAACTAGACAATTTATTAATTCCTGAAATAGAAGACTTTATTTGACGTCTAAAAATTCTGTCGTGATCTGTAGAAATCATTAATCAATATTCCAAAAACTATTTTCAACGTCAATTGCATAATTTATAAGCGTCGAGTACTGTATATCCGTTAAGCTGTACGGGGAGAAAAAAAGTGTATATTGAGAACCTCTTCTCGTCTTTGAAGTTGGTAAGAATACCAATATAATATTTTCGACGCCTGTCGCATAATTTTTATGCACGTTATTTGTGTGTAACCCCTTTTCACGGTATGCTCATAATGGTAAGCTGTACGGAGAAAATGGTTTATATTAGTTTTCCTCGTCGTCGAATGGTTAAGAATGTGGTGGATAGCATCTAACGATTTTGGCGTGAAATGACCCTTTAGTAATTTTTTACAGTTATATTATTTGAAATGCCCTTTAAACATAACATTAATTCACTATCACTTTCTTCTTCAAGCATGACATCAAATTATCGTGCGATCTGACCAACGCGTGCCATAGTATCTTGATCTCCAGTCCGTCCGAAGGCAACGACATCCACTCCCGCTGCCGTTGGCTGGCTGCCAACGCTATTTGCCGCGCACTTTTTCACAGTGGCAAAATATGAGCCAAATGCACCATATTTAAAAAAATATTTTCTCAGCGCACACGCGAAACCCCAAGGTTTTTTTTTTTTCTTCATTTGTTAACGAACTAAACTTTTTCTTTAAAAACGAAAAACAATTGCGATTTTCTAAGTGCTGTACTACATTCCTTTTTTTATGTTTTTAAAAAAGAAGGCTCTCCCGTTGCGCGTAACTCAAAAACTAAAGAAGATAGAAATTCGTGCAATGCGCCAATCGTTTCCTTGGGGGAAATTACGAAGACGTGGTGATTTGCGAATTGGTACTTTTTTTATCCAAACAATAAAGATATTTGAGTTTTTACGCGATTAAGGCCCGGCATGAACCAAGAATTCGAAAATTAATATCTTCTAACCTACGGTAAATAAAAAAATGAAACTTTCAGGATTTTCATCACGCTTGGGGTGATCTATTCATGAAAAAAAAATCGTAAGAATCGAAGGTGGTGTGGTGGATAGCATCCTGGCGATTTGTCGTGGAATGACTCATGGGTTATGAGCGGTCGCCCCGTCCGCTTGCCGCAGGGAAAATCTCCTGTTGCCGCCCCAGGTGGCGCAGATATTAGAGCCACTGCGCCCACAGGGGCGGCAACCACGAGATTCCACTGCTGCGATATTAGAAGTTTACAGTAATATTTTACGTTGCACTGGGAGCTCATAGTCGTGGTTACCTTCTCTCCGGCACTAGATAGGCTGAGAACGTTTTTAACAAAGGAAAACCAGTAAAAGTCGAAACTTGTAAAACTCTTTCTATAGGAAATATTTTTTTATAATTTTTTAATGCAAGCTACTATGTTATGATAAGCGAAGGTACATGTAGGATGAATGTATTACTATCAATTGCTTAATTCCTTAATGCGAATATCATTCTTTTTCCTTAGTATAATTTCCGGTCAGGAAATTAAGGAAAACAAACATAGTTTTAACAATCAGAGCACTGAAATTAAGGAAAAATAGCATATCTCCCTAAACTTTCGAACGTCGATGTTCATCTCGAATCTTAAATATCTGCAAAAGGTTTGTTGCTCATGGAAAGCCCGAAAAAAACAACGATCTTTTTACGTAGAAAAGAGAGAAAAAAAAAAAGGAAGAAAATTGTCATTCTTAAATGATATTGTGTTACTATTAGATAAATAAATGCAAAAATAACTGGAATTTTTTCAGCATTACTACAGTTCCGTATTTAGAAATTTTGATACCATGAACGTATGTGGCTCTAAGCTTCTATAGAACATGTAAGTTTGCGATAGCGAATAATTGTGTCTTCCTTGCAATGCAGTATCTTCCAAATTACTCTAAAGTAAAACAAAACAAACAAAGATAATCCTACTTTCCAACAGTTTTGTGAACACTCCGTCTTCGTGTTGGGTTACGTTTTACTGAAATGAACGCACTTCTAGTAATTTTCCAAATTATACTTTCTACTGACAATTGCGAAGAGCAGTATTTTAAATGGTAATGCAACGTAACCTTTTTTACGTTATGCGAGGTTTGTTGTTATGCTAAAGTTCTAAATGTCCGGCTGTGTAGATCTTGAACTAAGGGTAAATGTGATGCCCTAATTGTACTGGATACCTCGCTTTAAACAAAGGCTTTTAAGGTCAGACGAAACATATACAGAACAGTAGAATCACTTACGTAAATTTCTATTGGTCCAGAAACTTTGATTTCAGAAAAGCAACTTTAGACGAAATCCAGAAAACATATCACAGTGAGGCACCACCACACACACATCTGCTGCTTTGTCATTTTATATATCTCTTGTAGAATGAATAAGCTCAGCAAAGATTTAACATCTCCACACCAAAAAACTACGTCGCAAAATATACATATATATATATATATATATATATATATATATATATATATCCCCCTCTCGTTCTTATCAACATGATGAGTCAGTAACGTACTAACCTCTGGAGTGTTGCCAAACCTCCATTCATGAGAGAGAGAAAATATCACGTTAAGTTTGAGAAGGTGCTGAAAGAGAACTAACTCAAATTTACATAAAAAAAGAACTAAAAATGAAAAGTTAAATTATAGTATACGTGGCTTAAAGTCGAAGAGCCTCGAAAGCAATATTTTTTAAAGCTGCGTATTTTTGTCATCTAGGAGAAAGCAAAATTCAGAACCTCAAAAAAAGGTAACCCTCGGATTTTTATATCACGAAAATTATGCTTGGATAAATATTTAAAATAAACGTATCCTCTCTCCTTTCTCAGATGTTATAATATTTCATTATACCACCTTTAGGAGAGCACCGTGTTTCCCGGTGTCATGGACGCCTACTTTGTTTCATGAAATAAGCCTCGAAAATTTAGCGTGTGTCCTGGAGACCGATGGTTACGCTTTTCGTATTCCTATACTAACTCCAGAAAATGATAATCTATGTTAAAATGTATATTGGTAAACCTTATTAATAAAGAAGACTACTTTCGTCGTGAAACGCCACGGTAAAAGACAAATGTTTTTCTTCTTCGCGTCGCTTTTGCTGTGATACATGTACGATAAACCACGTGGTCTATAAGATTTTTGATGAAAATATCGATCAAAGAAGCCTTTTATATGAAAGAAGAGTGGGATCAGTGGATGCGTGACACAAACTACGACATAACCCTAACAGGTCGTTTGAAAAGGCCAACAATTTATCAGGTGTGTGAGTAAGTCCTAAAATCATGGAATGTCGTAAAGACTGAAATTAATAAGAAAATCTTTAAAATTATGTAGCATCAGTAATGCTTTAGATGGCCACAGATAACATTCTGTTTGAAGAGAGTGACGCTTCGAGAGTATTGACGATCCTGATTAGGACAGTGATGCCAGTTATGTTTGGACAACACAAGTCCATTTTCCAGAGTACTAGGATATGAAAGACTGAAATGCGTTTCTTTATATGTAGAGGTGTAATTTGTATTACTTTCAATCTGTTACAAAAGTGCTTCGGAGACCTCATTTTTATGTTTGATTCTTTTTCTCTCAAAAATTTTGCGTTTTTAGAATAGGGGTTCGCCTTGCACCCGGGAAATACGGTAATCAATAAGAAAGAATTCGTGTCTCTCATCCCCTAAATAGCCACTTTCAAGAACATAAAACTAGTAACGGGTAGTTCGGGCTTTCGCACGGGAAAAGAGACATTTACACTGCAAGTCATGGAGTTCACTAGGTAACTAAATAATTTCACAGGATCCTCCACCCTTGCTCGCTGCACCGCTGTTCAGAATTCTAGCCTTCCTAATTCCTGGGTGGAGAACCAAAGCTCGAACGAACCTTTTCACAGCACCCAAATAATTTTCCACAGGGGCTCATGTCCAGTTAATCCGAGGGCATTACAGGGAGGTAACTTCCGACAGAATCATCTTCTAACAAAGTTCTAGTCAGAACATTTTAGTGTGGAGGCGCATTACCCTTTTAAAGGGGAAGAGATTCTATTTCCCTAAGGGAGTAAAATTCTATGAATGAATGCATATGGACTGAAAGGAAGGACACTTAGCGTGGACCTTTCTGGAGATGAATCTAGATTAACTGGCACAGCTTTGTATCAGAGGCCTCAATGCGTGCTAGGTGAAATTATCCTAACCGAACTTTCACAATCCTGAACATTTCTTTTTCCGAATGACTGGTCCATCGCTATATATGGATTCCTCTACCCTTGCGTATGCGCGGAAAAACTGGAAATAAAAGATTGGAGACGGGCTTCCTTGCACTATGAAGGACTAAAAAATGGCCAAGGCAGGAGGACTTTTTTTAGTTATTTTGTATTTCCCACGTGTGTTGCACTGAAAATTGAAGGTTGAAGAATCGGCATTTTTCAAAATACCTTTCAAGGTACAGATTTCTTATTCTGGCGCTCCCTCAGTTCGGTACTCAGCATGTGCAACACTATGTTTGTGAGGTGGGAGTTATTTACATATAGCCATCTGTGTAAGCTTCATTTAATTTAGAACTCTGCTAAAGTTGCTTCTCCTGCCATAAAAATGTAGTTCTAAAATATTATTAAGTCTTTCCCTAATTCCACGTGAAAAAAATCTTGAAAATATACTTTGCCTTCTCCGGTGTTACTCTTCGTGGATGAGCCACGTGTTTCTTCCAAAAATTAGACTCTTATACCAGAATAAAAACAAACTACGATATTCTTGTAATTCTTGTTAACGTTATGTGGTTGAGCCGAGAAGATGTTTTGACGAGTTTTCTGGATTGTTTAGTGGAAATTCAGATTCTTTTTTCATGGAATATAAAAAAAATGTCATGTTTCTAACAAATATAAGATCATATCTATCAGCAGCTGGTGTATTTTACTATTTTCGAGGTAGGCATTTTTTCCTATTTTCGTGAAGTGGTCATTCCTTTTTTTTTCATTCCGTCCTTATATCTAGCCAGTGATTCTTATTAGGCGCTATTTGTAAGTCTTTAATACTGAAAGTTGTTTCTTGTCTGTCAGGAAAGTAAATAGTTGTCTATGTTAATCCGTGTGGGACGATTTGCAACTAATTTTTTTCTCCTGGCTTAGAGATCCTGCCAAATTTGATCTTCAGTGGATTAGCGTATAGCACAAAATGTGCTATTCGCCATTTATATTTGGGATTGTCTCAGTTGCAAATAAGAGAACTGGATGCTGTTTTCACTTTTACATAGCGTAGATTCCTCAGGGAATGCTGGTGGGGATGGTGACTCTATTTTAGTGACCGTTGAGTTATTCAGTCGCAAACGGACACTTCGGTTTCTTCGGAATGTGGCTCAAAACATTTTTCCAAAATGGCGTAGAAAATATTTTGCGGGGGGATGTGGATGTAAGATTCAAGCTAGGAAACTGCTTAAATTTACATGATTGGGAAAAAAATCTATGCCATAAAAATGTAGTTCTAAAATATTATTAAGTTCATGGTAAAAAAATGAAACTTTAAATAGAGGATAAAAAGTGAACAAATCGGCACATAAGGCCCGTGGACCCAGTGAATCGTACGTTCTAAAAGGCAAAGGGCAATGCCCCGGTTGTGATTCACATTTTATGTTTTTTTCGTGAAATTGCGATTTACATTGTATAAAAATGCTTTAATTTAAAAATTATGTACAAGCCCGCGGAGTCGTCACTTTACATAATTTACGACACAAGAAAGTTATATTATGTGCATTTCGCTCGGTAGGACTCTGGCAGTTTAACATCTTTTTACGTCTAGATGTTACAAATGGAGACAATTATGAAACTCCTAAGCACATACGAATAGAAAAAATTTTTTCTAAACTTTCATTATTCAAATAATTATAAAGTGAAAAAAATATTTATCTTCATATTAAACTTGCTGTTATACATATTAAAGTTGAAAGTAGCCCACATGAAGGTATTTTAAGTTAAATCAAATTATACTCCTGTTGCTTGAATAGTTTGTACGACACAGAATGACGCATGACGTCGATGCAACAGCCATGTATTCAGAATGACAATACAAACAAATGAAAGCAAATCACTGCGTGAAGGTGACATGACATCACAGACTTCCCCTCCAGTCGACGAGGTTGGAATAAATGGCGTTCTTCTCAGAAGTCAACTGCAGTGCTACTACCGTGATCAGCGGTATCTCTCACTGTAAATTTCGCAGAAATCTGAATAATACACCCGTACGAAAAAAGATCACGTTGACCTCAGTTTCAAATTATTATCCGCAGCCATGCTCTTACCAGGGGTAGGACAGAGCTGAGAACGTAACAGGTAGAACGTCGGTGACTATCATGATTAACACCGTAGCTAAAATAACAGGGTCCCGGTGCATATCATGATTAACACCGTAGCTAAAATAACAGGGTCCATATACTAAAGTGAACTAATAATAATTTACTTTGAAAAAAAAAACAACAAAAAAAAACACGGATTTGTGTGGATGAAAATTTGCGTTGCTAATTTCTAACATAAAGATCTCAGATTTTTCTTTTCGATTTCGAAATGGCACATTTACTCTTAACGAATCTTATATTTTCCTTCTATTTACTAATAACTCTTTACCCGATTGATATTAGTTAAACGTACTTCAAGTCTACTAGTCTACCGTTCGTTAATTTATCCTGCCTATTGCATGAAGATTCTCCGATCATTGTTTCTATAAACATCAAGGTTCTCCTTAAAATTGAAAATGTACTCTTTCATTCGAAACGGGGCAAGTTTCAGCATTTCTTCTTTCATGTTTGCTCCCGAGGTTGTGAAATATTTTTTTTTTTAGAAAACATTCATTTTAAAATCATTGTTTTAGTATTTTTCAGATATATGGCGTTTGAATTGGCTAGTGCTATGACCAAAATGGACTACATGAAACTTTTTGTTTAACATTTTATTTATTTCTAGTACGATATTTGAAAAATATTTTTAATATAAGATGACGTCTTGTCATTCTGTTCTTCGACATAATTGGATATATGTAGTAAAATCGCTGTCTGCTGTAACTTGCAGATGGCATATAAAACCTAAAATTATTTAGTAAAAGTTCCTATAGTAATATCTTAAACCACGACACTAAATAGAGACAGTTATAAAGAATTAAAAATAGTGCATATGAGACAGATCAGATCAGCTCTTGTGTAGAGGATTTTAGGAAAGGAGTGTCTGACGCCAGGTCTTAAACAACCCTTAGAAATAGGAGGCTAGGAGATTTGGGCTAGAGTGCCCGATAGGAAAGTGACACGGAAGCGAGGTGGAAAGGAGGAGGAAGACGCCCTTTTTTATTACCGAGGGGCCAGTACCCGGTACATGTGAGACATTAAATTTTTCCTTTTAATGATAAGTAAAATAAATATTTTAGTATTACATAATAATATACTCAGTAGAATAGATATCAACGAAGTGAGAGAAATAATAGTGTAGAAGGTAAGGATAAATTAAACCTATAATATAGTAGAATGGAAGAAAGCAGTCTAGATTTATCACTGTATTTTGAGAGACATGTTTAGATATTAGGGAAGTAATATGAGTATCAAATAGAAGTCATCGCTCTTTCCACGTTTATAAGTGAGTCACGGAAAAATTATCATCGGCTGCTACCGGGAATGGAAATCAGGTCTTCAAGTTACGCGCCGCACATGCTACCACTGCACCATAGCGGCCTCGAAATTTTCCAGATTCACATACGACAAACTGCCAAACCACATGGCAGGTTGCTTCTTTAAAGACCTGCACAATGCTGGAGATTTCCCAAAGCGGAACAGCAGGAACTGAACTAATAACAGGAAGGCGAATTTATAATAAATACACGATTGACGTGGATTATGAACATCAAATAGAAGTCATCGCTCTTTAGACATTTATAAATGAGTAACGGGAAAATTCTCACCGGCCACCACCGCGAATCGAACCCAGGATCTTCCAGTTACGCGTCGGACATGCTACCACTGCACCACCGAGGCCACGAAATTCTCCAGACTCACATACGACGAACTGCCAAACCACATGGCCGTTTGTTTTTTTTTTGGAGCACGCATAATGCTGGGTTTTTTTCACCAAAGATGAACAACAGCAACTGGACAAATAACTAGAAGTGATAACTAGATATGTTCAGTTGCTGTTGTTCGTCTTTGGTGAATCCCCAACATTGTGCGGGGCTCCAAAGAAGTAACCTGCAGTGTGGTTTAGCAGTTTGTCGTATGTGAGTCTGGAAAGTTTTGAGACCGCTCTGGTGCAGTGGTAGCATGTCCGGCGCGTAAGTGGAAGGCCCTGGGTTCGATTCTGGGTGGCGGCCGATGAAAATGTTTCCATTACTCACTTATAAACGTGGAAAGAGCGGTGACTTCTATTTGATGTTCTAATCCACGTCAACTGTGTATTTAAGAAATATGAGATTCCAAATGTTGGTAGTGTTTTCTGCGGTCGGATTTTCCTTTCCCTCAGCAAATGTATGTTTCTTTCTTTCTTTCCGTGTTTTGTTTTCTGTCTATTTGGAAGCTGGTTTTCTTACAGGTTTCGCACAGAATGGTGCATGCCTGCTTTTAAAACAGCTGTTGGAGGATGTATTCTAGTGTGTGTGAAAGTGCGAAATTGAATAGCGAAAATGCATTGTGTAGTGTGAAAGGAGATGAATAAATTAAGTATTACACAGTTTGCACTTTCAAGGCAGTTCCATATGTTGAATGGCTGAGAGAGTTTTGCTCTTGCTTTCTGTGTATTAATCCCTGTGACCACTCGCCTTCGGAGGAGCGGGATACAGAGCCTACAAAGATCCCCTGCGGGACACATTCTGAAGTGTGTTCCGTGGGGTGCTTTATCTTTGAAGAAAAGGAAGAACCATGGAACATTAATTTTCCTTCATTTCGATTCGCACCTACAATGAGGAAATTTGCACAAGGCGTTAAACAGGAAACAGGATGCAGACACAGATTTCTCCTGGAAAGAACAAATACACGATCGTTCGTATGTGTTGTAAGTTGGAAGTCATTTCTGTTCGGTAAATAGATCATAGTGGATATTTGATTTTTGTTACACGTACTTGTTACTCTTCATTATTTCTAAAAAACAATAACAAGTTGTTGTTTCTTCGTACACTACATCAACGATTATTGATATTTCCATGTCTTATATCAATATACCAGGATGTACGGTAGCAGGCTGTTTTTATTTCGATACGAAATCTAAGGGTTCTGCTATTGTTTACCTTTATTTTCCTGCAGCTCCTGATTTGAAAAAAGCCAGGGTATAAAAATGTAAAGGAATAGAAAACTTGAAAGCAATATATTCATGCATTTTCTCTAAGCATCTACTCATGGTAGTAATGTGAGTGATTTATGATCAGAATAGTCTGGATTACCTTACGAAGAGAAAATGGAAACATGCTCTCAAGGATCAGCCATCAATCATCTAGGTGAAATTGATTTTATGCACATTGCACCTGTTAATTCTGATGAATCATTATCATTTTATTCCTAGCGCTGGGAATTTAAATTTTTCAGGACATAAATACTATTTGGCGCCGATGAGGATTTGAAAACCTTTCTTTATGTGTCTTCAAAGAAAGAAAAGACTCTATTTCAGAAGTGCAAAGTCTTGTCGGGCTTGTTTACGTTTCTTTTCCTGACTCTCCTTCTGACAATATCCGATATAAACATTACCAAAAAAAATTCTAAAGGCGCGTGTGTGCATGGGAGAAGAATGCTAACGGATTTTAAAAATCAGAATAGCATTTATTGGTTGTTTCGATGGTCTTTGATATAGAGTTGAACTCATTTTCTAAACTTTCAGGAATTTGAAAGGAGATGTTGAGTTTGCCAGTAACGTCTCTTTGGATTTGGTGGACTTCGTTTGGATTGGATGATTTTTATGTAGCAAGAGTTTTATTGCTGGACAGCATGGTGTTTCAGATATTTTTAGTGTCGGCTCCGCAGTTACATCGTCTACAATTTCGGGGAGGGGGGATATACAGCTTAGGATATATCTGACATCAAAATAAACAATGATCAGATTCAACTCCTCAAAAATATTATTGTGAAGAAAAAAAGGACATTTTAAAATTAATTTTTCGATTGATCTCTGTTAGCTTAAGTGTGTGTAGACGACAATTGCTCTCCATCTAATGACGATAGCAACTGAAAATAAGGAGCATGGAATTATGGCTTTTGTGTACGAGAACATATATCTGAGAAATGCTTGAAACGTGTTCATTTCGACACCTATAATGTCCAAAACTATAAGAGAAATATACTCGGAGAAACATTTAATGACCAATGGAACACATTCTTTACGTTAGAAGTAATAATCCCTAACATTCACACTAGAAATGAACGCGTCCTCGTCCCTTAGAATTTCAACCAAAAAAGAACCTCTTCTAATTTCACATCTACAGCAAAAGTTCGGCTGCAAACTAAAAAATGGCGTCGAAACAACCTGCTTCTCCTTCCGCTGTTATGCTAAATTCTCCTCTTCGTCCCTAATTTTTGCACACCAGTGTATGATCTGATCTGATCTGATCTATTTTCTGTAAATACACTGGTGTGCAAAAATTAAAGACGAAGAGAAGAAATTAGCATAACAGCGGAACTGAGCAGGCAGAACGGACCGAAAGACCACTCAGGAGATAGACTACGGTCCGGTACGATAGGGCATGCGCATATATGCATTGGGAAGACTCAGGGGGAGTGCCGGAAGGGTATATAGCAAATGGGCGGTGAACGCTCAGCAATTCGGTGAAAGCTATTACACGGTGTAAATCGGTTTGAATGACGTCTAGTTGCTGCCACAATGTGATATGGCAAACAGGCAATCCAATAGATTACATCTGGATGACTTTACCTCAGCTCGCGTCATTGGGAAGTTGGTAGAAAGTCGAAGTGTGACTAGTGTGGCCGAGGAGTTCGGGATCGCTCACCGCATCGTTTCACGAGCTTGGAGAGCATTTCAAACGACAGGAACAGCTGTCCGAAAGTTTAGCAGTGGTCGTCCACGAGCAACCACGGCGGCGGACGACCGGTATATTGTCCTACAGGCGGGAAGAGACACATGGCAGACAGCGGGAGAAATCGCAAGGCACATGCAACAGACAACTGGACGTCCGTTATCGTGTTTTACCATGGCCAGGAGGCTGCACAAAGGCGGTCTATTTGCACGACGATCAGTACGGTGTGTTCCATTAACGCCTGCTCATTGGAGACGGCGGTTTCTGTGGTGCCAGGAACACAAGAACTGGACACATCAGCAATGGGGTCGAGTTCTCTTTACGGACGCTAGCCGATTTAGTCTGACGAGCGATAGGACACTAACTTCGTTGGCTAAAACAAATCAGAAGCCAAGATTTCTGGGGTCAGTACAATTTATTCCACTTATTGTTCATGTCCTAAAGAATGCCTGCTCCAGATATCAGGTCGATTTTAGAGTCAAAACCATGCATATCTTATCATCGAGTCGTAGCGACCGTGATCCTGTGCCAAGCTTCGACAAATGGGGTATATACTGTATTCCATTGAGATCAAACGACCCAGGAACTCACGATTCTGTATAAAACGGCTCAACTTCTAGGAAGTTACATACTAGACTTACTAGAACCCAAATACACTATTCGGAACGGATCACAAACGACTGCCTTGGCAAGAGCAGTTAATAGTGGTAAGTTGTTTTTCGAGATTGGGACAATATGTCAATATTGGCATTTCCGTCAGGTAAATCAACTTTGTGATTTACAGAAAGTTTATATGATGATTTCCCTAATTACATTCCGGGGGTTTGGAAGAACCGTATTTTCAACAAACAGTATCCTCCTACAAGTCGTTGTCTCTTGTGCACAGGTTTTGTGATTTATTACGTCACATATGTATTTTGCTTCTCAAATTTTAAGTTGTAATCTGTCCTTTTTCTTGATATAAAACCACATGTAATCTCAGAGTTCGATTATTTCAAATCTGAAGATGGGTCTATAGTTGACCCGAAAGTGTTAATGTATTTCAACCTTTTTTATTATAGTTTTAAAGTCACCATCATCGACTTTTATAATATCGTGTAAAAACGGCAAGTGTTGTTTACATTGCGTTGTGTAAAATGTTCTTGCGATTTTCTGTAACACATTGTACATTCAAGATTTAAAACAAAGTCATTCTAGTTGGTTACATATTTTTTGAGTTCCAGCAATTTTTCAATTCGTTTCCTAATTTATGTAGACAACTGTATTTTGCTTGCTGTTCCTTCAACTCTCATATAAAGCTTTAGGTTAAGAATTTTTGCCCATTTTTACATAGTAGTATGCAAAGCATTTGAGACTCTTGCTGAATGAAACTTCTCTTGTTCCGATTCCCATCCATCTTATGAGATCGATATATGAAACGAATAGTACATCCTGATCTCCTGAAATCCTTATTTACGCAGAAACAGAGGAACATAAATACGTAAAAACCATAAACGGTGTTTATACAGAAATTTTCTTTAAAATCAATTCCATAATTATCAACCTACTGTTTAAGGCTATCGTCATTTAATTAAAGTGATGTGATTTAGATTCAAAAAAAGATATTGAAAATAATTTTGCTTTAGCAAAATGTCTGGCGGTATTTTTAACGAAAAATAAGGAATAATTGAAAATAATATTATTTGGAAAAACTTTGTTTGAAAATCATTGTAAAAAGAAATACTTCGTACCCGAAGTCTTTTGGAATTCTTGTCGCGGAAAAGTGGTTTTGTGACCAACTGGTATCTTCTGTATTCTGAAATACTTATAGTGCAAACCGATTTTCTGAGAGCTAGAGTATATTCATACATTATTATTGGTTAACTATACACTGTTACATATAGTTTTCTAATAAAAGATTGGAGATATTAAATTTACTATAGGAATTTTATTTACGAACCGATGAAAAAAGAATTCCGTCTCTTTTGTCACGTAAACAAAAATAAAATTGTAGACCTTTAAGTGAGCTTGTATCATCCAGCTTTCTATCACTTCGTAGTGTTGAAAAAATTTTGCTTTTGTGTTTGCATACTCTTTACCCTTGGGCATCTGCTCATGGCCGCAGGGAAACAACTGTTACTCTGGTTTCCATAAATTAAGCAACAAATATAGAATTCTTGATAACTCAAAAAGTATGCAATCGATCCGGAAGAAAATTGGTGTTAAGCTTTATCAGACCAAATGCAAGAACAAAAATAAAAAGTAAGAACATTTGATACAAAGCATTTATATTTTGTATGAGTGATGCAAACATGAAAATACAGAAATATAGGTATCAAGGTGAAATACGAAATGGTACTTCAATACAGGCCTGACAGAGATGTTCCATGCTTTTAATTATGGTGTCCAGGAGTTCCGTGGGTAGCTGCGTCCATTTCTAAAGCAAAGCAGTGCCGATCCCCTGCTACAGAGATCGGGAAGCATGGTGGAGGCCGCAACACGCCTCTCGAGATCATCCGACATGCTGAATGAGATTCTGATCGGGAGAGCGTGCAGGCCGCTCCATACAGACTACAATCTCCTGTTCCAGGTGCTCATGTAGGAGGCGAGCCGTGTGAAAACTGGCGTTATTCGGCTGTAGACAAAATGTATCGCAAATTGCGGTTGCTTTGGACGAACATTAGGGTCCAAAGTGTCGTCTCTGTACCCTGAGCATTGAGGTTTCCATGTGACAACACATAGAATTCGTACGGTCGCATTACGATTTGTCTGCCCACACCAGAACACTGTTACCACCGTAGGTGTCCCTTTCATGCGTATTAGCGAGAAGACAGCGAGTACCGGCCTCTCACCAGATGCAAACTCAGCGAGAATCACTCTGTTAACAGCTCCGCGTCTCATCAGTGAACAGACCTGCTCTCCGCTGATTTTGAGTCCAGTTCGCATGCATTCGTTCCCAATTGAAACGTTCCCTCCCGTGGCGGTGGTTGAGGGGCGCGCATAAAAACGGTCGCTGAGCGTACAGTCCTCCTGCGCATGACCTTCTGCGTACCGACGAAGCTGATACCGTCTGTCCGGTGGCTACCGCAAGCACAGATTTGAGATGAGACAGTGTAGCCGTCCTGTTTCGCCGTGCCGCCAGCCGTAAGTACCTTTCATCGCCGGAGATCATCACCCTTGGCCTACCTTCGCTGTACTTTCAGGAAGCTTCACTCGTGGCTCGGAACTGATGACACGTCCTTCTGACTACAAAACGATCAAGGTAGAGCCATCTTTCGACGTCCGCTTGCAGTTTCCCAGCTTCGAGTATGCCTATTGCTCTGTAGTGTTACTCCGCTGGTAACTCCGCTCGAAGCCATGTTAAAAAAATCGCTATCTGGAAATCTTATTCACCGCCGCACATGAATTGGCGACCCTCCGAAACAGCAGGTTTCAAACTCTTGTGCATTCGCATAAAGCTCTGCTCGCGCCACACATTTGTCTTTCACACCGCGATATTGTATGCCTTCGCCTGTAACATATGCAAATTTCGTGCAATTTTTTTAACTATGTTTCCCCCAATTCTTGCTATTTTTCGGTCTGTTGATTAATTTATAGAAACCAATGTATATGTGAAACGGTATTGTTGGCTCAGCACACCAAATTTATTCGTTTACTGGACTTTATTCACTGAAGGATTTGTGCCACCGAACTTAGTAAGTTCTTCTTGGCAGCAAGAAAACGCGAAGATTTGTGATCGCACAGGATTGCGAGGCATGTTTGATTCTTTCTGTTTCGAGAGTAAAATGTTATCATGACTATGTTAACTTTACTTAAAAAGTGTGCCACGGAAAGCTTAATTCCAAAAACTAATAGAATGCGATCGGGTGTAGATTATGTTGCCTTTATTGTTTTGCTTCTCTCTGTTTACAGAGAAGCAACACAATAGGGATTCCTCCTTAGAATAGGAATGAACACCTAAATAATTCAATTAGGGTGCGATCAATTGAAATTTCAAAGCGTTATTTATTCATTTGTTTTGCGATAATACTGACCTAATTCATGTAATACGATTAACTACAAAAAGGAAAGAGGAGGAATTGCATGGTTTGTAACAACCACCAAGCTAGGCCCAGAAGGCAGCAAGAGTTCAGTCATATATTTGATATGATTTGTACAGAAATGTACAACAAAACATTTTTACCGAAAGTAACTCGGAATTAAATTTTGGTAATCTGGCTTTGTGTGGCCAATTTTCGGCTTGCATTGTCTTACAACCTTAACTGGACTTTCACCTATAGCATTAATGACTCTTATTCTATCTTTTTCTGATTATTTTCTGGCCATCGTTCAAATATATTATCAATAAATTCCAAGCTTAGGGACTGGTGTTGGGACAAGGCAATGATTAATAAATGGTACATGTGATTAAAAATATTTCATTCTTTTACAGACAAAATTAATCCCCACTTTTGGAAATTGGCATTTATGAGATATTCCTGATATATTCTCACGACGTTCTGCATAGTGTCATATTTTCTAATAAACAATGAAGTACGTGGTCAGAAGTAGAACGTGTTGTTATTAATCTAGACCAGCCAGTGCCTTTTATTATTTGTAAAAAGTTGTTAATATCGCCTTCTGCCTACCGTTGAACCTGATACCATCCGTCCGGTGTATCTTCATTCTTCTTGATAAAAAGTGAAGTGTACCTAAATTAGGGTTCGGGTATTACCTCGTCTCGTAGTGTTATCCGTGATGTTCCTTAAATCCAAAACCGAAATAATGGAAATAATTTTTGGGTGGAGAAAGGAAGGAAAGGTTCAGTAAAGGAAATTGCTTAGCGGTATTTTCTGTCAGGGATTATTTATAAGTAAATAAACGAACTAGAATTTTGCATGGAATTGATTCATCTCGTAGTCTTTAAATGAACTATAGAAATTTCTCAGAAATACAGAAGATCGGCAACAAAAATTAGAGAGATCTCTAAGGGCATTGTAATTAATAAACAACATTCAATCTTGGTTTCCAGTAAAGCATTAGGTGACTGAAAATTTCACTAGCCCCTAGTCACAAAAACATAATTGCAAATATATATGCTAATCTACACCCCTATGTGGAATTCCTTTGTAGCTCCATTTTGGGCAAGGGTGGACCCAATCAACCGGACTACGGCCGTTGCTGTTCGATACACGGGATTATCGGAATTACAATAGGCATACGTATTTGAAGTGATTGAACCTGTTTTGTTTGGCAGGGGGTTATCTCAAGTTCTCGTTAAGGAGTGCAAGACGAGCGGCCGGTCTACATGAAAAACAGTTACCAAAATCCACCGAAGCTTCAGGGCTATTGGCTCCAAATTCTCCACCATTCTCGAACTTGAAATGTTCTCATTGCGGCGGGAATTCGGATTTTCCGCCAAAGCAGTTGCTGTACTCTTCTCACTCCAACAGGGTGCAAACACACCCGTCAGAAGACCTCACCCCCTGATATCAAGTCCTTTAATTTTCTGTTATATTACTCAAGGCGAGAAGAGACCCCACCACACTCTCCTGTTTGAAGACCACAGGCCATTTGCTAAGTCATTGGGTGCACACACGGGGATCGTCCGTAAGGTGCAGTCCCAGCTCCCGACAAGAAAAATCTTGTCCTTCATTGCTCCAGATGTAGGGAACAGTGACATTTACAAAGTACCTTATTCCAGCAACGCCCAAGATGAAATGAGAAAAACCTTTCAGAACACGTTTTAAATATTTTAAGATTTATTTAAACTGGGCTTGACGTTCTTTCGGTATTATTGTAAAAGACAGAAACGAGCTGGTTAAAATGTGATATGGGTCCAAAAATGATCTTATTCCCCTAGTAAATGCAATAATTTTAGATAGATAACAATTGGAAACCTCAGTGTGTGAGGCTCTTGTGGGGCCCAAAGTGTTTGGGGTACCCAGAATTTTCTACCACTACCTATGTTCTTTACCAGGAAATGAACGTTTCACGGCTTGGTTTTAAACAACGCTTCAAGCGCAATCTTTTTTCTTAGGGCCGCGGGTGGCCTAGTGGGCACCGTTCGTGACTGCCATGGAAAAGGACCTAAGGTTCGATCCCAGGCAGGTACGAACGCTCGATCCACTAAATATCCGCCGTGCGTCGGATGGACACGTTAAGCCGTCGGATCCGTGGTACTGGCCCCACGGTAAAAAATAAGGGCGTCTTCCTCCGCCTTTCTACTTCGCTTCCGTGTCACATTCCTATCGGGTACTCTATCCCAAATCTCCTAGCTTCCTATTTCTAAGGGTTGTTTCAGACCTGGGGTCAGACACTCCTTCCTAAAATCCTTTACATATGGTCATTTCCTTTACATATGGTCATTTGGTCAATCTTTATCTACAGCCATTCTTCGACCCCCATTGGCCATATGGAGCTATAATCAGCGTCAAAGTTTCTGTAGCACAGATTTGCAGTTTAATAAACAACAACGGAAATATTTTTTTTAGTTTAATAAAAATAAATAAAACAAATAATAGATTAGAAATTGGGAAAAAATGCTCCCCATTTTTGTGACTCACTGAAAAGAAAGCTGTGAATGCCTTCTCATGTTTTAAGCGTCCGGTGAATGAATTTTCTCTCAGAATGCATGTCATATCCTTTATTGTAAAAGCATATATTATTAATCAAGTTTTATATTGATACAATTCGTTCGAGTAAAAATGTATATTAAGTAGTAGTTTCTAATAATTGGCTTCTTGAGTGATCGTTTGAAAACAAAATGGGCACTGGCTCTCTCCCTTCCCTGGAACCAGTGACCCTAAATTAGGGACGGGGGACTGCTTATAGCCCATTTGAGTTGCTCACGGTGGTCGTTAGACCTCCAATCAAAAAAAAAAAAAAAAAAAACATAATGAGGAAAATGATATTTTAAAAAATATTGAACTGTAAAACAAAATGGTAATTTTGAAATTTATAATACTTTGGTAATATTTTGTGGGTTTTTTTTTCTTTTCTACTGCAATTGAAATCGCATTATTAATCATTTCGCTGGATATTAGAAGTTTCGATATTCAAATTAACTTTAATTTAAATATATGTGCAGCACCTTCATAGTACTGCAGTTGTATAAAAGTACATGGAAATAAATGGCTTACTTTCTAAAATGTATTTTCATTTAAGCATTATTATAATTTTATTTATGTTTTAAATACATTTTGTAAATAATATCGACCTTCTTAGTAAATAGCTTTTGTTAGCAGTTTTTACTTCGTATTATTTTAAATTAATATAGATCAGTAACAAGACTTTCGTTTATGATTACGGGTGGTCTAGTGTGCAACTTTTATTACTGCCGCGGAAGGGACCTCAGGTTCGATCCCCAAAGTATCCGCGGTGAGTCGGGTGTGCCACGTTAAGCCAACGGACCCTGTGTACTGTTCCCCCGGTAATAAATAAGGTCGTCTTCTTTCCCCTTTCTACTTCGCTTCCGTGTCACTTTCCTATCAGGCACTCTAGCCCAAATCTCCTAGATTCCTATTTCTGAGGGTTGTTTAAGATCTGTGGTCAGACACTCCCTTCTTAAAATCCTCTACATTTATGCTTTTGCTGGAAGGCAGTTAGTCTAAACGGGAATGCATGTTGTGTAGACACTTTCCTTTTTGTTAGTTTGACATGCAAAACCCTTCAACGTAATCAGAAATCGATCACACTTACTATGGAAAGCCCTCCAGAAAACCAACCTCAACGTCCTAGTCGTGGGGTGGAGGAAACTGGTGGATTAGGTGCTGTGATTTACAGTTGCTCCTCATTTTGGAGCGTCCAAAACATGCTGGCTAACCAGTGTTGCCAGGTGAAATTCTCAAAAATCAGTAGTTTCATCCCAAAAAATCAGTATAATAGTTTAAAAATCAGCAGATTATTTTTTGTTACAATACACAATGCACCGCTATCGCAATTGCCTAAAGTAGTTCTGATCACATTATTGTATTTTCCATTTAATTTCCTTTCTTAAAAGGCAATTTTTTACTCTTCTGCTATGGTCTATAGTGCAAAGTCTAATGAAATGGGCCAACTGAACTGGAAAATGTTCACTGTCAGAATTTGAACAGAACTGTTGTTCTAATCTTATTATCATTCCTATTGCTATCATTGATGCTGTTGTTCATTTTTTCTGCCAAAACATTTCACCCCTTAAAACTACGCTAGCCACCCCTGTGGCACAGTGGTTTGAGTGATGGCTTCTGATCATTCGTTCGAAAGAGATCCGGGTTCGAATCCTGGCGAGGCATGGATGTTGTGTTTGTCTTACGGCGCTGGCTGACTCCCTTCCACGGTTTATGCTCCCTTCCATGGAAATCAGTGGCCCTAAATAAGGACGGGCGACTGCTTATAGCCCACTGAGTTGCTCACGGTGTTCGTTAAACCTCCAATTAAAAAAAACAATAAAACTATGCTTCGAAGACCTTTAAAACATACCCCTTGCATGCAGCAATGGACATGCGGTTTTTAAAGAAAGTCTGTTTCTCTGATTTGTCTTCATGATGTTTATCATAATAAACAAAAAAAAATCCTTTCTACTACAACTTTTGAATGAAGGAAGAATAAGAAACATGCCACAAATTTCCACAATGATGGAAAGAATATGCTTCCGTCACCAATGTGTTATTTTGCACATGGCCAAAAATCATGCAAACGTACATCAGAATGCATTGCATTTCAAGATCAGTATATCGAAACATTTTTCATTCATTGGCCAGTGTTTGAAACTCAGTTTAAAAATTACACTGGGAAAAAAAGAAACTAAAGCAGCAAATCATAAAAACTTCTTTCGCAGGACATTGACAGGGGTAACAACATCAAAATGTTCCAAAGCATTATCAGAAAATAAAAAAAAACTTTTGATTACGTTATCCTGTTAAAAAGTAATAGAAGAACAAGCTATTGTTAACAATTCAATAAAATTACAAGGAACTACAAAAAAACCGTATGGGGCACTAATGCCAATCAACCACGTGTTAACACAAATTTGCCACCACTACCTATCTAGAAGGCCCCAGAACGCAGTGGTCTAAGCGCTAACTGTTGACCATTCATCCTAGATGGGTCCAGGTTCAACTCCATGTGATGCATGCATGGGTGTTCTGTTTGTTTAATGGCACTGGTTCTCTCTCTCTTGCCTGGAACCAGTAGCCCTACAGTAGTGGTGGCTGACTGCTTATAGCCCATCGAGTTGTTCACGGTGGTTGTTAAAACAAAACAGGTTTCCCTACCTCTACATCATGGATCGTAGCAGTTACGGATATTTCTCATTCAAGGAAACGGTGCACCGTAACCTATCACTATCAATTATGGCAATCATTCGTTTGTACACAAATATAATACCCAAGTTTATCAACAATTTTGAAACAGGTTAGATCCTGTTAAATATTTTTTTCCAAAAATTAATCACATTATGTAAAACTCGTTATGTTTCAGATAAATTCTTCAACAGTATTACTAAAAGCTTTCAGAAAAATTAGAATTTAATGAAATATGGGAAAATCAGTAGAAATAAGGTGTTTTTCAAAAAAAGTCACTAAATCACTAAATGCATGAAAAAATCAGCAGATCTACTGATAAATCAGTACACCTGGCAACCCTGTGGCTAACTGAGGCTCTGGTCTACCTACGCCAAGGTGTGAGGTATCGTGCTGAGGGCTGAATGTTACTGTGGTAGTAAAATTTCAGTATTGTTAACGATCCCTTCAGGGCACCAGGTGAAACCCTGTCATAATTAGCCTTCCATCCGGTATAGGAGAATTACAGGGTGGTGGCATTGTATTTTCCTCCAGTTTCGTGTGACCAAATATGGAAACTATTTTGGACACAACAAACCCTGGGTCAGTACCCAACCTAAAAATTCAGCATCTTCCCAGCCAAGGCCGGGATCTGTAGATCCTGAGGTGAGGCCCAGTTGCCCTGGGAACACCTCTCAGGCTAAGGCGGGGAAGTTGTTCCCCAGAAGCAAATAAAACATCTGGAGGCAGCAGGTAATACCGGGTTTCCAAAAGAGTCTGTGATTGCTAGTAAGGCTGGTAGCAGCCAGGAAGTGTTGCGACTTAGCCAGACTGCTAAGCGCAACATCAGAAGAAAGTTAGCAAGGCAGATGAAGGGTCAAACTGACAAGGAGTCGAGTTCAGTGGGAACCACATCTATAAATACTTCTCCACTAGTGGTGGACAAGAAAGGCAAGAGGCAGATAACTGTTCTCTCTACCCCTTCTCCAGATGTGAAGAAGCCGACCAAAAGGAGTAGGGACGAGTCTCGTCCCAGCACTTATGGTGAGGCTGTCTCCACTGTTAGGATGGCCATCGTGAAGGAAAACTTCCCGAACGAGTGGCTTCATGACAGTGAGGTTGGAAATATTCAGGAGGAGGTTTTGAGGCGGGTGGATGGTTCTCAAGTAGGAGAGCCTCTACAGCGCGTCAAGAGCTTTTCGCTGAACTCTGGAGCTCTTGTTTACCTCTGTGAGAACGAGGGAACAGAGCAATGGCGAACATCAGCCTTTGAAAAAAATGATATGGTTTTGAGTGTCACTGGGCTGAAGGTGATGAGGGCCAGTGATCTTCCAAAACCGATCAAGGTTGCCTTTAGGACAATGGATATTTGGACCAAGGATCCAAACGTCCTCTGCAGGAGGTTGTGTGCCTATAACAGCAGTTTGCACACAAACCACTGGAGGGTGTTGGATCGGGTACAAGATCCCTAAAGCCGTCAGATGGATTTTCCAGGTAGACAGGGAATCAGCTAAAGCCATTGCTAAAGCCAGGTTCACTGCCTACACTGGGGTCGATGAGGGTCAATTTAAAGTACTACATGACCCTCAGGGCCCTAGCACTTCAAAGGAGGACACAGAAATAGAAGAGCCTCATTCTGCAGTTGTGGAGCCAGAAACAGCAGCATTGTCTTCCCCTGGCCATGGTCTGGAAGCAGGGAAGGACTCAGGTCCAGTTGTGGTTGGGGGGAGACTGAGGAGGTGGATGTGATGGGCCTGGCTGGTGTCCATGAAGGTGTGTAGCTGGCTTCCACCACCCACCGGGTGGATTCTGACCCGGCTAATCCTTCTACCACTTAGTCTCCATGCCTATCTCGCAATGGAGAACGGCATGAAATGTATCCAGATCAATCTTCACCATAGTCGGTCTGCATCTGCTGCTTTGTGCTGCAGACTGGCTGCGGAGGATATTGATATGGCTTTAATTCAACAGCCATGGATACATAATGGGAAGATCCTGGGCTTACAAGGAGCAGGCTTTACCGTCTTCTATAATACATCAAGTAGGAGACCAAGGACCTGTATACTGGTGAGCAAAAGACATCCTGCTATGTCACTTCCTGAGTTTACAACAGGTGATACAACTGTGATTAAACTTTTTATGTCATCTGATAGTGGCAGAGAAGAGCTGTTTGCCGTCTCTGCATACCTATCATTTGATGTACCTGAACCACCTCCTTCTCAGGAGGTAAGAGACATTGTCCACTTCTGTGAGTCAGGTGGAAGACCCCTCATCGTCTGTTGTGATGCCAATGCTCACCATATCATGTGGGGGAGCAGTGACTGCAACAGACGAGGGGACAACCTTTTGGAATATTTGGTAAGTACTAAACTTCATATTATTAATCGAGGCAATAATCCCACTTTTATTGTTTCTAATAGAAGTGAAGTCATTGACCTCACCCTCTGTAGTGCTAACATGTTTGACCGCAGTATTAAATGGCATGTATCTGGTAAACCTTCATTGTGTGATCATAGATATATTTGCTTTTCAGTTGCCGATGTAAGACAACAGCTGGTTCAAGTCAGAAATCCCAGAAAGGCCAATTGGATTGACTTTATGGAAGATCTGGCGGCACATATTGGATGCATGGAATTTAACATGCGCTCGGTATTAGATCTCGAGTTAGCCGTTGATCAGTTGCAACGGTCTATTCTCGAATCTCACCACCAAAACTGTCAGGCCAAGACTGCTAGCTTACCAAGGCAAGTTCCTTGGTGGAATAAACAGCTTAGCAATCTTTGAGGCAAAACTAGAAGGCGTTTTAATAAAGCCAAACGTACTGGTGAGTGGACGGTATATAAGACTACCCTCACACAGTACAACAAAGCAATTAGAGAGGGAAAAAAAGAGCCTCTTGAAGAGATTTCTGTGGAAGTATTTCAGATACTCCCAGTACTGCCAGATTTATGAAAATCATGTCTAAGGACAATGCAAATTGCCTAAACACCATCAAATTAATTGATAGGAGCTTCACAAAAACTTCTAAAGAAACACTAACAGAAATGCTAGATGTACACTTTCCAGATTCACCTATAATTGACCCCACTGGCATACACACAGCTGGCCTTGAGCACCGGGGTGCAAAAAAGGAGAACTGGAGGTTTGCCATGGAGGTGGTCAATTATTCTAGGATTAAGTGGTCCATTAATTATTTTGAACCATTTAAACACCTGGCTGTGATGGAATTGTTCCCATCTTGATGCAGCAAGGACTGGAGATAATTACTCCACTCTTGTGCAAAATTTATCGGGCATGCCTTGCTCTTGGTTATATACCAGGTGCTTGGAGACAGGCTAGGGAAATATTTATTCCCAAACCAGGTGAGTCAAATTACCAGAAGGCAAACGTCTTTAGACCTATTAGTCTAACATCTTTCTTTCTCAAGGCTCTTGAGAGGATGGTGGATAGGCATATTAGAGAGGTGGTTTTACTTCCTAAACCCGTCTCAAAATTTTAGTTTGCCTATCAACAAAGCAAATCAACAGAAGCAGCTCTCCATGGCATTGTTTGTTGCCTGGAGAAGGCACTGAAATTTAAGGAGGTGGCATTAGCCACTTTCCTTGATATTGAAGGTGCCTTTGACAGGGTCTCTACGGAGACCATTGTAGGAGCTGTGGAAAGCCATGGTGTTGATAGAACATGTGGTCAATGGATTAAGACCATGCTTACAATCAGAACGGTCGTGGCCTCGCTACTCGGGGAGACTCTGTCGGTCTCCACCTGCCGGGGTTGCCCTCAGGGAGGAATTTGCTCTCCAATGTTGTAGTGCCTGGTGGTGGATGAACTGCTGGGGATCCTGGAGGGTCTGGTTGTGACTGTTTTGGCTATGCAGATAACGTGGCCATAATAGTCAAGGGAAAATTCCCTAAAACAGTCTCGAGCGTAATGCAAAGAACACTGGGACTTGTTGAGGATTGGTGCTGGAAGGTTGGTCTATCAGTAAACCCTGACAAAACCGACCTTTGTGCCTTTCACTAGAAAGAGGAATCTTGGAGACCTTGGATATATTGCTCTCTTTGGGAAAACAGTTAATCTCCGTACACAGGTTGAGTACCTGGGAGTCATTTTGGACGGAGGCTTAACCTGGAAACAGCACCTAGGTTACTGTATTGCCAGAGCCAAGAAAGTGTTCTGGTCATGTAGAGGTGATATTGGCAAATCCTGGGGCCTCAACCCGAGGATCGTGCACTGGATATATACTATTGTCGCCAAACCTATGGTCACTTATGGCTCAACGGTGTGGTGGCGCAGAGTTAACCTCTGCACGGTGCAGGCTGAATTTAACATGTTACAAAAGCTGGCCTGCATAGTTATATCAGGAGCAATGAGAACTACTCCAACAGCTGCATTGGAGTTGCTTCTTGACATTCTGCCACTTCACCTTCATATTGAGGGTGAGGCTATTATGGGGCATATAGATTATGTCGTAATGGCATGTGGACGACCCTCGTTGTGGGTTGGCAGCCATACCAAGCCCATTCCGGAGTATTTTTGTAAGGAGCCGACCTTTCAAATGGGAACCGACAATATGCTAGTAAAATATCATTTTGATAAAGCATTCAGTGTGAACTTTCCCAGTATCAGTGAATGGGAAATGTCCTTTGTCACTGGGTGCAGCGGTGAAACTGTTTGGTTTACTGACAAATGTAGGAGTTGGAGCAGGGGAATATTGCCTATCCAGAGGTTATGGCTCATGCCAAAGCCTTGGAAGGCATGCTAACGTTATCCAAGCTGAGGTGTATGCTATTCTAGCATGCGCCTCAGAATGTCTAACCAAAGGGTATCACAATGTGCCTATCCAGATATGTTCAGACAGCCAGGCGGCTTTACTGGCACTTTGTCAGTGCCGCATTTCATCGAAAATTGTTTGGAACTGCCTCCAGACCCTAACTGAACTGACAAACCGGAAAAAAGTGCAACTGTTCTGTGTTCCAGGACATAGGGGTATTAAAGGTAATGAGAAAGATGACCTTCTTGCTAAAAAGGGGGCAGAGCAGGCTTTTTATGGTCCAGAGCCTGCATTAAGGCTCGCCTCTGGTGTGGCCAGAGGACTAACTGAAAGGCTGCTGAGGACTAAGCAGCTTGACATCTGGTGTGCTACCATGGGTCAAAGGCAGTCAAAGGAACTTAATTAATGACCCTTGCCTCATAGGGCTAAAGGAACTCCTTAAACTGGCAAAAAGGATGTTGGACTGATTGCTGGTCTACTTACAGGACACTGTCGTCTTAACAGGCACCTTAATTTGATTGGGGTGAAAAAGGATCCACTTTGTAGAGGATGCCATCTGGAAGAGGAGACTTCCTTGCATTTTCTTTGTGACTGAGACTTTTTGCAGCACTCAGGCTTGAACACTTTGGTACTCACAACTTGAGACCAAGTGATCTCTCTTTAGTACCAGTCAAGTGCATTCCTGCTTTTGCTCGTTTATCTGTTGTCTTTCGAGATTAGGGCTGGGGATGCAGAATAGACCTTAGGTCGCCGTGCTGGGTCAATTTAGTACCCCCCCATCCCATTGGTACAAGTAACAACTAACAAGTACGTACTATGGAAATAAATTAAACAGACCCCGTAGCTTTCTTCCAAAAGTTGATTGATGTCAATTCAATTTTCAGCATAACAGAACGACTGAAAAAACTCATCGAACTTAATTTTACGGTTATTATAAATTATTTCCAAACATACATTTAATGAAAGTTTTTAAACGAATTAGTAATACATATCTTGAGGATGACAATCCGTTTTTTGGTGTAAATATGTGAAAGATGGTAAGTCAGGTAATATACGAAAACATAAACATTTCGTCTTCCTGAAGCAGGAATCGAATCCGCGTCTCCTATATAGGGCCCGGGTATGCTACCCACTATACCACGCAGAACGACCATGTCTCAGATTTCCGATTAATTTGAATAATATGACAGTGCCCGGATTTATTACCCCTGCGCTAGTTGGCATACGCGGATTCTATGTCCGCTCCAGGACGACGAAATTTACAAGTTTTCGGAAAATATTTGACTTACATTCTTTGCCATATTTACACCAAAAAACGGATCGTCATCTTCAAAATTTGTATTATATGGTGTAATCCCGCATTTCATTCATGAATTAGCAACGTTTATTGTGTGTCAAAGTCCCAATTTGATTGAGAATTTTATATGATTCAATTCACTTCATAATTTCCTTCCGATCTTTCTATTCCTCTACTTTTTATGGGAATGAGGGCAAAAGTCGCCTACACGGTGGACGAATGACGCGGATGTTGGCTTGTAATAATTTTTCCCACATGAGTCGAATTCTTGTCCCCGGTGAAGTAAGAATTATGTGTTTGTACCACGATACTGCCGTACACCTTTCCCAGGAACCAGTTGCCGGCATATCTGCAGATCGTAGAATTGTAGAGAACCTCTCTGAAGTCGTGGTACAAATGGCGTGTGTTACTCTCCGGGAGAAATAAGGACACTTGAAGAAATATAGGAGTTCGTATCTCATTGAGAACATGGCGCATATAGTACATATATTGTGCGCTCATTGGATAGACCTGGAAACATCAGTGATATTAAAAATTCCATTCATGAAAAATTTGGCTTAGGTGAGGCTTGACGTTTGCCGTTTACTTACTACTCCTTCTACTTATACTCTGACCATCCTTGTAACATGTCCTTGCCCTCTCATTCTTTACTTTAATTTCCAGAAAGAGGATACAGTTTAATCATCAGTGGCATTGGCTACCCGTACTGGAGAGCGGTATTTGGAAAACCCAATAAAGGGACATTTTGAAACAGGCAAATCGAAAATCTAGTGGGAAGTCCGGTATAAATAATTGTTAATAAGATAAAATTAAATTCTGCTATTCAGATTGGGAAAGACGAATTGTGTCAGTACAAATTATATCACATGTGCGAAAAAAGTTATTTGAAGTAGTATCGTGGCTGATTGAATCACGAATTGCAAAACTAAAAATTCAAGACAACAAAAGACAAGTCCCGTGAGACACAAAGTAGAAGATATAAGTAAACAAATTGCTGATTGAATTTCAAATAAAAAAACTGAAATTTCAGAGTGAAGAAAATTGGTTTATAATTTGATGTATTTTTTATATGAAAAGTTCTACAATATAGTGTAATTCAATCTGATTTTTCTAGTTTTTCTACCTTGTAAAAGGGCCACAGCGCTGAAAGATAATCAAAAATCGAATGTATTACTCAATTTTCAGGGAAAGGCGATAAGCAGTTAAAAAATATTTTTTGGATAATAAAATCTTTCCGTTGTTGAGAGCAATCATACTTATTTGAAATTCGTGTACCGTAAAATTTACAGCCTTGCGAAAAGCACAAGTGTCCATTGCCAAGTTAGGAAGTCCATATATTCTTATACCTTTTCAAAGGTCTTGGACACTCAAAACCTCTCCATTGCGATTTATAGTATATTTTGTAGAAAAAAGTGTTTTGGCTTTATGATTATCACCATCTGTCCGTCAAACTGAAATACATCTATCCAATCTGGAAATATTTTTTTTTGCATGTAATTTTTAGGTTTTGTATTCCAAAGTGAGAAATGTGGGTAGAACACTTCCAATTTGATGTTATTCTAATGTATAGCTCCTTTGCTTTAGTCATAATTGAGATGTTAAGGTATTTAAAATTTATTTCGTTCCACGCATTTGTTGCTAAAGAACCAAGTGTATTGATTCCCTTGTTGTTTTAACAGCTATTATATAAAATAGAACCTTGCGTACATTTCGTCATTTTCATAATGCAGTCCCGTCGCTTATGCGCCTAAAAATATTGTATTGTCTACGATAATTCCACTGCTGCAATTACAAATGGAGAATATCTTTTATGACGGATTTTATTCCTGGTTAAGAATGGTTTGCATGCAATTTTTAGGTTTTGATAACAAAGTAATATACAATTATTGGGGTTAAGTGCATGTTTCAGTGTCCAATATATCTGAGATAGTATCCAGGTGTCCGAGGTGTCGATTGAAAAATTACTTTAGGTCACTTACGGTTTAAAAGGGACAAAAATTGTTATTGTTTCTAAATCATTCGATTTAGGAGTGCGGCCAATGTTGTTTTTAATTGATTTAGAGAAAGGAAGAAAAAGCATTCATTCCCTAGAATATGATATCACTTTACGTTATAATACTCTGTTGCTCAGCTTTTTTTAAGATTCCTCATATTTGTAAAGCGGAAAGTTCAAGCTTACATAGAAAGTTACGAATTTCAAGTTTTGTTCGCGTCATCTGCCAAATTGTTTAGTACTAGCCAGATATAATATCATCTGAGGCTATGTTCTGAGATTCCTTCGATATGAGCGAAAAGTCAAGCATAGAGAGTTAAAATGCCAAAAACCTCAGAATGCACAGCTATTATCGACGTCTTTTAGCTTAAGTACAGAATCAAAGGTACAATCCAAATACTGACGGCTTCTCGTTTCATATTTACAATTTGAAATGGAAACGGTATATTCTGTATCTAAGTGTTTGTCTTTTTTTCTTTTTTCTTTATTGGGAAATACTTTTCGTAAAGTTGTTCTTCATTTTCTGAGGACCAACCTAAACCTTCGAAATTTGAAAGACTATTTGAGACGTTTATTGCAAACAATTGTGATAAAGTAAAATTTGATAATATCGCAAATACATTCTTTTTGTAACCAAAGCATACAAACCTGATTTACGTCTAAAAAATTACTAGTCATTTGAATACGACTAGTCATAATGATTTGGCTGCATCAAAATGTTATATCATATCATGTAATCAAAAAGCTGAGGGCAGAAACTCAATTTCAGATTCAAAGAATATTTGAGATGCTACTACGGGCAACAGCGTTTGCGAAATTAAAATGTAGTTCCAAGGATCTTTACCAATATTTTGACATGATCAGAAGACATAAACAGACAACAATCTCATTAATGATTGCCTTTTCTGTTTCCTATGCCTGACACTATAGATGAATTGGTGATAGAGATATTATCCTCTACGTGATTAGTCGTCTGCTTTTCGGAAACGTAATTTGATTTTCATTTCTAACACTTCACATTTTCTTCTAGCATCATTTACTCATATGCCAATACCTTGGTAAAATTCTCTACTCCATGAGAAAAAGAGGAAATGCTTTGTACGTTTCGAATGATCAACTGAGAAACGGAGATCACACATCAATCAATATTGCGAAAAATCACAGTAATGGGTTTTTACATTTCATGGAGTATATATTTCATTTCCTTCGGTAGAAAAGAAAAAAAAGAAGTTTTCAAACTTTATTTGCAAATCACTTTCTACATTTATAAAGGGAAACTTTGTACAATATATTACGCAATATTATGTCATTTAGAATGCTCTGGATTTAAGGATTTCAAACGAAAGGAAGAGTTTGAATTTCCTTGTTTATTAGCAAATTTACGACCTTCGTGAAAGGATGCCTCCATTGCATGGTGGGCTTTAAAAACACTCATCCAGTTTGACTTCGGTTTATTAAAATTAGGTACCAAGATAAAAGGTCAGTGCACGTATGACCGCTGTGTTTGTGCAACATTTTGTAATTCTGAAATAGAAGTGAGGGAATAAAAAAAGTACATTTTCTATTACGGAAGTTTTTTTTTATTTTCATTACCTGAAATCGCCGGATTCAAACTACATCAATCAAATTCTTTTATTATAAAATACACGTTATATATTATTATTTTGATTTGTAGAGTGTGGCGAAGATGAAATTGCTCATAAAAGAGGAAGACGCCGTTTTCTGGTCGAATGACGTTTGTCATTCGTTCTATGGAAAAATAAGATGAATTTCTTATTCTATTCCTTCAACGTGTAGCCTAAACTAATTACGACTTCATATTGTTCCTTGTTATATTTCTAGAGAAAGTTAAACAGTAGTCACATACTTAGAAAAAAGTTACTCACAATATGAATATACCTCTGGTATAATCGTTTTCCATACATGCGAAGCTGAAAAATTCCCTTCTTTAAAAGATTATAACGATATGGATATGTTATATCAAAATAAATCTTATCGGAGGAAAAAACACCTGTCGAATTTATCAACTAAAGACACTAAGTTATCAAAAGTGAAATTTAGGAATAAAATCACAATCATATTCACATTTAAAAAGTAATCCAAAAGAAATACCACTAAAAATGATACATACTTATTGAAAACCGAGGAACATCTTTGTTTTCAGTTTTTATTCTTAGAAAAATCATATATTTACTTCAAAATACCTAAAAAAATTAAATCATGGTATTAAATAATGAATCATTTCTGAACGTTTATTTTAGCGTATGCTAAGTTAAGAAGCGTAACTCAGCACGTATATATTCAAGTTAAGGCTCCAACGTGACGTTGGAGCCTTAACTTGAATTGGAAATTTGTTCCATTGCTTAATTCTGAAGATTGTACTGGGAAATCCATTACGAACCCGATGAAACTAACTGTCCCCACTTTCTAAAATATATGTTCGTCAAACAGCATTTGCCACAACGAATTATTCAGATGTTAAACCAGTCATGAAGATAATGGACCTGGAGATTCAAATCTTGCAAAATTCCACTTCAGCAATACATAGTGGACACCACATATCTTTGTTTAACATCGATGTGCTAGAATTATTCAATGGCTCTGTATCGCTGGAAGCAAGTGAAATGTATTAATCTCCCTGTTCTGTTCTTTAACCTAGTTCGTTTACCTCACGAAAGATGTCGTTAACGCCTTATTCTGCAAGCTCAAGTGCATTTATTTTTTCAACGTGCTTTTTTTACCTTGTCGTCTGGTTTAGGATGCATATAAACCATGTACAGTATTTCGCGTATAGGTTATATGGCAATTTTTCACTGGAAGAAGCCGTAATAAATTTTGTGACAACTTTGCTCATGAGAATATGCAAGAAACCACTTTTCAGGTTTGATGAAATGGTCCTTTCTGTAGTGAAATAGAGCCAAGAATACACTTCCAATCGACGTTTGAGGTACTTCGCTTATGTGTTTGCTTTTTATGACTTGAAAGTGTTCACTTTAATCTGGATCATTGGATCCGGATAATCCGATGATCCGAATTGCCGGGGTCCATAAAATCGGGGTTCTATTCTGCATATACAAAAAAATATTTAAAGTTGTCAAGTCCTCAAGCAATGCATTCTAAAAGAAAGGTCCTGCATAGGTAATGTGGTCTTTAGATCGTTTAGTTCGAGCAAACATAGGTATTAATTTGTTTTTGTTTCTAGTGAATGTTAATGGGTATGAAAGTATATTCAAATTAATTCCTGGTAAAGATTATTTTTCATTCTTTTAAACGTTAGAATTCCTAAATTATAGTAATATAATGTTTCAACCTTTAAGAGATAAAAAAGCTTTAGGATGCAAACCCAAATGTGTTGTCAAACTTTGGGATCGATTGTTTTGGAGTTTCAATTATATATGTCTGATGAATTTATTTTGTATTCGTTAAAATTTGTTAATATTATGCTTAGTAGCTTTTTTTCCCCAGTTTACTAAGCAGTAATTGGGAAGGGATTAAATTAAAGTAAAGTGTAATTGTAGCATCAATTTTGTTGACAAAAAATTCATGACAGTACTTAAAACTCCAATATTCCGAGAGACCCTACTAGCTAAATTATCAATATGTGTATTTCATTTGAGACCCATTTGTAGTACGGTGCCAAGATATGTATGAGATTGTATGATTTCAATATGAATATGGCTTAGTAAGATCTCGGCTGAGACTATTGGGGAAGTTAAGTTATCTGAAAAAAATCATTTAGTTTTATGTCTATTAATACCTAGATCATTAGTAGTTAAGCATTTAGTTAAAAAAGAAAAGCAATTTTCCAACTCAGAAGTTATTTAAAAAAATTCATTCCCTTGCAGAAAGTGAGGTTGCATCATCAGCATATAATACAATATCCACGTTAGGTAATAAAGAAGATACATCCTTAATATATATATTAAACAACAGAGGGGACAGTATTGAAGACTGAGGCACTCCAGTGTGAAAACATTTTGTAACCGATTTAATATCATCAATTTCGACAAATGCTGCCTGCCAGATAATAAGCTTTTAAAAAATGTTAATATTGCACCTGCAATTCCATTTCTACATAAATTTTTTAATACCAGGTCATGATTCATTGTATGAAATGCTTTTGAAAGGTCTAAAAACAATCACAAAGTAGATTTTCTGTGTAGTAAATCAGGTTGAATTTTATTAAAGTAAGCCTAAGTGTAAAATGGAAACTCTCAAAATGAGAGAATATTTAAATCGCATATTTTCCCTATCCTTCAAAAATTTTAATTTGCTCATAGTAACAAACAAGAAAGATGACGCCGAAATTTCGGGTGTAATAAGCACGTTTTTGAATTCGTTCTGACGCAAATTAAATTTATCAAAGCTATTCAAAGTCAATGGAACCGGTATGGAAAGCAATAGTATCTGACGGAAGAAAGAAGGTTTTCAATCGGATCTTTAATCCCTCAGATATTGCTGTAAACGGAATGGTGAGTGTGATATGTTTTAGCTAGCCTGTGGTTCCCAGGCCCGTTTGGTTCGTTTCGTCCTTCACAAAGTACGGCCTTAAGGAAAATACCTTCAGTTCAGAAATCCATTTGCCAAGAAATCCGAATATTTATTCAAGGTATATATATATAACTGTACATTATTTACATGCTTTATGGGTTATATATCATACAACGAAAAAACAGAAAAACATTATGGTGTATCACCGTGACATCTCATTCTCCTCGCCTTCCAATCTCTAATGTCCTCCTCGTCTCCCTTCCTCCGCGAACCCCCCAACGTTTTCGGGGGTTGCATTGTTGACACCTCGTAACGAATGTTCTTTAAGTTCCGCCTCCAAGCAGTAAGAAGGCGTACCGAATATCACCATGTATTTGACAACCAATGACTATCTTACGAGTTCGAGCAAAATGGCGTCGTTGAGGACCAATGTCCCCAAAATGTCCAGCAGTGAGTTTGCAAGGATAAATTGTTCGTTCTCGTACAAGATATCTTACACGGCTGTCACTTGAACACATACATATACACACGAAAAGGACATAAAAATCATGTATAAGTATTTAAAGGGGCCTCTCGTTTGCAGAGATCCTCCCACATTCCTTCCGGTTTAACATTACTCGACCAAGGTCGTGAAATGGAAACCACTTAAACCTAAAGGGTGTTGCTTTAGTCCCAGTACAATTTTAGAACTAAGAGCCAAAGCAATTTAAAATATTCAATGCACCTTACTGTGCTGTGTGTATTTCGGTTTATGTCCCATGGTCTAACTTCTTTACTTTTAAAACATAGTTATACGCAAATAACATTAAATTCCACTCAGACGACATTTTCAATTCACTTGGGCAGGAGTTAATCCTTTCAAGAATCTGACATTACCAATAATAACTTCTTTTCCCGTTCTCCATCCATTGAGGCGTTACTCTTAGCATTAGACGTGGTAACTTTACATTACCAAAGTAACATACATATAGCATCAAACATTGCACCTATTAAATATAACATTGTCACGAAAATAATAATACACAAGAAAATATGATTATCTCTTGGTAAACTTTTATCACTTACATTAATTGCACAAAATACTAATTCACACTGAACGTTTACTGAAATATCATTTTCAATGGAACATTCTCTATTTTTTTCAGTAACCTCTACGCATTCTCATGTCCGAGTCTAGAGAGAGCATCCGCATCAAGATTAGCCTTCCCAGACTTATGACGAACTGTTGCATTGAAACGAGCTATTGCTAATGCCCATCTTTGCAATCTTGCATTTTTAGGAATGCCTTCTGTCAAGTACTTCAAAGGATTGTGATCACTATAGAGAGTAATCTGTCCTCCATAGGTTTACATCTCAAATTTCTCTACATCATAAATAGCTGCGTGAGCTTCTCTTTCGATGGTGCTCCACTTACTCTGTGCTTCTGTTAACTTTCGACTAATGAAAGTTATTGGGCGAACATTTCCCTTGTCATCCCTTTGTCCGAGGCAAGCTGCGATTATAACTGAAGACGCGTCACAGCTTATCTCGAAGGGCTTACTCAAATCAGGAGTACTCAAATATGTAATCTTACATAAATCGTCTTTCAATTCTATAAAGCACTTGTCAGCTTCTACTGACCATGGAATATTATTTGCCACATATTTCTTTGTTAAATCTGTAAGTGGTTTAGCCAATATTGAATAATTTGGAATATATTCCCTGTAATTATTAAACAATCCTAAAGCGGATCTCAAATCTCTTTTCGTCTTTGGTCGCTGCAAATTTTTAATCACTGATATCTTATCAGGATCAGGTCCATGTTTACCTGAGCCGACCACATGACCAAGGTACTTAACTTCTGATTTTGCAAAAGAGCACTTCTTTAAATTTCCTGCAAAATTTAGCTGTCGCAAAGTATTGAGTACTGCAGATATATGATTCAAGTGCTGTTTCCATGTTTCTGAGAAAATTATTATGTCATCTATATAACTCTCAGCATATTCTTGGTGAGGTCTAAGGGCAATATTAATAGCTTTCTGGAACGTTCCTGCTGCTCCTGATTATCCATAGGGCATGACAGTAAACTGACACTGGCCTTTCGGTGATACGAAGAAAGTTAACTCCTTACTCTCTTTTTCCATGGGAATTTCAAAGTAACCTTTCAAAATATCTAAGGTTGTCAGATATCCAGCAGCTCCAGCTTTATAGCGCAATTCTGTTGCATTCTGCATTGGAAATGGAACTATTTTACTCTCGGCGTTCAGCCCTCTGAAATCCACACATAATCTAATCGATGAATCTGCCTTAGACACACAAACTAATGGATATGCCACTTCTGCATTTGAAGGTTCAATTAGTACCCTTTTTAACAAATCCTCTATTTGTTTTTCTACTTCGGATTTCAAAGCTTCTGGCACTTTATAGATTTGTGTTTATACCATTTTCTTTACAACATTTTCATTAATACCAGTTTCCAAAGATTTTTTTCTTTATTTAAACTTTCCCTTTATATTTAAACTAGAAGAATTCAGGCTACACTTATTTTTCCTTTTCACCAATACCACATAAAAATCTTTCATCTCTAGCTTACCATTCACTTAAATTAATAATACAGAATAAATCGATATTCTGCCACAAAGAACATATAAACATATTGAAGAACACTGATGCTTATACTAGAAAAATAATTCATCCGAAACACTTGTTTACTCATTCTAAACGTTTACTCCTAACCACTAAGCAATATCCTACAATCTCCCTACTTTTTCCTATTCCTAACCATGTGCGTTCCCCCTTGTATGTTCTTTTTTTCTAAATGGCTCTATTTAAATTGGGACTAAAAGCAACTTACCCCATTATCCAACGTAAGCATTTCCACAGTCATCACACAATCCAGTTCTTGTCTCATCAAATAAACGGAATCACAGTCTCTGGCACCCACTTTATATTTAGTCCAGCAACAGGATGACACCTCATCCATGAATAATTGGTTCCTTACATGCGTCCATCAGTTCCTTCTTTCGGTCCATGCTTGGATTTGAGCTTTCTTTTACAGCCTAATTCTGGCGGTAATTGTTAGTACATCTAAAATCCGTCAGGTTTTTCTTTCAGCGACCATGCCAATTCCTTTAATTTCAATTCCTTTAATTCCAGTGTGAAGTAAAGTTGATCCGATTCATTCAATTTGTTATTCCTTGCGATGGGCGAATACCGTTCCTATTCGTCTTTTGTTCGGGACGGATCCTGTCGACTGCGCCAGTGTGACATGTTTTAGCGAGCCTGTGGTTCCCAGGCCCGTTTGGTTCGTTTCGTCCTTCACAAAGTACGGCCTTAAGGAAAATACCTTCAGTTCAGGAATCCATTTGCCAAGAAATCCGAATATTTATTCAAGGTATATATATATAACTGTACATTATTTACATGCTTTATGGGTTATATCCCATACAACGAAAAAAATACCATTATGGTGTATCACCGTGACATCTCATTCTCCTCGCCTTCCAATCTCTAATGTCCTCCTCGTCTCCCTTCCTCCGCGAACCCCCCCCCCCAACGTTTTCTGGGGTTGCATTGTTGACACCTCGTAACGAATGTTCTTTAAGTTCCGCCTCCGAGCATGTAAGAAGGCGTACCGAATATCACCATGTATTTGACAACCAACGACTATCTTACGAGTTCGAGCAAAATGGCGTCGTTGAGGACCAATGTCCCCAAAATGTCCAGCAGTGAGTTTGCAAGGAAAAATTGTTCGTTCTCGTACAAGATATCTTACACGGCTGTCACTTGAACACATACATATACACACGAAAAAGACGCAAAAATCATATATAAGTATTTAAAGGGGCCTCTCGTTCGCAGAGATCCTCACAGTGAGCTTACGACCTCCTAGAAACAGAGTTATCGACAAAAATAAGATAACACTTTACGTCTCTTGGTGGGAAAACCATGCATTATTTTAGGAAGAAAGTATTCTTAAATGGTTTATCCATATGAGCGGTATCGTTCCGAGAAAAAACATTTTAGTCGAGTTTTCAGGAGCTCAGATTTTGCTCCAAATACATCAGAAGTAGAAATTAACACTTATGACCCCTGGTCGCCAAACCATTCCTTACCAAACATTAGAAATTATGTGAAAAATATTTTCCGTCAGGTCTTGTATGCGAAACAGGAAGAATTTTTCAAATCGGAATTTTAGGAGCAGAAAAGGCAATTTACCATTGTGCGCCCTAGCGGAAAGTCTATGATTTACTTGAAAATTTTGAATTTATAGGAAAAACATTTCGCATCGGAAACACTATCCAACAAAGAAGAAATTTTTCAAATCGGACTTTTAGAAGTAGAGATATTGGCAAAAAAAAGATATACATCTACACCCCTGGCGTAAAAACCATGCATTATTTCAAGAAGAAAAATTTCCTATAATGTTTGTCGACATGAGTAGAAAAAATACTTTTTTTTTACTCCACAAAAGACTTTTTTCAATCGAGATTTTAGAAGCTCATATTTTGCTGCAAATACATCAGAAGCGGAAATTAAGACTTACGCCAACTAGTGGCCAAACAGTTTTTTACAAGATTTTGAAATTACGTGCAAACGATTTCCCATCAGGAGCTGTCTGTATCCGGTGCAGAAAGATTTTTCAGATCGGAGATTTAGAAGCAGAGATATAGGGGAAAACGCAATTTACCTTTACGCCCCCAAGGGGAAAGTCTATGAATTACGTGAAAATTTTAAAATTATATGAAAAGCATGCTACACCGAAAACACTATCCAACAAAGAAGGAATTTTTCAAATCGGACTCCTAGAAGTTGAGATATTGATAAAAATAAGTTATATATCTACGCCCCCTGGCGTAGAAACCGTGAACTATTATAAGAAGAAAATATGTCTAAAACGTTTGTCGGCATGAGTGGTATAGGTCTACAAACGACGTTATTTTCAGTCGAGAATTTAGAAGCTAATATTTTGCTGCAAATACATAAGAAGCGGAAATTAAGGTTTACGCCCCCTGGTGGCCAAACCATTTTTTTACAAAAATTAGAAATTACGTGCACACGATTTCCCGTCTGGAGCTGTATCCGGTGCAGAAAGAATTTTTCAGATCGGAGATTTAGAAGCAGAGATATATTGGAAAACAATTTGCCTTTTACGCCCCCTAGCGGAAAGTCTATGAATTACGTGAACATTTTGAAATTATATGAAAACCGTGTCACACGAAAACACTATCCAACAAAGAAGGAATTTTTCAAATCGGACTCCTAGAAGTCGAGATATTGACAAAAATTAGATAAATATCAACGCCCCCTGGCGGAGTTACTGTGGAATATTTTAGGAAGAAAATGATCCGAAAAGGTTTATCGATGTGAGTGGCACTAGTCCACGGAAGAATTTTTTTAATATATATTTTAGAAGCTCACATATTGTGGCAAATACATCAGAAGCGAAAATTAACCTTACGCTCCCTGGTGGCCAAAGTATTCTTTACCAAAAATTCGAAATTATATGCAAAAGATTGTGCATCAGAAGATGTATCCGCCGAATTTTTTTTTTTTTCAAATCGGAGTTTTAGAAGAAGAGTTATCGGAAAAAATGCAATTTACTTTCACGCCCCCGGTATTTTCTCCAAAAACAAAAATCCGCCAATATGTATTTGATGTTATACCGCACACATTTGATTTGGCTCTCATATTGATCCGTATAATACAATTTTGTATTTAATGCAAATGGCACATATCCTGACACTGAAATTTCACAAACATTCTACGAACGCCCGTCTCAAACGCAGTCATTGTGTTGATACGACCTGATGAGAGTGAAATAGTGGATGATTTTTTTTGTTTGGAGGTTTAACGACCAAATTCAATGGGCTATAAGCAGCCGCCCGTCTGTCAGCCAGTGACATAAAGTCTGTAATTTTATGTCACTGGCTCCAGAAAAGAGAGAGAGAGAGAGAGCCAGCACCGTAAGACACAACATCCCTGCCTTACCGGGATTCGAACCCGAATCCATCTCGGACGAATAATCAGAAGCCATCGCTTGGACCACTGAGCCACTGGGGCGGCGAAATAATAGAGGATCCTTGATATTTAATATTCTTTGTAATTTTCGAGATCGTGAGATTTTACCAAACATATATTTTTTATTGTAAAAAAATAGAGTTCTCGTTTACACGTATTAGCAGGCCAAAAGCACTGAAATGATGTCCTTTTTTCGTGTTATGATCCAGTGACATCAAACTTTATGCTCCTTGTTACACTGTAAATTACATTTTTCGAGAAAGTTCACTGAGACCCCACTTTTTTCTTTTGGTTTATAAGCTCATAATCGGTTAGCAGGTCCATGTGTATTTTTCCGACACAAAACTTAGATGTCTTTCTGACCTAAAGATATTTTTAAAAGTCTTTAATCTTTAAAAAGAAATTGCACTGAGTGGACAGAAATCACAAGATACGAGTCTATTATAGTAACGTGTAAGCCCACCATTTACCCAGATAAGAGTAGTCATACGACGGCGCTTTGACGACAATAGATCATAAAACCGTTCCATTGCCATAAGCGTTATGATAAAGCGTTATGACGATATATATATATATATATATATATAAGTTATGATAAAGCTTTATGACCAGGAACATATGATAAAGCGTTATGACCATTTATATACACTGGCAGAAAGTGAAAAAATAACACCAAGAAGGAGACGTCTGATACCAACGAAATTTATACAGCATAATAACAGAACACAGAGGATAACATGATCAAAACATTATGGCAAACTACAGATGTATTTCCTGGTAAACTGAAAAATAACATTTCCATGTAACATGGTTAGTACGAGGTTGAACCACCATGAACTGCGTCACACTGTGCAATTCTGGCATGGAGTCTGTCGTACAGATGTTGGATGTAAGTTTGGGGTATTGAGTTCCAAGCATCCTCAACCTGGACGGGTAAATTGGGAATGGTCGTGGCTGGCCGTGGAAACCGGATATGTCGTTGTCCCATAAAATCCCCCACGTGCTCAATGGGGGTCAAATCCGGTGAAAACGAGAAGGTCCAACAATCTCAAAATGTTTCAGAACCTCTCTAGTGCAACAACACATGTTTCTTGGGAAAGCGGAAATAATAGAAAATTTTAAGAGGGGACAGGGTATCCTGACAGGATAGAACCTCTACCCCTCCACAAAAAAAAAACAATATCACGCAATGTAATTAATTTTAAAACAATACAGTGTACAGGGAAAAATGTGAAGTTCTAAGCTTCCATACATATTATTACCGTTCTCTCCCACCGAATAACACCAGAAGAAGCAGAAAAATTATTACAATTCCAAAAAAGAATATTATTTTTACTTTACTTTTTATACTTTTATTTCGTACCACATTTTGCCCTACAATAAATTGCAAGTCAGGTATCTCACCATGCATGTTTGGCGATAGTACTTACAGTGATGAGGGGTTTGAGATCATTCTTCCAGAAATTAACTGAAACAAATATTATCATCAGGATATTATATCTTTAATGAAGTTTATTCAACCTTTCAATTGGCATTAAAGAAATAACTCGGGGTTATCAAAAATTGCTGAATTAATCTCGAACGAATGTATTCGCTTTTTAAGAATTCAGCAGAATGCGGATTGAACAAATTCATTTACAGCAACTGTACCAAACCTGTGGTACGCACCAGGACAAACAGGGGTATGAGAAAAAAGTTTTGAAATGGCAGCGAAAAGGTACCTTTCTCAACAGTGTAACAGACAAATAAAAAATTGTAAAAACTTGTATTCAACGTTACGGAGAATATAGTTCGGGTTTTCTTCGTTATTGGACCTTGAGAAATGCACGTCGCCCTTGCGTTTTTATTTTGTGAGAGGTGGGTATTCCCTCCTCAAATGTGTTGTGTGACCAGCGCTGCTCAGAAAGTCTGGTGGGCAGTGAACAATGCACAAATTAGTTCTTTGGGGTGTTCTCTATATACAGTTTTTATCACCTGATTAACTGTTCAATCCATGTATAATCAAATATGGATCAGTGATTGAAATCGGTACAAGAAGTTGAAACATAATGTGGAAAGTGAACTATCGCCAAGTATTTCTTCTAACACAACTTACAGTTTGATGATTGATGACGTATAAGGAAAAGACACTATATTCAGTTCATTATACAGATGAAGGGAGAAAATACCTATATATATATGCTTTCATTTATAGAAGATGAGGACTGTCTTGAGCCCCTGTGTGTAGTGTATGAGGAAGTGTTATCCAATGGTAACATGAAACCGTCTTCGCTCTTGCGGCATTTACAAACAAAACACTCTAGTTACGAAAGCAAAGCACGCCATATTTTCAGCGCCTACCAAAACATTAGATTGTGACATCGTACTTGTCCTCAACTAATATATACCATGAAAATCCGGTTGAATTCCCCTACCGTATTAATTATCTCACTGCTAAATGTAATGAAAGCAATACTACACTCATGTCCAAAACGCAAACATAATCAATACACCTGTGAATATTTCATGAACCAATCGTCGGGAAATATCGTCTGTGAATATTTCATGAACCAATCGTCGGAAAGGAACGAAACTGGGTATGCTTGTGTAATAACATTTTGCAAATACAACGGTTGAGAAAAGAAATTATGAAACAAAGCTTAGTGCACTGCTTATGCAAATTTAAAATGTATTATTTATACAAAAACACAGTAATTTTCGTATTATGTACAAAAAGATGAGAAATCCCTTTTGCATCATGATAAATATGAGATACACTGACCCGTTGCATCAACGAAAGCCTCGCATCGACTTCTCACGCAGCTTAACAAATTGACAAAGAGCTCTGTGAGTAATAAGTCCAACTCCTGAATAAGAGCATTTGGAGCTGCAGAATGGTCATTTGTGGAGGCTGAGAGGATCAATTCACATCCATTGTACATCTGATGCATTCTTTATCGGTTTAATATCCGCAGACCTTTCTGGCCACTTGATGTGCGGGATATCTTCACTTTGGAGAAATTAATTAACAAGCGGAGCCCTGTGGGGGCGTGCCTTATCGTCCATGAAAACCAGCTGTCTGGAACCAACGCACTTCTAAAAAGTATCATATGAGGCTTCAGTATCTTGTCTCTGTACCACAAAGCATTAGCGTTACCTCTGTCGAAAATGTGGAGCACTGTCCACCTATTCAATATCATGTCTGCCCATGCCATGGCTACATTCCTACCGAATTGGTTCCTTTACCTGATATTATTGGGATTGTACCGAGTCTCTCGCTCTTTCCAGAGAGTAATTCGAAGAGAATGAACCTGTAAAATGAATCTGGACTTTTCACTGATGTGAAAAGTCATGTGCAACAATGTGCAACTTCTCACATCAGTAAAAAGTTGCCCTGATCCTCCTCTAAATAGTTGACTTAAAACATTTAGTCCCGAAGCTGTTGAAAGCTTTACAAATAGTTTGCACGGTAGACATCATCGTAGGACGTCGTGCGGCTAATAAAAGATACCGGTCCTGCTGACGGTCCTAACCCTTGGACGATATTATACTTGTTGGCGTCTAGCATTTCCTGTTTCTTTGAAACTTCCACAAAGCCTGGAGATTACGCTTGGCCGAAGATTCAGTGTTTTGGAGACCTCAATCTGAGAATGTTCTGTTTCGAACCATCAGTTCCATCTTTCGTGAAAGGCTAACTAGATTCATAGGTATACGCATCAAAAATGGTTAACTTGGAGTCTTTGTTCCACTTTATGCTCCTAATCACCAATGGCGACTCGTCTCATGGAGATTTCAAGAAACTGAGATAAGATACTCAGGGTAGGATGAGCTGTTTTCATTTCCACATCGAACGTCAGTATACGCTATTTGACAGTGCATGGCGATTGGTTTAGGTGCGTGACTAATATTCATACCAATATCTGCTCTCTCTGTTTTAACCATTTACTTTGTATGTTTTAAAAATTATGCTCACCTTTTAGGCATCAGTGCAATGTATTTGAGAATTTGATTTCTCCTTTTTATAAAAGATGTCGTGCTGTCGATGCTAGCAGCGAAGCAAGTTCAAAAAATGAACACAATCACACTTTGGAACAATTTTCTCGGATAATTCAGGACATGTCTGACAATACTAAGGCGACTGAAATATTTCGAGTAGAATATGGTAAATATTTTCTGTTCAAGTTCTCGAAAGCACATATGCTGTTTATTTTGCTGTATTTATCGTTTTTGCGTTTTTTATTGGTGGGTTAACGACCACGGTTGGCAACTCAGTGGGCTGTAAGCAGTCGCCCGTCCCTAATTTGGAGCCACTGGTTCAAGGGAAGGGAAAGAGCCAGTGCCGTAAGAAAAACACGACATCCGTGCCTCACGGAATTGGAATCCAGACCCATCTGGGACGAATGGTTAGAAGCCATCTCTTAAACCGCAGCGCCACCGCGGCGGCTATTTCACTGCTGGCCACCCAAAATTCAACAACAAGAAGGACACGAGACAGCAAAGCCAGATTTACTGGACACATAACAACAGATACAAAGTGGAAACGACTCAGCTTACAGGCATGTGCGACTTGCAGAACACGCAGACATGAATATTTCGTGTAGCCCTCATGGCTGGCACTAACGACCGGTACACGCCGCGGCATCAAACGAAAGGGGTTTGGATGTGGGCTCGGGGTATGTCGATCCAGGCTGCTTCCACAAGTTTCCACAGTTCACCAGGCGAAGCCGCGGGTATTGCTTGCCGGGCCGCTCGGTAGCCGATCAGCAAACAGACGTGTTCTTTGAGCAACACATCGAGAGAACAGGCGGGCCACGGCAGCAGTGACACCTAGTGGGCCGTGATGAATGGTTTCACAATGCATGCCACGTGCGAGCGCGCATTGCCCTGTTGAAACGTGAACGATGGCAGGTCCTCCAGGTAAGGGAGGACTACAGTTTTCAAAACGTCGGAGATGTAGCGGTGGTTGTTGAGTGTACCGGCGATGCGAACCAGCGGGGTGCTGGTGTCATATCCAATTGCGCCCCAAACCATAACACCAGGCGACAGACCGGTATGACAATGCATAATGCATACATCATACAGTCTCTCGCCACGGTGCCGCCACACGCGGATCCGAACATCGTGGTGTTGCAGGCAAAAGTGGGATTCGTCGGAGAACACAATGTCGTGCCATTCCGTACTCCAGGTGCGGCGTTCAACGGCCCACTGCCGCCGCACTCACCGGTGGTGTAACGTCAATGGTAATCGGAGCAATGGGCGCAGTGCGACAATTCCCCGCTCCTGTAGACGATGTCGAACGGTACGCGCTGACACAGGTTGCTGCGAAACACACCCTAATTCCTGCGCCAACGTTCGTGATGTGGCGGTGCGAGATCCGTTAATGCCCGACGCCGAATATGCCGGTCCTCTGTTCCGGTGGTGTGCCGCGGCTGCTGCAGTCGCTCACGTCGGTCCGTCCGCCACTCCTGCACCCACCGAATCTATACTCGTCTAACTGTGGCTGGATGTCGTCCCACACGGGTGACCATGTATCGGAACGATAAACTACTGTCGCGATAAGCCACTATTCGTCCTCTGTCGAACTTCGAAGCGTGCTGGAATGACTGCCGTATTCTGCGACGAGGCATCAGGAAGCTTCCCACGCACAGGTCCGGCAGCACAACACCCTTCCACTACTTACACCTCACCTTCTGTGCACCCATCTTATAGTGCTTCTCGGTGGAGTGCCGGGGGCACATGATTTACATATACTCTGCAATGTTAATCGTTTGCATGTCGTCTCGCGGGCGACGGATGCTTCGATTTTCAGGCCAATCGGATGCTTCCTTCTTGGTGTTGCATTTTGGGTAGCCAGCAGTGTATTTTATATATTATTTTCAAATGCATTATTTTCTACAAAAACAATGTATTTGTAGAAAAACTTTTATTTTGTAATCCTCGGTCAAAGTGCACAAATTGTGAGGATATTATTAATGCTATTGATTTTTATTTAAAAAAAGGAACTCTAATGGCTCAAATTGTTGTGGAATATGCACTGACAGAGGCAAGTCTATGCCAGAAAGTTTGTTGCTTTTCAGTTCATGAAAGTTGCCTGAAAACAACGTGGAGTCACTGGTGCATCCACAGACGAAAGTTTGCTCCTGAGCACTTTCCTGGTGATTTAAAAGTCTTTCTTGATATTCTGTGAAAGTCCTTAATTTTATAAAGTCCACAAAGTTGAGTCTTTCTGCATCATTTTATTTAGAGATGAGGAGTCTTCATTCTACGCTGCTGCTTCATTGAGTAATAAGGTGGCTCTGTCTTGGCCTTATCCGGCTATCCGAACGTTGGTTTCATAGTCTTGCATTTTTATCAGATGATTTTCTACAATTAAATATATTAATCTTGGCACTTCAGATTAGCTCGTTAACGATCATCAATATTTGAGAGAAAATTAATTCTCTGATTAAAGAATTTGAATTTTTGAACGCACCGCTATCGAATTTATTGGAGCTTCGCTTCAATGTTTCCAATCTCCGAATTTTGATCTGGATTTCTATTAGATACCCTTGTAAGACGAGCTTTGAATCATTCCTTGGATAATGAACAAAATACCCAGAGTTGTCAGAAAACGTAGGGAAGGGTATTCCAGCTTTCGAAAAATTATAGTTTCATTGGACAGTGAGATTGATTGTCGATAAAAAAAATACCGCGAAATCACCAGGCAAAACTGAGAGGAGTGGTTCACGATCATACCCTTATCAATTAAGAGATCAGGAGTTTATTGATAATATTTCCACTACCTCATTTTTTACTGGCAGCAGCATAGATGTTTTAAATTTTTTACCTTGTGCTATAACGTAAATTAAAGTGATTTAGGAATAATTAATTATATACAAGCAAAAATTTTCCAACAATCCATATTTTGCAGATTACACTAAACACTTACAAAATATTTGTAGTTTTCATCTAAATCTCGAATTTTGGAGATATTACATTGCATTGAAAGATGTACAATAATTCGCATTAAGCTTTATACCAACGTAAACGTATGTCATTGAATACTTTCTTGTTTGGCTGAAATGGTTATTATTTCGTCATCTATCACGTCGTGCATTAATGTAACTCTGTCTGAATCTTATGTGTTTCCGGGGGAGCAATAATAATTTTTAATACCAATCATGCAAACCAAACCTTGCTCATTGGCGCTATGAGAACGATACTTTTATCTTTGCTTGGAGGCCAACAATTTTTTGATCAGAGATCTTATGGAATAAATTGTATAAATGTTTGATTTTCCGGTTGAGGGGGTATGACAAATTTTTATGTATTATAAAAGTATTTTAAATATTATATAATACATAAAAAGTCTTATAAAATACATACACATTATTGTATAATACATAAAATTATAATATTATATTAAATGGAGTGACACACTTTTTATGTATTATAAAAGTATTTTAAATATTGGTTTTCCTGAAAACGTTTAAGCACAATGCTTATGGCTTACCCATCAATTTTTATACACCATAGATAAAACAGATATGGAAAAAATATAAGTATATTAATTACAGAAAAGGAATTAATTAATTCAGATTATCTGATGTTAACTTGTTTCTTTTTATAAAAGCACCAGGCAAAATTGAAAGCAATGATAAGGAAAGGTACTGAAATGTATCTGCCTGTCGAAACAGTAGCTGTTGTGAAGGCTGCCATATCTTTTGTGGCTAATGAAATTGTTACCATGTACTGAAATCGTTAATATCAGGCGTACTTTCTTGAAAATGCGAAATATGTCACGAATATCCTATGAGAACGATAGAACATTGGTCTTTTCGTGACACATACCACTTTTGATGATATGATGCCAATCGAATAGAGCATAAAGACTTTGAAAAAAACTAAAAAAACAAACAAACGATATTGATGTTGAACATTAGTACGCTTTACTTCCCAACCTTTTCCAAAAAATTAGAGATTCATTCGGAGAAGGGGCGGAATTGTTTTTTTTTCATCGGTAGTAGATTATTTTTGTGTCGCTTTCATTTCTTAATGAAAAGAGCTGCGTGAGGCGAAGGGAAGTCGTGTTAATCAAAAATGACTGAAAAACAGGCTCCACAGAAACGTAACATCTAAAAAAGACGACTCAAACGATTCTCACTCTAAAAAAGACGACTCAAACGATTCATTCGCAATTTCGAACAAACAACGGTAGTCCTTAGCTGAAAATGGAAAATTCGGTAAATCTGGTAAACATTTCTGAAGAGGATACCTAAGTTTATTTGCTGAAATGCTTCCTATTTGTGTTATTGTTTTGAAGTGGGAGGGCACTTTCAATTCAGTGACTGGAAAAGGAATATATTCTGAGACATATTGCGGTTTTGATGAAGGAAACGCTGTTTAATATTTCACAGAGTTAAGCAATGACACCATAGTGCAGAGTGTCTTGGAAGAGATATTTACAATTTGATAATAGTCTTCAAGGAAATTTAATATTGTTTTAATAAGTGAGTCTTTAATGGGTTTCTTAAGAAGTCACTGAAATGCTCTTATTGAACATAAAATTCGGGTTTCTGTCTTTTTTAATTATGCGCTTTTTAAAGAACTTTATTTAAAATATTTAATATTCCATTCATAGAATATTTTTAACAAGAGGTGTGGAAATATTAGTTTAATTTTTTTCCGATATGTTATGAAAAGAATATTCTTTAGTACCTCAGTTTATTAACAGTGAATATTTTTCAGTAATTACTTCTTAAAAAGATAAATATATAAACGTTTTGATTGTTGTTGTCGGAACGGCAATATAAAAACTGGTTTATGTAGTGGAAAGTAAGCTCTTGCTTACTCAAATGTGAAAAACCCAATCCTATTAATCACGCCACGGGAATGAATTTGTGATCATTTAGTTTTTGTGAAGTGAAAGTAAAACAACGCAATGTCCACCAATCTTACAACCCGTTTCGTCTACTACATCGATGGGAGCAGGAGAAACCAATATTAGCATTTTACGGAAGCCATTTCTTCTGGTTTAGGTTTTGGCAAAGAGTCTTTTCATAATCCGAAGAAACTGAATAAATATAATAATTACATTAGCTTTCTAATATATCTGGTAATAACTAAAACTTTTGTAAAACTGACATCAATATTACACAACAATTAATTATAACATTGGGGCGGTTGTTGTTATAGGCGGGATACCAGAGTTCGCAGAATATCCGTATTACTTTTCCTTACCTTTTCGCTTTGCACCTCATTAAAAGAAAAACAATATTGCATATTCCTTTAACATGCGCGAGTTCGTTAGATTGTAATTGAAAATGAAATAATATGGTACATATTTACCTATGTTATTAATATCAGAAGAACAGCTTAAATACTTGTAATTCCAACATTTTAATTAATCATTTAAATTCCAAATAGTATGCCAGGAACTGGTGAAGAATGTGCCGTTGAAAAATTTACTCCTCTCTCCTCCGACGTAAAATTTACGAGGATACAACATCCTCGCACCCCATTGGTTCCTGCTTTCTTCCCACTTTGCGGCAGTTACGTGCTTCCCTGGTGTGTAGTCCGCTCAAAGCTGCCTGTGTCACCTGTCTCTGCAGCACCTCCCCACCTTTTCGTGACCTCCGACGTCTAACCAGATCTCTGAGCTTCTCTTGCGTGACCCTGAGGCTTCCTTGAGCAGCTCCTGCTTCTGCATCCCCTGCAAACCTGAGATCGCCCCGGCTAGGAACAATAGCTGTGGCCTCTGTGATTACACAGAATAACAACTGTGTACGTCGGAATGCCATCGAAATACTGCATTCTTAAGACATCTGGCGTCTTGTTATTTCAACATCGTTTTCGTGCGTATTTTAGCCAAAAATGGCGATCGTTAATAGTTTCTCACAGGTGATCTTCAAACTTACATGAGTCAGAAGCAGTAGAATGCCAACAGTGCCTGTGTAGCAAATACTCGCACACTTCTGTATGCATTGCTGCTCAGAACTTAAGGACGAGGTACATTTTTAAAAGGCAAAGCCTAAAAAGCCTATGCTGCACCTTCAAGGGGTATGGGCGGTCATAGCATCAGTGAAATGAAATGCTCGATACCAAAATAAATTAGAGGTCAAATCGGAAAAAATATTTGTCATCGATCTGCGGGCACGACTGTCGATAAATGACACTCTCACATCAGCTCTGCATTACGGATTTCATGGCGAAACCAGTGTAGGATATATGTCCGCACGCATCTCAATGATTGTTTGGCATCAGAACGTATTGCTTTGCAGCAAGTGACTTAATATCGTTCAAGATAGATTGTCCTACACCTGATGGAGAACCCTGATAAGTGATCGATTTTTATTAAAGTATTTATCCATGCAACAAGTCGCTCGAGAATATCTGATGAATGTTTGATTGCACTGAGATCAGGAAATGATGTGAAAAATCCATCCGACCGATATTCTTACCAGAAATAATTTCGTTTGCAGCTGCTTCGCGGTGAGGAAGAGGTTGTCATCCACCAAAGCGCCTCAGAACAAGCAAATATCATGTAGAACAATTTTTGTTTTTCCAATCATTTCCCCATTTTTTTTATTGGAGGTTTAACGACCGCCGTGAGCAACTCAATGGGCTATAAGCAGTTGCCCGTCCCTAATTTCGGGTCACTGGTTCCAGGGAAGGGAGAGAACCAGTGCCGTAAGACAAACACAACATCCATGCCTCACCGGGATTCGGACCCGGACCCCGTTCGGACGAACGATCAGAGGCATCGCTGCGTCACCGGGGCGATGCCGTAGACCCCTGAGTTACCGGTGCGGCGAATCCCCCCCCTTTTCCATCAGCTGCAGTTCCCACTAACCATGACACCATGACTTCGTGACCTCCATATCAGTCCCGAGCTATAATGATTCTCTGGTATCTTTTGAAGCGTTACATTTCCTCCTGATCCCCTACCACTTTGAATCTAACGAAAGACTAAATAGACTTTCATCTATAAACTTTAAGTTGAATTATCGGTCGAACGGCGAGGAAACGTGAAACATATATCACTAATTACTGGCTGTAAAATGCGACCCTAAAAATGAAAGACAGCGTAAGAGTTTCCAGGGATTATATCGTGCTGCAATTATACATCTTTGTTTTGTGCAAAATTCGTACACTGTGCTTGCTTAATTATGATTGTCCAACTGGCCCGGAGTCTAAATTTTATTATGGCCAGATAGTAACAACCAATCCTCTGGTTCATTTGAATTTCAGTCCCACGAATTCCTTGTACTTCATAACCAAGCATTACCTTGGAGCAAAATAAAGGTTTTTGCAGCCATTCACTATTTATTAGCAGAGTAATAGATATTTAATGTAAAATTTGGAATCGCAGACAGCACGAGATTACGGACGTCATTAGGCTATAATATTTAATGATGTTATTTGTAGTAACATGCTTTGTTTACAAGTTTTTAGGAATTCATTATCCAAATGTAATGCATTCTCCACTCTCTTATAATATTGCTGTTACTTTTTTTCCCGAAGAATTTATTTTTTCATTTTTTGTATTTTCAGCCAAGCACAGTTTTCATTTTTTATTGCTCCTAGCATAGTTTTTGTGCAAAAAAATACCTGAAACGGATTTTGGAAACGTGGTATTTGTAATAGGGAAAGGAGTTTGAGACGACAATACTATAGACGTTCGAAGCGACTATACGGAAATGTTATTTATTGAGATGAAAATGTTTTGTCAAACATTTTATCTCCAGTTTTTCTACATCTGTGAACAATTTAATTTCTTGGGAATCATCAGATTTCAAAGATATTTTTACAAATTAGGTTTCAAAAACGAAGCTTAGACTTCCCGTACAAATGTGAGTTTCTGCATTGTGCACAGATCTGTGTGTTGTGGATGTATATGAAGCAAAAAATATTCCAAGCATATTTTTGGAAAAAAAAATAACAACACACACACACACACACACACAAAACAATATCTAAAACGAAAATTTCACATTAACTAAAATTCTCGGTGTGCTCAGTTCTCTTGTGCATCTGATAGAACAAAACGTTTCCAACGGAATTTTAAAAGAGGATATGCAATGGGAAATAAGAACACGGAATTACAGAACCCAGGGATAGAACTGTGTACGGCAAAAAAAAAAATTAAAAGTCACATAGATCATCTTCCACAGTGAAATATGATACACGTATGAAGAGATTTTCAAATCGAAAATCAGACTACTGATTTTCGGAGAAAAATAGTTTGTTGAAGCCCAAACAGAGACAACCTCTGCTACTAAAGGGACAAAATGCCAACCGGGAAAGCCCATCAGGGCGTAAGGTATATGTCTAAATGAAAGATACACTGACTTCAATCTTTAGAACTGAAAATTCAGCTTTAATACGAACAGAAATATTATGTAGACACCATTTTGGCCAAATTTTCTTCATGAAAGTGTAGAATGCATTTGAAAACTTTTTTTACAGGAAACTACGCTACGAAAATGTATATTTCAAATGTCACTGTTCGAAGAAAAGGTAGAATTTAAAATGAAGTATACGTATGCGCTCCTAGCCTTAAACATCCGTGTTTTTCTAAATTGCATTTGTGCACCATCTTCGAAAATTTAAATAACGTCAACAGAGTATATATTTACTTTTTATTTATAATTTTAGTAGTGGGCCTTATAATAATATATTATATATCACATGCAGAAGAAATATATTCAGATAAATATTTCATTTTACTGAAGCATATAATACAGTTTTGTTTTCAGATCGGTTGTTTGGTACATCGTCAACATGAGGTAATGAATGAAATTTCGTAATACCTCGTTTAACAACGGCGCACAAACTAAAATAAAAATAAAGATCGACATCCTGTTCTGTTGAATTTCGAAATTACTCCAAAAACGTATCAGTGTTGTAAAAATCTATATACTATATTAAATATGTATCAGCCCATTGCTTCTGAAACTGTTCCGCATTATCGTGAGATATGAAACAGGTAATTATACACATCTCGAAGTTATATCTTTCGCAGGTGGTAATAATTTTTGAACCAAACACAGCATTTCAAACATTTTGAAACGAAAACCAGACAGAAAAACGAGCACACGCCCTACTAGTTATTTTTGTAAAAGTCATGTTACGTAAAAGAAACAACATATACCGAAACTTTACATGACGGATAGTGTTTAGTAACATATTTTCTCTCAGTTTAGAACACATATAAATAGAATCGCAGCAAAACTACTCTTAAAAGAAAATTTTAACCACTACTTCCTCGTCTCCTTAACTTTTTCAGAGATGTTTCTACATTCATTACCGCGTAGAAATGAAAAAGTGTATTTCGGTATTTTAGAATGTTTATATTTGCAATGCCACTGTCATAGATTTTGTTAACTTCTAGCAACTTTTATATAACGAAGAGCTCGAAACCGGAGTTGTGTGTTCGCAAACATGTTATGCGGAGTTAGCAGTTTTTCTTAATATGCAATACCTTAGAAAGTAATGTTCAACTGTAATTGAGTTCTCTGCTTATATAATAACAACTTTACAAGGTTTCTTTCACTTTTTGTACACGCTCTTTCTTCTGAAAACAAATTACTCAAAAAAATGAAAATACTGCCAGAAGGTAAACAAAGTTCCAGTAAAAACTGTAGAAGAAACGCTTTAAGAATACGATTCATTACTTAGCAGGTAAACAATAGGGTTCCACCAATCTTAAATTCAGTAAACAATTCAACCGTAACTTGATGAGGACTAGTAGTTTCTGTATTATGTGAACTTAGTTGTTTAAAAATAACAATGTCAAAATAACGTGAAGGTAGAAGTACTCCCCGTAGGAAGACAATGCGTTCGATTCTCGCTAAACGAAATGAAGTCATTTTCCACTTTGACAACCGAAAGCAGTGTTGCCAGACTTTTTAGCTGAAATCAGTAGAAATCAGATCAGATTTTTTTCTTGAAATATGCAACACCTCAGAAATCAGATATATTGGACATAACCTCAGTTCGAAATAACACTGAAATCTACTGTTTTGTCAAACATTTATTGTTTTCCTCAAACTACTATTAAACAGTAGAATAAAATTCAAACAAGTACAATCCAGAGTAGCCTTTTTTAAAAATATTGCTGATGATTTGCTTTATAAAACAATGGGCATCATTAAAACTAATGGTGCAAATTTTCATGGCATTAGCAGTTCAAAAATGTAGGTAAAGCTGGATCGGTTCGACTTGTCTTCCTCTAGACAGAGTTTTATACTTACACTCGTAGTCGGGACTCCATTTATAATTGACACAAAATCCTTCCCTTAGTACCTAACCAGGTACCAGTCTAGTTTATGTATGTGGTTGGAATATTTTACTTGTAATTATCTGGAAACAATTACCTCACCATCATCATTGTCAAGAATTATCAATTTATTGCTGGATGAAGAACTGTCTCCTTTAGCCTGTCTCCTCCAGGTTGCACTGGCATGCTTCCGAATTTTATCCATTCATCTCCCACGTGGTCTCTTCTGACCTTTTTTCTGTCTTTTGGGATCCAGTCTAAAATTTCCGTTGTCCACCGGTGATACGTTCTTCTATCAGTATGTCCAGCCAATTGCCATTTTAGAGATTTTACTCTGATTATAATATCTTTCACTTTTATTTTTATAAACCATTAGTTGCTCCTATTTTCTCTCCTATTTACACCAAGCATGTATCTCTCTATGCTGCTTTCAGTTATCTGCAGTCTTTGTATGTCTTCTTTACTTAGGGTCTGGGTGCCTGCTCCTACGTTAACACTTAAAGAATGCATTGATTAAGCACTTTTCTTTTAAGACATCATGGCATATTGCTTTTAAAAAGTGTACTGCTTCTTCCAAAGCCCTCCAACCAAGTTTTATAAGTCAATTAATTTCTTCAACTATGTGATCATTGTTTGATATCTGCTGTCGAAAGGTAATGTAGATATCAGTTAATTCCAGTTTTCCCCTTTCATTCATAAACCTTTGTTTCTCCTAAAAGCATTGTACATCAGTTTTATTTTCTGAAATTTCGTTTTTATTCCTACGTCTTTAGTCTTGATATATATTTCATTCTATTCAATCAGTAGTTTGACATAGGATCATGATTCCTTCCATTTAGATGTTTTACATTTTGAAAAATGATATTTCAACTCATATTCTCTTCGCCTTTAATTCTATATCAGATCTTTTATACCGTAGAGCAAACATTTTCTGTGCTTTGTATGTGATAAAAAACACCTTCAAATAACGTATCCTAATATCGCTTTAAAAAACAGCATCTAAATATTTTGTGGGATCATAGTATTCTTCCCCAAATTCCCTTTCAATGCCAGCAACCTTAATGAAATGTGAAACAAATTTGGCTATTAAATATTCTACATAAATATACACAACTGGGTCATCAAGAAAACCACCAGCAGAAAAAAAACTCGTTAGGATTTTATGATGTACTCGTAATATATTCATGTGCACCAAAAATAATTTCGTAGGGTAGACAAAATCCTTCTAGCTAGGAGAAAGGAACATAAAAGGGTCATAAACGACGGGAAAACATCAACAGTTTTATGGTGGTATGTCATCCAATAAGAAGCATTCCCAATATGGAACAGGATAAATAAACATAACTCACTAGTGTTAAACTTATAACTCACCTGCACTTGTGCAACGTAAGCTTGTCCTCTTACCAAATCTCCTGAACAAACAACAAAGGAACAACTGACAGTTTCCTGCAATGTTGCGTGACCGTGGTATTTCAAACATGGTCCTTCACATGAACGGAACAACTGATTTCTTCAAAACACCAAAAGTTTGGATTTTTATCAGATATTTTTGTTCCGTTCTAAGCCTCTGATAATCAAACCAGAGAAGCTTCAAAAAGAGGCTCAAAACTTGGCAAGTATTGAGGGTGGTTCTACGTCAATTCGTCGCGTGCGTCAATTCGTCGACTGCGTCAATTCGTCGACCGCGACGTTTCGTCGCGCGTCAATTCGTCGCCTACGTCAATTCGTCGCGCGTCAATTCGTCGACTGCGTCAATTCGTCGCGCGTTAATTCGTCGACTACGTCAATTCGTCGCGTTTACAGATTTTGCTTTCATACAAAACGAATGCAGGAAAACGTACGATTTCGAACGTCTTGCTCCCTGATCAAATTTATAAAGTTTGGACACGCAGACAGGATAGGAATATTACGTTTTTCTTTGGCACTAAAAATATTAGACGGTAAACGGTTTTTGGAACGGGTCAAGGCCCGGGGGTTAGAGCCCCCACATACAAAATTTTCTTAAAAACTACAGTTTTCAATTCAGAACTACCTAATCTGGTATACTATCTCATGGTAATCTAACTTAGACGCTAGACGATTTTTTGAAGGGGTTGCAGCCCGGGGGGTAAGGGCCCCCCCCTCATATAAAAATTCGCAAAATCTACAGTTTTCAATTTAGAACCACCAAATTTGGTATACTATCTCATGGTGCTCTAACTTAGACGCTAGACGGTTTTTGGAAGGGGTTGGAGCCCGGAGGGTCAGACCCTCCCGAATAAACACTTTTTCGTAAAATTTACAGTTTTCAATTTAGAACCACCAAATTTGGTATACTATCTCATGGTACTCTAACTTAGAAGGTTGTCGGTTTTTGAAACGGGTCAAGGCCCGGGGAGTCAGAGCCCCCCCCTACATACAAAATTTTCGTAAAATCTAGTTTTCATTTCAGAACCATCAAATTTGGTATCATGAAACTCTAACTTAGACGCTAGACGGTTTTTGGAAGGGGCTGGAACCTTGGGGTGAGAGCCCCTCCCCCTCCTCATAAAAATTTCGTAAAATCTACAGTTTTCAATTTAGGACAACCAGATTTGGTATACTATTATGGTTATCTAACTTAGACGGTAGACATTTTTGGATGGGGTCGGGGCCAGGGTCAAGGTAGCCCCATGCAAAATTTTCGTAAAAAGTTCCGTTTTTTACTCTTAAGAATACCCTATTTACGTTATAAGGCGCTCTTTGGCCCTTTGAATGCCTTGCACCATAAACCATCAACCAACCAACCAACTAACCAACCTACGGTCTAAGTTAGGGCCTGTAGATAACAATAAAGTGCAAAAATATGCGTTTAATGGTGTATTAAAAACACAAATCTATATAGTTTAGCTTTCACTGCCAACGAACGGCTTATCAGAATGAAATATAATGTAATGTAAACAGAGAGTTCCAGATATTCAAAATTCAAAACGGTAAGAAAAAGATTATCAATGGCAATGTGAAGTCGTATGCATGCGACATCACATAGGTACATTGCATTTCTGTGTCGCGGGATTCACAGAAGCACACGTTAGATGTACGGCAGTTCTATAGATGTCTCCTAGAAGGTAAGTATTCCCATTCCTTCTTCTTTCTTTTTTGTTTCTCAAAATTAAATTAACTAAATCAAAAAATTTAAAATAAGTTTACTGGAAAATTGCAGGAATATCTTTTTCATTCATTAACTTTCACCCGCTGAACTTGGTGATTCCACAAATAGTAATATGTACCTGGCAAATAACTGGTATCCCTGCTAGTACAAATTATATTAATGATTTATTTGCGTCAAGTTCAATCTAGTATGTCCATAAGAGCGTTTGGGGCGGAATGAAAAATACATTTCAACGTGTGCCGCTACGGCGGCGGAGTGATCTAGGCGCTGGCTTCTGACCACTTGTCGAGAAGGATCCTGGTTCAAATCCCGGTGAATCATGGACGTTGTGCTTGATTTCTGGCACTGGCTGTCCCCCTTCCCAGGAAGGAACCAGTGGCGCAAAATTGGGAATGTCCGACTGCTTATAGCCCACTGAATTGATCACGGTGGTCGTTACCCCCCCTCCCCCAAAAGATTGCGACGTGTCCATTGCTATTTGTTGTGGACCGTACAAAAAGTATGTTTTTGATATCAAGGTGTCCACTTCCATGTAGGCTGGCCATAAAATGTTAGGGGACCGTACAAAATTGCACTTTTGCTTTCACCTTGTCAGCGCTTCGGTATATGGTTGAAGTATACGTATATATAGTTGGGCCATTTCAGCACGTAGTTTGGTTTATATAGAAAATCAAGAAAATGTTACATTTTTACTCAGCTACAACACATTAATCCCAAAGGCTATTTGTTGAAATCTTTAATCCGCCGTGCTCATATTCACAACGTTAACATAACATGTCAAGTTATTAATGTTGCAGTTTTACCCTGTCACAAAACTTCAGTTACAAGACCTTAGGCGTAAACTTTTTTAGGAATTTTTAGTCCGACGTATTCATAAGGTTTCGATAACATGCCAAGGTTATGGTACTGCGTTTTGACTGAGGCACAAAAATTAATAAACAGGCCTTAAGCCTTTTTATCAGTTTTCATTCAACCGTGCTCATATACATATAATTTTCAGAGATAGTCAAGTTTACTGTGTTGCGCATTTACTCGAGTACAAAACTATAAACAGCCATTAACTTTCACCCGCTGAACTTGGTGGTTCCTCAATTCATCCATTAACAAGTCTTTTAAGTGATTGTATGCTATGGTCATATTGATAATGTTTGATGACAAGTCAGGTTAATGATGTTGCACTTATTATAGACTTAAAAAGGTGTAGAGGCTAGTAATTATTATTTGAAGTCTAAGTAAAAGCTCATTTTTAACTTGACTCGTCATGAAATCCTTGTGAATATGGCATTTATTTAATTTTGTACATTTTACAAAGCGTATGCATTTTTTTTGGCATTTGTTTTATTTTGTGTTGTACTTGTTACATAGCGTTTCGCATTTTTGTAATGCTTGTGACTTGTGATTGCATTTTGAATTTTTATTTGTTTCACATTTCGGATTGCATTTTGAATTTTTATGTTTCACATTTTGGATTACTTTTTGACATTTTATGTTTTTGACATGCTATTTTGAAAATTTTGACTTTTTTAATTTTGCGTTGTGTTTTACATTCTTGCATCTTCGGCGAAATCACATTCTTAAAAAATTCAAATACAAGTTAGTAAAAGGTATAATACAATTAGTGAGAAATACCAGCACATTTTAGTAAAGGGTAGAATTACATGAAATTCCTGTTAAAATGTCCAGCATGTTAACATTGTCTCTGTACACCAAAGAAGTTCGAATTCCTTTTTATCTTGCCAGCGTTTCTCTTCTGGGTGGATTTGTTGGAATCTGTGCTATCACTCTTTCGATTTTAGCCATAGTCGTTCTCTGCTCTTTCGCAATTTCACTGATTATTTCGTACAGTCACAGTTTTTTCTCTCCCAGAATTGTATTCCAGCGTCTGTCTAATCTTTCAAGTTCGTTTTGTGTTCTGGGAAAGCCAAATAAATTGTTTTCACTAACTGACCAAATTGTTGGCGGTAACAGCGGAGGGCTTCTGCTTGGATTGTTTCTTCTGCTTCCACGAAATTTTCCAAGAACATAATTTTCCTCAAACCACTAAACTACAGAATCTGCATATTCTAGTAAAATTGATTTCACTTCTTCAAAAGCAGCTGGAATTTCATCAGATGAAAAAAATGCGAGTGTTTGCAAATGTCTGACTTTGAGAGCAAACTCACTGTTTTCCTTATATTCCAAGGCTATGCCAGAGGATGGATATTCCTCAGCACATTTTTCTCCGAGATAAACCAACAACATTTGTGTGTGCTGCTTCCAAATTCCTTTTTAGCAGCATTATAACGGTAGCTATTTCAAAATCTATTATTATGCGTATATTGTGGTGCCAGCTGAATATCATAGTCTGATGCATAGTCTTGTAAATCCTACAAAAATACTTTATAATAGTATTATATTATTTATACTTGCTGGAAAGTAACCCATAAACTAGTGGGACAAGTCTGTGCATCTCTGGATTCGTTTCAACCATAGCATGAATGGAACATAATTGCCTAAAAAGGGTTGGACAAGTTTCAAATGTCCCATCCATAATCCAGAGGGGTGCTTCTTTAAGCTTTCGTAAATTATTCTCTGTTAAAAATAAAATAATTCTTTGATGTCCAAATGCGCTATCTCTGCCAAGAAATTTTGCACCATCTTCTCCTGTAAATTTATTGGGGCATCGATCCGTTCTGAAGTCGTAGGCTCCGCAGGCATGTCTTGGCATGTCTTCTCTTTTTACAACTTGCCTTAGTGCATCCATATTAGGCATGTAAGCTGCATTTACTGTAGTCATTGACGTTGTCACGGTTTGAATAATTTGTGCAGGGGCTTCGTCCGTATTTCTCGCTCGTTCTTTTATTTGCGCTCTTGCAACAGCAACATCACTTTTCTCCGGTCTTGGAGCATGATTATGTGGTTTCTCATTGCGCATCCTGTGTTCATCTCCAATAAGAATAGTACTAGCAAAGCCAGTACAATTTCCATAATTTCTTTCAATACAGTGAAAATACCGTAAATCACCTCGCACTCTGTTATGGCAAAATAAATACCCTTTCCATTTAAGCAAATCATTTTCTTTTTGTGAGTTAACTATTTATGTTGCATTCTTCATCTGTATAGTGCCTTCGGAAAACAATGCACTTTCTCTTTCCAAAATATTTAGAATGATATATTTCCACTATTATCACTTGACAACGCACAACAAAGGTTTCAACAAGCACGTTCTCTGTTCTCCAGTCAACTACGAACTAATGAGCAACCATTCAATAAAACACTCAGAATACAGACAATCACGTGAAGCTTGTTCCTCCAGTTAGGGTTTAAGCGAAGTTCAAGATTTTCGTACCTGCGGTCACAAGAAGTGGTTAATTTTAAGGATCGGCATCTTATCTTTTGTTTTTCCAAAACGCAGAGGTACATGTATTTTACAGCTGGGACACTCCAGGCGGGGGATCAACAGATGCGAAGAACCCGGGAGCCAGGTTCCGGAGGCGGCAGCAGGCGCGGACTGGGCAGCTGTACTCTGGGCCGGTAGGCGTCATGCTAATTCTCAAAAATAAATTCAATTTTTTTGTGTTGCACCATGCGTATGAAAGAAAATTGTTATACTGAAAAGACAATTTGTTTACCCCGTAACATATTAAACGAAACCTGCGTCCCTACGTGCCAAATGATCTGTAAGCCAAACACAGTTTTTCATGCAACATCTTCCCCCGACTTTCTAAGTTCAGATCTGTCTCGTTCGACTTATTTCCTGTACCGCCCCTCTCTTTCGCTAATTGCAGTTAATTGCCGTGAAATTGGTGTTTTACGTTAAGGTGTATTACCGCCTGTCCTGAAGACTGTAGTGAAAGCGGTGAACCCCAGGGGAAAAGTATTCCATCAAACGCAACAGAAATCCAATGCGAGAGCAAAACTTTGTTCGTTGGCATTACATCCAAGCAATTTAGGCAAAGTAGGAAGTGTGTTTTTCTACTACGACACCAGAAGATTGTCGCGAATGCTCAGGCAATTACGATACAGATGTGTCCTTAAGACTTCTCTTTCAAGACGTCCAAAGGCCGGCACTAGGGGATGGGGAGGGATACAGTGCGGATGCTCTTTTTGTTGCAGTTAGAAATTGTTAAGCTCATTCTTCCTTAAAACTTTGCCTGGTTACCAGTAAGTACTGTCTCATGCCTCAACCATTGCGCAGATTTGTTGTTTTTGTTTTCATTCTTTGAGTTAACAGCGGGAAAATATCTGAACTGCGTTGTTTCAGTTGGAAATATTTTTTTTACTTCAGCAACAGGGCTTCACGTATAATTGCAAAATACTTCGATAGAATAAACATAATTTACATAAAGAGTTTGCATGAGAAAATAGATTAATAGTAAGGAAAATATTCTAAAACCAAAAAAAGAAATTGCGGAACCGAAAAAGCTAGGTAGAGGAAACAAAAGGCTCTAAGAAAACGTTCATATTTAAAGAAACCTGTAGTCGCTTAAGGAGTAAGTGGTATAACTCAATACAAAATCATGTGCTGTATTTGAAAAAAATATTAGAAGCAAGTAGGCATCGTGACTGTCCACAGTTTTCCCTTTTCATCCTGTCGACATTACAACCACCACAGAAAAGAAAAGAACAAAAACATAACAAAAACACCCATACAAAGTAAAATGCCCAAAACATAAAAAGAAGTAACCACACAAAATGAAATGCCCAAAACATTAAAAAAACTGCAACCACACGAAACAAAATACCCAAAACATGGTAAGAAATTCTTTTTAGAGCACAATGAAGGTATACAATAGGAGAAATATATGTTTTTAAAACTTAATACAAGTGTCAAAACTGAAATAAAAAGAAAGAAAAAAGAAATATTCCAAATTTCATTGTTACTTTAGATATTTTGACCTGTTGACATTTCGTAAATTGTACTTGCACTCGGTCAAAACATATTACTTACAAGGACTCTTTAGTAACTTTTAATCGCTGTGGTCTTATTTATAAAGTTTGCATAACAAATCAAGTTAATAATGTTGCGCTTTCACTTACCGTCTCCCGCTAAGTTAGAGTTTCATGACACAAAATGTGGTGGTTCTGAATTGAAAAATAAAGATTTTAAGAAAATTTTGTATGCGGGTGGGGGTCTTACCCCCGGCCCTTGATCCGTTCCAAAAACCTTCTACCGTCTAAGTTAGAGTACCATGAGATAATATACAAAATTTGGTGGTTCTAAATTGAAAACTGCAGATTTTACGAAAGTTTGTGTGTGTGTGTGGGGGGGGGGGGGTAACCACCCTTGCCCCGACCCGTTCTGAAAACCGTCTACCGTTTAGTTTAGAACACCATTATATAGTATACCAAATTTGGTAGCTCTAAATTGAAAGCTTTAGTTTTTGCGAAAAATATTTACGGGCGGAGGGACTCTGACCCCGTGCCCGACCCGTTCCAAAAACCGTCTACCGTCTGAGTTAGAGTACCATGAGAGAGTATGCCAAACTTGGTGGTTCTAAATTGAAAACTGTAGATTTTACGCGGCATTTTTATGGGGGGCCTTTACCCCCGGGCTCCAACTCCTTCCAAAAACGGTCTACTGTCTAAGTTAGAGTACCATGAGATAGTATACCAAATTTGGTGGTTCTAAATTGAAAACTGTAGTATTTACGAAAAAGTTTTTATTCGGGGGGGTCTGACCCCGGGGCTCCAACCCCTTCCAAAAACCGTCTAGCGTCTAAGTTAGAGTACCATGAGATAGCATACCAGATTAGGTGGTTCTGAATTGAAAACTGTAGTATTTAAGAAAAATTTTTATGTGGGGGTTCTGACCCCCGGGCCTTGACCCGTTCCAAAAACGGTCTAGCGTGTAAGTTAGAGTACCATGAGATAGTATACCAAATTTGGTGGTTCTGAATTGAAAACTGTAGTTTTTAAGCAAATTTTGTATGTGGGGGCTCTGACCCCCGGGTGTTGACCCGTTCCAAAAACGGTCTGCCGATTAAGTTAGAGTACCATAAGATAGTATACCAAATTTGGTGGTTCTAAGATAAAAACTGTAGATTTTACGAAATTTTTATGAGGGGGCCCGACCCCGCGGGCTCCAACCCCTTCCAAAAACCGTCTAGCGTCTAAGTTAGAGTACCATGAGATAGTATACCAAATTTGGTGGTTCTAAGATAAAAACTGTAGATTTTACGAAATTTTTTATGAGGGGGGCCCGACCCCGCGGGCTCCAACCCCTTCCAAAAACCGTCTAGCGTCTAAGTTAGAGTACCATGAGATAGTATACCGAATTTGGTGGTTCTAAATTGAAAACTGTAGATTTTACGAAAAGTTTTTATTCGGGGAGGGGGTCTGACCCCCCGGGCTCCAAACCCTTCCAAAACCGTCTAGCGTCTAAGTTAGAGTACCATGAGATAGTATACCAGATTAGGTGGTTCTGAATTGAAAACTGTAGTTTTTAAGAAAATTTTGTATGTGGGGGGCTCTGACCCCCGGGCCTTGACCCGTTCCAAAAACGGTCTGCCGACTAAGTTAGAGTACCATAAGATAGTATACCAAATTTGGTGGTTCTAAGATGAAAACTGTAGATTTTACGAATTTTTTTATGAGGGGGGCTCCGAACCCGTTGGCACCAATCCCTACCAAAAACCGTCTAGCGTCAAAGTTAGAGTTTCATGATACCAAATTTGATGGTTCTGAAATGAAAACTAGATTTTACGAAAATTTTGTATGTACGGGGGGGGGCTCTGACTCCCCGGGCCTTGACCCGTTCCAAAAACTGACAACCGTCTAAGTTAGAGTACCATGAGATAGGATACCTGATTTGGTGGTTCTGAATTGAAAACTGTAGATCTTACGAATATTTTGTGTATGGGGGCTCTGCCCAACCGGGCCCCTGACCCGTTCCAAAAACCGTCTACCGTCTAAGTTAGAGTACCATGTGATAATATACCAAATTTGGTAGTTCTAAATTGAAAACTATATTTTACGGCAATTCTGTAGGAGGGGGAGGGTAAACCCCCCCCTTTGGTGGTTCTGTATTGAAAACTGTAGATTTTACGAAAATTTTATATATGGGGGGCTCTGTCCAACCGGGCCCTGCCCCGTTCCAAAAACCGTTTACCGTCTGATATTTTTAGTGCCAAAGAAAAACGTAATATTCCTATCCTGTCTGCGTGTCCAAACTTTATAAATTTGATCAGGGAGCAAGACGTTCGAAATCGTACGTTTTCCTGCATTCGTTTTGTATGTAACTAAAATCTGTAAACGCGACGAATTGACGTAGTCGACGAATTGACGTAGTCGACGAATTTGTCAGCGACGAATTGACGCGCGACGAATCGTCTTTTTTCGACGAATTGACGCGCGACGAATTGACGCATGCGACGAATTGACGCATGCGACGAATTGACGCGCGACGAATTGTCGTAGTCGACGAATTGACGCGCGACGAATTGACGCAGGCGACGAATTGACGTAGTCGACGAATTGACGCACGCGACGAATTGACGTGACACCATTGAGGGTTTGTATTTACGCCACTGATATATATTTTAGACTGATATGACTAGCGTTTTATAACACATAAATTGCGTACAGGATTCAGTAAAATTGAGGAATAATTGCGTTCTTTTGGAAATAGCATTGCGAAGCAAAATTTTGTTTTTGAGCAGAACGATTTTGGTTTACTTCTTGTAGATCAATAGAACTGCACCAAAACAGATCACTTGAAAACAATTGTGAAATCCATAGTTCTTGGAAATATATTAGCAGGTTTATGACATAATATATAAAGCACTATCATTTATTGCAGTGTTTCTTCACATGGATATTTATGTTTAAAACGTTTGTATTAATCGGCTACAATAAAATTGCTTTCACTTTTTTGTTTGAACATCTAAATATATGAATAAAATATTTTTTTTTTTGAGCTGAAAAACAAAACCCTTGTTTTAGTATCCTTTATTCAATCGCTTAAGTGCGATAACTAAAAGTGAGTGGTAAGACATGAAGTTTATGAGAGTCGATGGTAATGGTTTTATTTATAAGGGCACGTCAGTTTTAGCTGATTCGTTTTAAGTTTTAAAATATTGCATATTGCTGACGTTCTCCTTTAATTCCCTTTTCTAAAGGGTATGCGTCTATTTTATTATATAATGGTGACTGCCATTTCGTTTCTTTCTCGACCTAAGAGCCTTCACTTAACGTCCTTCAGAAGGTGACACAGTACGGTACAGGAAATATTGATTAATCGCAAACTCTGTGTTTGTCATGTGGCTCTAGCTTTCTCCATTCCCTAGAGTCAGACGCCCTAAAATAGGCACGATTCATTGCGCATACCCTATGGATTTGATCATGGTGGTCACCAAACCCTAAATTATAAAATATCTGAGCTTTTCTACGGTGCTTGAAATATTACAACTGAAAGCGCTGTACTTGTAAATAAATTGTTTTGCACAATTCAAGTATTAAACAAAACTATTTTCAGTTTGGTTGAATTTCTGGACATTGAAACAAAAGTCTTACTGCAAACGAAATCAAAATTTCACCTATTACCTCATGTTTGTTTACGGCCGAGTTTTACACAAAAATATTTTAATTTCTGCTGAAAATTTAAAACAGGAGCTTATAATATCTTCCTAAGAAGAACACTTATTATTTAAGTCGCATACTAAAATGTGAATACACGTGCCTCTACTTTTTCTTTTGAAATTTCCCATTTTTTTATTAAATACCTGTTAATATGTGGCACAGTGGCACAATCACTTTATTTTCTGAATTAGAATTCTCAAAGGAACCTGATCATTCACGAGACGCTCCGTTGATCTGTTTAGCATGATAATTTAATGTTTTCATGTTTAATCATGTGCGCTTAAAGTTAAAATCAGAATATGGTTACATTTCGTGTGATATCGAAAGTGATCAAAAAATTCTAAAATCGTCTATAAATTATTTTGTTTTAATTTAATATTTACAGCTATTGAGCAGTTACGGTTTAGAGTGGAAATTTTGCTTAAATTTGGTGAAAAGCGTAATTACAGGAACTACCCATTGCAATGTACCTTGAGATAACAACATGCATACACGATGTTGGATATAGTAAAAGCATTACCATCTCTAAAAGTTTTTTTCGGCTACTCTGCAGTTGTGAAGCCTAATGAAGGTTTGCAATGAAACCCCCAGAAGTCAAAATTTCAGAGGGACAAGCCAAAGCATACGCAATTTAAGCATGGTGATCTTCATCTAAAAGCGGTGCACTCTGTTCCAACAATGGTCAATATTACCTCTCTGCAAAAATCGTGTTCCGTACTTGCAAGGATATTACAGAGCACTACATAAAACCAATGACTGAATAATTTTGTAATTGTTATAGCATAAGATGTCATACCGCGAAATGCGCTATTTTGGCTTAAAGCTGGATATTCTTTGCATCTGCAGTAGTTCAACGATTGCTTATAGTCAGTTCTTACGGCCTGACTTCACTTATTAAGTCTCCACGTCTCATTAAGATACTTTCACTAATTTCCATTTATTAGAGAATATTTTGTAATTGACCGAAGGTTTATTTATTAACAGAACAGGGTCTTGTAGTACGAACATATTTCCAGAAAGGAACTCGATATTTAACTTGGTTGTAACTAAGGCGATCTTATTTAAAATAGTTTAAACTCTCCAGATATACGGAAAACACCCTTTTTAAACGGATACATTAAATTTTCTTTATTGACATATTGGAAAACGGTGCTGATAGAAAATTCAATATTGCAGATAACCGAGCAAACCCTAAATCAGTTACCTGTCTTAGCAAAATACGGGGGAAGTTAATTTAAATCGCTTTGATTTGTTCCTCACATACAAAACAACTGTACAAATACGTACCGTAGGTATGCACTTAATATGTACAACATATATACTATACGTACGACGATTTTCGCGATTGTACCCCCTCTTTCGAGAGCTGAGCTTTTGTCCGTTTTCGAAACAACACGCTTTTGTTTGGCAGTGTTTCCTTATAGAACACTTCAGAAGTTTTCGATGTGATATGTAACAAAAAAAAGGAACGAAGCCGATTGAGTATATTAATGGTTTGTTTGCTTAACCTACCCCAAACTGGTGTTTCACATTTATGAACTCTGATTCGCTGTCGTTTGCATGGTTGACTGGACTGATAAACAAATGGCAATGGTGTGACTTCTAGGTTTACATCACATTAACACGAGCGAAAAATGACAAAAGTAACTAATACGGTAATCTTTCGAGTATTAAACCGTGTACCTAAAAACATTATATTACTAAAAGTATTCGGCCACTACTGAATATTTGCGCAGAATGGTGCTCTGAGAGAGGAAGGTACGTATATAAAGCTGAAATGTTCTGTTCTGTTATCAGCAACTTTGAAGAGGATATGCCGCGTGGACGTTAACTGTTTGAGTTCCAGTGTGCCTGGTTATAAGATATAATATGATTAACGTTTTAATACGGATCATTGCAGCTAAACTACACATACCGAAAACGACTGTGAGTGGTGCCGTGAAGAGAAAAAAGTAGAACGAAGCAATTACAGCGGAAAAAACTTTTAGGAAGTCCACAAAACTGGCGGATAGGTGACGGAAGAGCCGTCGTAATAAATGTTAAGAAATTTCAAACTCCTCTACCGTCTTCTTCGATGCCTAAGTTGGAAATGATTTTAATGGACCCTTTAGTACCATAACTATCAGCAGATGGTTGGATTGTGAAGGTTATTACGGTAGAGTAGTGGCACATAAGCCACACATCACTGTCATGAATGCAAAGCATCGTTTTGAGTAGTGTGGCTCCCATCGTTTTTGATGAGTCACGCTTTTCAGTCTGCCAACCTGACGGTCTTGTTTGCATTTGACAACAGCCCATACAAACGATTTTCGTCGGACTGTGTTCTTTCAACAGGTAAGTTCGGCGGAAGCTCAATCATGGTATAAAGTTAACAATGGAGTTTCCTGCCATACCGAACGGTATGTGCTGTACTGGTTTCTAGGAAATGAGATGGAACTGAACTACTTGCCTGTACAGAGCACTGAACTCAACCCTATAAAGACGTCTGCGATGAATTGAAGCGACAGAAGCAAGGTCGACTAAAACGACTGTATTCGCTTCCTGTCGGGACTTTTCGAAAATTGGGTGCTAGAGTGTCTCAACGTGTTGCCGCTGTTAAACAAGCAAAAAGTGGACCGCCAGTCTAATAATTGCAGTAATGAAGCCATTTGTTCTAAAATAATTTCGTGTCTGAATACGTTTGAGAATAAAATTAAGACGTAATGTGTGGGATGGCCTGCAATTTTCCCGAGGAAATGTCTGGATGAGAAACTTAGAATCATGGTATCCTTGTTGATAATTGCCGGTAGACATAATTAATTGTTCACTCAGAGTATGTTACAAAAGTTAATGTCAATGAGGTACATAGTGTAGCCTGCGTTGCTAAACCAATAGAAGGAGCGAATCAAGAAACATTAGAGTTATTTTGACTGGAGATTCCATTTCGTTCCTACGTTCGTCTTGCATTTTATTCGATTAAGTGTGTTTTCCCAAAGAAATTCTTGGTTTCTCTCCCATCCCACATAGAAGGGAACACCTTTAGCTACGGTAAACGCGGTCTTATTGCTTTTTCTGGTAAGTATTTCTCACCATTTATTGTCTAGAGAAGAAAATGCAGAACTGGCTCTTCTGCGAATAAAGAGCAAATGCAGCTGAAAGTTCCAAGCACGTGTTGTTAGATGAATGTTCTTAAAGAAATGAAATACTGTCCGTGGAAATCGTATGTAAATCACGGAGAGGAATGATCGTTTCATAGGCTTAATTGGTTCTTTTTGGGAAAATCCAATGCTTTTTTCTTTTAAATATACTTCACCTTCCCAGCTTGTGTTTCTAATCCATCCATTGTCATAATGATTTTCTTAAATTGTAATGAAATACTAAGGGATATTCAAAACAGTAGAAACCAGCTGGATGGTTTTTCTTTTACGAGCCAGACAAATGGTTTCTTTGTACAGAAGGAACCAAATCAGCAAAGCAAATAAAGTTACTGTACCAATTTAGGAATACTTGGACGTCGAAAAAGATCCTAAATGTAAAAAACATGAATAAAACAATAAATACGGTTAACACACTTTTTGAAATTCCGTAAATGATAATGTAGTTCAATTAACATGCTACTGATATTCCGTAAATACTTAACTTAGAATATAAATGTGATGCCATATTTTTAAGGACAAGTGTATACACGACAGAGTACAAGAACTAATTTTTACGTTATTCGGGGGTTGTTTCTTGAAATTTCGCCGAAATCACGTTGTCTGTAACTCACCTGTGACACTGAATCCTCCCTTCATTATTAATAATGGAAATTATATAGTTTTTTGATTAAAATCGAAACTATTTTGCAGGTGAAACATAAGTGTGGACAAATTGCGCAGGACTATTATTCACAATGTTGAGAAAATAATTGCACTGTATAACTCGGAAAAATATATTACATAAACTAATTTTCTCACTTCCTTTAACCCACAAGAAAATATTATGCAGTTGGAAACTGGCTATCCTAATAGGTTTGGTGATCGCCAGAAATAGAAGATGGTAATGTGTAACGATGAAAAGAACAATATAATAATGGAAATCAATATTCTACTCACATGCATGCACACTTCCATTTCTCTTTCCTTAGGAACTATTTAAATCGCGTAGTGCAACACATCCCGAAGCACATAAATCTGAGCACTTCGAAACACCAGCTGAAAAACCCTTGTGTCCTTTAAAAATCAAGGTTGAGGTCCCCTCAACCTTGATTTTTTGATTGATTTTTTGGCTGTTCTTTCGGATTGTTACAAATCAGCAAGTTTGTTTATGTTTTCTTCGTGACTTTTCCTCTGACGTTGTGCATTGTAAATAATTCCAAAATTAAATAAAAAAAAACGCGTATGTTTTTGTGAATAGAATAACAGGCTTTCGTAGATCCAATTTGTGTTCGGTTTGTTGGAAAGTCTTGAATACCCACTTGGAATAACTTTCTAAATTTGCTTGGGTTTACAAGGTGACATAGCGTTAGCCAATAGCTTATTTCCTTGGATTGACTTAAAGGGTGTTATTATGCACTAATCATAATTTTGGCTCCCTAGTCATATTACCATCTGTATCCGTTCTCCCGGTAAGAGAGGCACAAAGATGCGGATAAACGTATCTCAAAAGTAACAATACTTAGTTTGAATTTGAAAAGCCAACATATGAAATCAAAACAAGATCCCCTGCGCATGTTGCGGAAAGATACACGTTTGGTAATCCTGTATCTGAAATCCCAAGTCTTAAACACCATTTAGAAGTACAAAGCTATGATATTTGGCTGGAGAACCCGATAGGGAAATCATATAGGAGCGTTCTAGTAAATTATTTTAGAGGAAGGCAACCAGATTTACAAAGGGGTTTCCTGTATTACCTCGGGACCGCTGTTAACGTGCTCTCCGAAATGGCAGATATTTGGAGTTTAGTATGTTTACCTGGAACTGAACTTTCAAGCATGTGGTTAGAAGCCACCGCAATCAGGAATCAAAGGTTACGTTCTCTCCTGCGTTTATAAGGAGAAGTCTGGAAATTAGAATTACAATTTTGGCCTCCCTATGGGCGGCGAATTATCTCGACTAAAGCTGCCACGAATTTACGCCGAACAATTTAGAATGAGTAAAAACAATACGTATCGGCTCAACTGTGCGCTTCGTTTCCCCTATAATTTAGCTTCCTCATGGGATTAAATGGTGTAGCTATATCCCAAAGCCTGTTAAGCACAAGGGCAATCACTAAATCCACAAACGCACGCGTAAAGTTTGAACTGATCGCAGTACCGAAGCCTAGCAGAAAATCAGCTTGCTGGTTTGCTTTCTTCCCTAAGCTTTTTCGTCTCATAGCGAAGTTTGTTTTCACTTTGGTACGGGGTGATGCATCCAGGCCAGTATGCTCATTTAAATCCGTTAATCATTTTGTTTTATACAAGTAAAATAACGTAATTTGAAGATAGTAAACGTTTGTTAACCTCAAAAGTCTGCGATACAAGGAAATTCTCAAAACTATCCTCTTGAAAGCATATAAGGATATCTCTTAAGAAACACTTTGTTCCAGTAGTTAGGTTAAACTTAGATATCATGGAATAACCACCTTGTAAAATATAGTCCCACAGTTCGCGCTGATAAAGTCAGTTACACTTCAAAGAATGTAGTTCACTAGATCACGAAAGCAATCCGCAAGGATCACCACCCATAATCGCTGCACCACCGTTAACGATTTCTACGCTTTCCTGTGTGGAGGAACAAAATCTTGAACGAACCTTTCCACAGCACACAAAATATTTTCCACTGGGTTCATGTCCGGCGAACGAGGAGGCCACACCGGGATGGGAAGTTCGGTATAATTCTATTTTACCATGTTATAGTAACCACTGTTCTATGGGGAGTGTATTTTGCTTCTGAAAGAGATGAGTCCATTGACCCATGGGTGTGTAATTCCATTAAATGATGCAAACGAGGTGGACACGTAACGTGGACCGTTCTGAGATTCATCTAGATGGACGTTTAACCACAGGTCCCAATGCGTGCTAGTTTAACGCATCCTAGACCGTACCAGAGCTCCACCATCGTGAACAATTGCTGTTGACATGGTTAGCCCATTGCTTAATGAGCTTACCACCAACTTCGCGTATGCACGAAATACCTGCAAATAAGGATTAGAAAACAGTTTCCTCGTCCGAGTAGGGACTCATGGGACCAGAAACCCGACTCCAAATACCCAAGGTCCAGTGTGGAGGCAATATACCAATCACTGAGTGCTTAAAAACAGCCCAAACAGCAGGCTTTTGTTTAGTTTTTTTTTTTTTTTTTTTGCATTTTCCCGTTTGGCGCACTGAAAACTGTGCGTTTAAAAATTTGCATTTTCAAAATACCTTTCTAGGTGCAGATGTTTTACTTTGGTGCTCTCTCAGATCCGTATTTAGCCTATACGATACTTTTGCTTATGAAGTGGGAGTTATTTCCATATAATCATTTGTACGATGTATAAGATTTATTCCATTTAGGACTTTGTCAAATAGCGTGACTGTAATGCGTCAGTTCCTAATTCCTCGTAAGAAGAACTGTAAAAATATACTTTGCCTTATAGAGTGTTACTGTTCGTAGATGAGTTGTGTGTTTTATCGAACAGTGAAACCTTTCTATGATTTTTAAACAAACTACGATATTCCTGTAACACTTGATAATATTATATAGTTGAGCTGAAAAAAACGTTCAGACTAGTTCTATGAATTGTTCAGTTGAAATTAAGATATTTCTTCGGGAAATATAAAAAATGTCTTTAGGTTTTAATAGATATAAGAGCACATTAATCATAGCTGGCGTATTTCACTATTTTTGTGAAATGGACATTTTTCTGTAAGCATTCTCTCCTTATAGCTAATCATTGATTATTATTAGGCGGTATTCGCAGATTCTTAATAGCACAGGTTGCCACTTCTCAGTTACAAAAGCAAATAACATAGAGCACAGAATACATTGTCCAGTTGCCCATGCTAATCAGTGTGGAAGGATTTGTAATTACCTTTCTTCTGTCTCACGAAACCTGACCGATTTTACCTGATTAAATCTGCCAATGTGCTACTATAGATGCTATGCTTCTACGCCACAGAATTTCGGATTCTACCAGCAGCAAATAAGCGAATTGAACAATGCTTTTAGTTTAGATTCAGTAGCGTAGCCTCCGCATGGGACGCAGGTAGGGATGGGGATTCAGTTTTAGTGAGCGTAGAGCTAGTCAGAATCAAAAGCTGATACTTGGGTTTCTTAGAAATGTGGTTCAAAACATTTTCGCAAAAGGGTCTAGAACATGTATTCCGGGGATGATAAGGGACGGGGGATAAGATTCAAATTACGCAACTACTTACGTCTACGTGATTTGCGAAATAAATGTGCGCCATAAAAATGAAATTTTGAAATTTTCTTAAGCTCAGCAAATAGAAAAAAACAACAACTTTAGGTACGAAAGAAAGTGAGTAAATGGGTCTATAAGTATGGTGGGCGAACTTGCATCGCCCTTTTTTAACGGCTCTGCACAAGCAGTGATTCAGTTTTCTTTTATATTTATTTTGTTAAATTTTGATTTACATTACGTAAAAGCGGTTTAATTTAATAAATATGTACACGTTCCTGATGCCATCTGTTTACGTAATTTACTACACAGGGTGTTGCTATTATGTACAGTAAGCTGTACACCAAAGTGCCAAAAGTCATATGATACGTACCTAGTACCAGGTAAGACCTTGTTTATCCCGGGAAAGTTCAGCAACTCGACGTGGCGTCGATTCCACAAGTGTCCAGAAGACTTGGAGAGATTTTGAGCCATGCCTTCTGAACAGTCGCCCACAGTTCCCTGGTATTTGTAGGTGCAGAAACTTTCTACTACGTCCATAAAATGCTCTATTAGGTTCATGTCGGGCGAACGTTGTGGCCACACCCTCCGTCGGAACTATCTAGAATGCTCCTCGAACCAATTATGTAAAGCTTGGCCCCAATGACATGGTGCATTATCCGCCTAGGAAATCCCATCGTTTAGGGGTACGTGAAATCCATGAAGGGATGTAAATAAACCTCTAACAGAGGCAAAAAGCATTACCGGTTAATGACGTGTTTACGAGGATTACAAGTCCCAAATCGTGTAACGTAAAGAAATCACACGCATGTAGGGAACCACCACCAGCTTTTACAGTGCCTTGTTCTCAACTTGGGTACGTGGCCTCATTGGATCTGCGCCACATCCGAGCCCTAGTATCAGTTCGTAACAATAGGCAGCGTGACTCATCGGACCACTCAACATGTTGCCAGTCTTTCTGTGTTTAATTCCCGTGTTCAACAGCACAGCTGAGACTCTGTGATCTGTGTCAAAGGCACTCTGGTTGGTCTTCTGCACCATACCCCATGTACATCTCTGTTACCTCCAGCACGGAATAAGGCTGTTATTTGAGCCAGTGTCAGTTGTCTCTTAGCATGGATAATGCTGGTTAGACGGTGCTGGTCCCTCTCATTCAGCACCGGTGGTCGGCCACTACGCTGTCCACGGAGGGTCACAATACCTTCCATGTGCTATTTTCGGTACACACGTGACATCGTGGATCGAGGAATAATGAATGTTCGCACAACTTCGGAAATTGAAGTTCCCATCCGTCTGGCTCCGACTATCATGCCTCGTTCAAACTCCGATAATTCATGCCGGCGAGCCACATTCCTACTGGCGGTTATTCAGTGTGACTCACGAGATTACATGTCGCAGTTGAAAAAAATGGTGGCGTGCGTCGGAGCATTTATACCCCGGGAGCGCCAGATAAAAATGTGAATACTAATGTCCGATGACTTTTAGCACCTGAGCGTATACTACTTTGGCAGTGTAAGATCTTTATGTTTCGATATTGCAATGGACGGCACATATGAAATTATTTAACAAATGTGTATCAAAATTTAGTTTTCTTTCTAAAATTGTATTCTACAAATTATAGTAAATAGTGGAAAATATTAATCGCCATATTAAACTTGCTGTTACGTATTTTAAAGAGGAAAGTATCTCACAAAAAGAAATGTTAATTAAGAATACAATGCGGCCGCTTGAATTGTTTTATGACATAGAATGGTGATTAACGGCGATACGTCAGCCAATTGTCAAAGAAGACCATGCTAACCAACGACGAAGGCGAATGGATGGACGATGTTTACGTAATATCATAGGCTCCTCTCCCAGCGGCGGTATTTATTGCGTGATGAAATGAGTGCTGTTTTTCTATGCTGTGAACACTGGTACTACCGCAGTGGCTACACGAAAGAGACGTTTCATCATTTCACTCCACCGGCCGATGCTATAATGAGTGGCACTTTCTCCGAAGTCAACATCAGTACTATTGCAGTGCTCAGCCGTATCGCTTATTGATGATTTCGCAGATCGCAGAAAAATACCCCGTAAGAAGAAACATCGCATTGCTAACTCCAGTTATTATGTTATTTGTTATCCACAACTGTGTTCTCACCTACGGGAAGGGGGAGAACACACTTGGAAATGTAACTGATAAAATGTGGGAAACTATCTTGATTACTCCCGTAATCTCCGGGTCCATATACAGATGTGTTGTAATAATAAAGGTTGTTTTACTTTGAAAAAAGAAATATGGATTTCTGTGGATTCATTCTTGAATTATTTTCAGGTATATAAGTTGAAGAATACATGATGAAGATCAATACATTTATTTAGGTCAAGTAATAAACTTTAAAGAAAGACAAGACAGGTAAATTTAAGAGTTATCCAAAGAAATAAAGCCTTTCGGAGACAATTTAACCGGCGATCTTTCACTGTGTTTAAAGAAAAAATCTTGACTGCATGTAACAACCCCTTATTTACTTATGGAAGTGAAACGTGGAGTATAACAGTGCGATAACGTGAAAAAATAAAACTATCGGTAAGAAAGTTCGAGAGATGAATGTTGGGAATAACAAAAGGAGACAGAGTTAGAAATGAATTATAAGAGAAACAACTGGAATAACAGAAATTATAAAAATAATAAAAGAATTAAAGTGGAGATGGGCTGGACATGTTGGAAGAATGAAAGTTGAAAGATGGTCAATATTAGTAACACAATGACAACCAAGAGATGGAAAGAGACGAAGAGGAGTGCCAGAGAACAAGATGGAGGCATGACCTTCAGAAATTTAGTAGTGCTAAATAGTGGACTGAGGTTAAGGATTGAAGAACCTGGAAAAGGCTGGGAGGAGGAGGAGGGCTATACGCTGCAGTGCGTCCTAAAAGGCTAATAAGCAGAAGTTCAAGATTCATGCATTTCTTTATTCTGATATAATACACGAGTGATCCTTGAATAACTAATATTTTTTTTTTTACTTTTTACCTATAACCCTTTACTGATTTGATTATTAGTTTGATGTACTTCTTGTTTACCGTTCTTTGACCTCTCTTGCTTATTGCATTAGCATTCTAATAGCATTGTTTCTGAAGACGACTGAAAAAGAAAATGTACACATCAATTCGAAACTGGGCTAAAAATGTACTCTGTAATTCGCAACAGCGCTATTTTAGCTTTCAATCTGTTTGCTCCCAAGATCGAGGAAAAAACGTTTTCAACCAAAAAATCAGTCATTTTGTTTAATTTTTGTATTTTAGTATATTTGAAACTCATATTTGGCTTTGTTCAAACTTTATTATATATATATATATATTTTTTTTTGATTGAAGGTTTAACGACCACCGTGAGCAACTCAATGGGCTATAAGCAGTCGCCCGTCCCTAATTTAGGGTCACTGGTTCCAGTGAAGGTAGAGAGCCAGTGCCGTAAGAAAAACACAACATCCATGCCTCACTGGGATTCGAACCCGGACCCCTTTCGGACGAATGATCAGAGGCCATCGCTTAGACCACTGCGCCACCGGGGCAGCCTTTATATTCTAATGCAGTACGAAATTCGTAAAATAAATTTTATAAAAAACAAACTTTGCTGTTAGTTGCTTTCTATTAACTCGTCATCTGAATGCATTAAAAGCGCTTTCTTCTGTCGCTGCAAATGGGAAGAAAAAGAAAGAAACGGCGATAGAGGTTCATCTTCGGTCTCAATTCTAGCGAAATGTAGTGTGATTATCCGAAATGATTGAGAAAAATGTGACCTTCGGATAACGACACGAGCAGTTTAAATATGAACCCATTAGCTGAATCTGTTCGGCCTTTTCTGTTTTTGAGAAAACTAAGGTGTCCTAAATTCTAGCAACGATTCGCACTCCATAATGTTATTTTTTAATCGCTAAACTATGTTCCTACAACACCTGTTATCTCAACCATGGATTCTCTATCTGCCTACCATACATGGCCTCTCGAACACTTCATAAAAGGTGGGGCAGGGTAAAATTAAACTTGAGGCTACGGGGATTAGACCACAGACCCCATTCAAACTTCAAGTTTCACACAGACCGAACATGGATTCCATGGCAAACTCCCAATGCCATAAATAAACCCGTATCGTCAGTACATTCGTGAATTCATTACTAAATAACGCAAATATTGTAAAGACAGTGCTGCTAAATCAGCTAAAAAATGTCAGTTAAAGGAAATGCCAAATTGCTACTGCATCTGTACCTTCTGAGCAACATGTGGAAAATGGCGTTCCCTTTACAAATGGGTGCAAATTTTCTGGATTGGAAAATGCCATAATTGAAATGCGCAATTCATGTCACAGTAAGAAAAAGAAAGTAAAGTCCTGACAAGCGATAAATATAAGGGAACATTCACAGCTTCGTATTTTTTCATATTCTATATTTTTGTGCATGGCTCCTAACTAATGAAAAATGGTTTGATGTTTGAACAGCTCTGAGGAGAAACATCAAAACATTTTTTCTTTTGACCAGCAGACTTTTTGGAGGTCACTTTTATTGCAAAAGGAGGACATTTAGAGTAAAAGGACACCAAACATTTGTACAAAAATAAATATAAATTCACATACTTTGCATTTAAATTTCACAGTTTGAGAGTTGATACGTGTAATACTTTAAAAAAGAAAGAAAGATTTTAGTCTGCTGGACATTTTTACTTATATTTGTTACTGGAAGACATTTTCTTCAGTAGATTAAGTTTCTTTAACAACTGTTTATGAAATTCAGAGCATAACATGCCGTTCAAATTGTATTTAACTAGTACTGTACCGGTACATCACTGATTGATTGAGAAACGTGTTTCTTTCATCAGTTTGGTTAAAGTACAAACAGAAAGATCTCACAGCAACGATTTACAGCATGCAAAACAAGCCGTACAAGCTCATTGTTGACACAATTACATCACACCGCACCGCACCGTCTATGTGCGAACGAATAATATGCACACAAATGACTAACACGCACTGTAGGGTTTTCTCTGTGGTGTTCATACACACGTGACTCGCTGCAGGATTGCAGGAATAAACTGACAGATGGAGAAGGGAGGACGCGAGCGAGATTCCAGAAATGAATGAATACATTTTTGAGGTGGCTTAATAGGATATATGATTATAATAGAAAGATTTGATCAAAATGTATTTACATTATTCGCTATTGATGAATCCCGTCATTTAGGCTATTCCCCTTAATACCTGGAGAACAGGAGGACAGGGTAAGAAAAGGAGAACATGTCCTCCAAAAGCCGGATTTCTATTCACCCTGGGGATAAGCGCCAGCTTACCGTCGTGCACGAGAAACGCAATGCGTATGCATAACTACAGAATAAAAAAATGCATTTAATTTTAGTTTTGCCGAAGCTACAGTCTGTCAACAGGAATAAAATCTGAGAAAGAAATAGTTTCGCAAGCAACTTCTTAGGGCTCCCTATCCCTGCAAGATAGTGGAAGAAGTAACACGCATAAGACCAAAGCAAGAAAAATGAAAATACGGGAAAACCGCAGAGTGAATCCAAGCCGTCTCCATCCCCTGAAAATGTGAATGCAGACTTAACAAAGTGTCCGTCCGCCAATAAATGATTGACGATGTGGTTTTTCATCACATATTTTGTAATCCAGAAGGGGGTGCATTACGAGCTGTAGAAAAAACGTTTATCGAGTGTGTCTGACAATCGCAAAGGGTATGATGTCTTTTTTTCGTTCTGATTTCACACAGTACTGGAAAAGTTAAAAAATAATAATTATGTACAGGAAACAGAGTTATTCGTTGTAGTTAGTCTTGGATGTTAGCCATTACAAAATTCCCTATTCGAAAAATGTCTACCACTGCTAAGTTAAATATTTAAAACAAAGAGTTCACCTGTCTTTTTCAGATAAGAAATCACTAAAGTAATAATATCAGATAAGAAATCATTAAAGTAAAAGGAATAAATAAATACAGTATAGTATTTATACTTTTGTCTTTAGCTAAATGCCAAGTCGGTGAAAAGCTTAATATTATACTGATTCGCGGTATTTTAAAATAGAAACTGAACAAATTTCAGACAAGGGAAAACCATAAAGAAACCAAAATATTTATCTGACTTACCATCCTTGTCACATTTACACCCAAAAACGGATTGTCATCTTCTAAATTTGCATTATATTGTGTAATCCAGTATTTCATTCAAGCTTGATAATATTTAATTATTTATCCTTGTAAGGACATGATTTAAATAGAGAATAAATGAAATTGGGGTTGAGTCTCCTGTAATAAAATTCAAGTTACACAGGAATGCAAAATTTCTCTGTTTTCAAAAGTAACAGTTCCACTCTTCTCTTACGAAAGGATTTTTTCTTATTGGTGAAAACAGAACTATATATATATATATCAATAATTTATAGAATTGTTTCATATTCTTAAGACAATATGTATACAATCGAAGAGCGAAGAGTGATTGAATATTGATATAATGTAAATAAAAATCAACTTTGTAAAGGGAAAAATAGGTAACGCAAAAAAAATATGGAAACAAAATTAATAACTTCTTACAAGAAAATAATTTTTCGTTCCTTATCAAACGAACGTTTAAGGCCTTTCTTACAGGGTGAAATTTTAGACGCAGAATCTCTTTAAACACCAGAAGCAATCGTCAACAACATTCACATTCCATCCTCCCTGATATCGGGCTTCTATGCATTTTATATTTTAGTGAAATCTTTCTCTTCACACACCGCACCAAGATTTGTGGGAAAATAGTCAAGGTGAGAGTGAGAAAAATCAATTTTCAAGATCATATTGCAACCCAGGTTCTTAAATTTTCTAGCGTAGTTGCTGCTATGGCCCTGAAATTAGGATCCTTGTTATTGCCCAGAAAATTTTGAATACAATTTCTAAAACTTATCCATGCTTCCTTTTCTGTTACAGTTGTTTCTTTTCCTGAAAAGACTTGTTTTTAAAAAACGGCCTCTCATCTGTGTAAACAAACACTCTTTCTTTGATTTTTGTAGATACATGTACTTGGAGTGCCACTTTTCCAAAATAAGAAATAAACGCTGCCAACGTTTTGTACTAGTTTTGTACAGTTTTGTACACCCAAAAGAAAATTTTGTACACCACCGGAAGTGGTACTTTTCGGCTCTTTAAAAGTGGCACTCCAAGTACATGCTGAAGTGCCATTTTTCAAAATCGAAAATAAATACTGCCAAAGTTTTGTACTAGTTTTGTACAGTTTTGTACACCCAAAAGAAAATTTTGTACACCACCGGAAGTAGTACTTTTCGGCTCTCTAAAAGTGGCACTCCAAGTACATGCTGAGTGCCACTTTCTCAAAATCGAAAATAACTACTGCCAAAGTTATGTACTAGTTTTGTACAGTTTTGTACACCCCAAAGAAAATTTTGTACACCACCGGAAGTAGTACTTTTCGGCTCTTTAAAAGTGGCACTCCAAGTACATGCTGAGTGCCACTTTTTCGAAATCGAAAATAACTACTGCCAAAGTTTTGTACTAGTTTTGTACAGTTTTGTACACCCAAAAGAAAATTTTGTACACCACCGGAAGTGGTACTTTTCGGCTCTTTAAAAGTGGCACTCCAAGTACATGCTGGAGTGCCACTTTTTCGAAATCGAAAAAAAATACTGCCAAAGTTTTGTACTAGTTTTGTACAGTTTTGTACACCCAAAAGAAAATTTTGTACACCACCGGAAGTAGTACTTTTCGGCTATCCTAAAAGTGGCGCTCCAAGAACATGTACTTGGAGTGCCACTTTCTCAAAATCGAAAATAACTACTGCCAAAGTTTTGTACTAGTTTTGTACAGTTTTGTACACCCAAAAGAAAATTTTGTACACCACCGGAAGTAGTACTTTTCGGCTCTTTAAAAGTGGCACTCGAGCAAGTACATGATGAGTGCCACTTTTCCAAAATCGAAAATAACTACTGCCAAAGTTTTGTACTAGTTTTGTACAGTTTTGTACATCCAAAAGTAAATTTTGTACACCACCGGAAATGGTATTTTTCGGCTCTCTAAAAGTGGCACTCGAGCAAGTACATGCTGAGTGCCACTTTCTCAAAATCGAAAATAAACTACTGCCAAAGTTTTGTACTAGTTTTGTACAGTTTTGTACACCCAAAAGAAAATTTTGTACACCACCGGAAGTAGTACTTTTCGGCTCTCTAAAAGTGGCACTCCAAGTACATGTACTTGGAGAGCCAATTTTCCAAAATTGAAAAAAAAATAACACTGTTAGAGTTTTGTACTAGTTTTGTACAGTTTTGTACATCCAAAAGAAAATTTTGTATACCACTAGAAGTGGTACTTTTTGACTCTCCTTTGTAGCCCTCGAGCATGTACTTGGAGTGCCACTTTTCCAAAAACAAAAATAAACACTGCCAGAGTGTTGTCCTACTTTTGTACAGTTTTGTACACCCAAAAGAAAATTTTGTACACCACAGGAAGTCGTACTTTTTGACTCCCCTTTGTGGCCCTCGAGCATGTACTTGGAGTGCCACTTTTCCAAAAAAGGAAAATAAGCACTGTTTTAGTTTTGTACTAGTTTTGTACACCCAAAAGAAAATTTTGTACACCACCGGAAATAGTTCTTTTTGACTCTCCTTTGTGGCCCTCGAGCATGTACTTGGAGTGCCATTTTTCCGAAAACGAAAATAAACACTGCCAGAGTGCAGTCCTAGTTTTGTACAGTTTGGTACACTCAAAAGAAAATTGTGTACACCACCGGAAGTAGTACTTTTTGATTTTTCTTTGTGGCCCTCGAGCATGTACTTGGAGAGCCAATTTTCCAAAATGAAAAAAAAAAAAAAAAAACACTGTTAGAGTGTTGTCCTAGTTTTGTACACCCAAAAGAAAATTTTGTACACCACCGGAAGTGGTACTTTTTGACTCTCCTTTGTGGCCCTCGAGCATGAACTTGGAGTGCCACTTTTCCAAAATTAAAAAAAAAACACTGCCAGAGTGATGTCATAGTTTTGTACACCCAAAAGAAGATTTTGTACACCACCGTACTTTTTGACTCTTGATTTTCGAAGCAGTAGTTTAAATGGTTAACTAATTTGATTAATATTCCTAGTTTGTTGCATATAAAACACACTTTTGTAATAACCCAGAAGCCGATCGGCCAAGTTGGAAGAATCACCAAAAGAATTTATGTTTAAAATCTCCTTTCCCTTAATTTTCCACTCAATGAAAGTTCGAAGGTCATCTTTATAAAAAATCGTCACATTGTGATTCATCATTTGACACAAAATAGCTCTTAGATCAACATATAGCAACAATACGTATTCGTTTAAATCTCTTTCTTTATATCAGTTCCCCACAATTACTTGCAATCTTTCTCTCCACACCCCCCCTTCCATTTTTACAATCAAGGTTGTCAATAAATTTTGCTGTCACTCACTGTCAGTGTCGCTAGAATGTACAAGCTGTTAGAGAAGTAGCGGACTCTTCAGTGGGAAAATCTGTAGTTTAGAAGCAACTCGAAAGGAGGGTTAAGTTACAGGTATAAGTCACAGACTGAAATTCAAGCAATTTGAATCTCTGCGCAATGTTTTTTCAATCTAGTGGTTTTCAGTTTAAACAAAATTTTTATATTTAAGCATTGCTTTGTAGAAATAAGAAGATATTCAGTTAAACTTCGGCTATGCGTACTCTCGTTCTATTTTTTGATATTTATACGTAATTCTGCATTAGTCCCGATATTTTACTGTATTTTCTAAGCTTTTCCGATTCGATAATAGCTAATTAATTCATTTATACGCTTTTTTGCGATGTACATAAATTTTGTAATTTCTGATTATCACAAACTGACAGTTCTTTGATTCGTTTACGTAACCGGTATATCACAAGTTTGAGAGAATCGAGACAGCGTTACTGAGTTCTTGGTGCAGCCAAAGTTGAACTTTCAACCCATCAGAGAAGGGTATGCTGTTTACTTTCGGTTAGGGTTCTTGTGTTCCTTCTTCGTGCAAAGTTGAACCTTGATCTCATCAGAGAGGGATATGTTGTTTAGTTTCGGTTTGGATGAAAAATTTATTTCGCAATCTTTGCTCTGAATAAAACGTGCACTTAGGCAAGTTACAACTCTTGGCATGGTGCGGACGTCTTTTTGTTGTTGTAGTTCAGAGGTGCATTTCACCAGCGCCCCCCACCACGGAATTTTTTAATTTTTCAGACACCATTCGTTTGTACCACGTATGAACCGGAATGAACTCGGTTTTTTTCGTTTGAACCGCAAAAGTTTTGGAGATATTTCAAAAACAAAGTGGGGGGGGGGGGGGCGCTGATGAAACGATAGCACCCCCACCATGGAATTTTTAAATTTTTTTGCACCATTCGTTTGTACCACGTATGAACCGGAATGAACTCAATTTTTTCGTTTGAACCGCAATAGTTTTGAGTTATTTAAAAAACAAAGTGGAAGGGCTGGTGAAATGGTACCCCAAAAAATAGATATTTCAAATTTCAGCATAGCCATTCGTTAATAAATCGTATGAACCGGAATGAACTCCATTTTCATCGTTTGAACCACAATAGTTTTTGAGATATTTAACAAATAATATTGAGAATTTGCATATAAATATAGGAGGCCGACCATTTCACCAGCCCCCCCACCATGGAAATTCAAAATTTCGAAATAGCCATTCGTTTGTACCACGTATGAACCGGAATGAACTCAATTTTTTTCGTTTGAACCGCAATAGTTTTTGAGTTATTTAAAAAACAAAGTGGAAGGGCTGGTGAAATGGTACCAGCCCCCAAAAATAGATATTTCAAATTTCAGCATAGCCATTCGTTAATAAATCGTATGAACCGAAATGAACTCCATTTTCATCGTTTGAACCACAATAGTTTTTGAGATATTTAAAAAATAATGTTACAGGCCTATCATTTCACCCCCCCCCTCATCATGGAAATTCAAAATTCCGAAATAGCCATTCGTTAGTAAATCGTATGAACAGGAATGAACTCCATTTTTATCGTTTGAACCGCAATAGTTTTTGAGATATTTAAAAAATAATGTTACAGCACAGAGACCTATCCATTTCACCCCCCCACCCTCATCATGGAAATTCAAAATTCCGAAATAGCCATTCGTTAGCAAATCGTATGAACTGAAAAGAACTCCATTTTCATCGTTTGAACCGCAATAGTTTTTGAGATATTTAAAAAATAATGTTACAGGCCTATCATTTCACCCCCCCCCCTCATCATGGAAATTCAAAATTCCGAAATAGCCATTCGTTAGTAAATCGTATGAACAGGAATGAACTCCATTTTTATCGTTTGAACCGCAATAGTTTTTGAAATATTTAAAAAATAATAGAATTTACATATACGCACAGAGACCGACCATTTCACCAGCCCCCCACCCCCATGGAAATTCAAAATTTCAAAATAGCCATTCGTTAGCAAATCGTATGAACCGAAAAGAACTCCATTTTCATGGTTTGAACCGCAATAGTTTTTGAGATATTTAAAAAAGAATGTCACAGGCCTACACCATTTACCCCCCCCCCTTCATCATGGAAATTCAAAATTCCGAAATAGCCATTCGTTAGTAAATCGTATGAACAGGAATGAACTAAATTTTTATCGTTTGAACCGCAATAGTTTTTGAGATATTCAAAAAAAAAATCATGAACCTGGACTATTGTCTTTACTGAAGTGGTTGAATGAATTTGTCAATCAATAAAGTTTACATTTGTTGTTCCATATGAGTTCATTATTTAAAAAAAACAAAAAGAAACTAACCCTCGATTCCGAGAAGTTTCGTCTAGTGCATAAGAATTTGTAAACGATACGATATTTACACAGTTAACAAATGTATATCCATTTTTAATCATTACTGTTGATGCTTATTCAAAAGCGTCAAAAGAAATCTGAACTGTTAAACTGAATATATATTTTAAAACAATTTATGTACTTCATTTTTTCAATAATAAACCAAAAGGTAAGTGTTTACGTCTTATTACAGCAAGTTAAGTTATCATTGTTCAAAATGACTTCCACATGACGTATAACTTGTTACATTCAATATTTTCTCCCTACTGTAGTCTCCTAATCGTTATGCATTATGAATTGTAGTTTCACATTGCATTGAAGAAGACCACCACAATTTTTTCACCCTCGATTTAATCATTTTTATGCCTCGAGCTGAGATTTATTACAGGTATAATAAAATTACTGAATAATTACATCTGACAAATAATTGATGATTCTTTCACTGTTAAAACACGAAAAAAAGGGGAATTATAATTTTACGTGATAAAGTTTCAAGAATAACAATTCACGAAATAAAGGCATCAAGATTGCGTGGTTTCGAGCAATAAACATTTTTATGCAATGCATAGACCATTCTCTACAATTAATGCTCTTGAGAGTGAACCGGCTGGGCCGAAATTTATCACAGGGTATGTATAGGCGATATGGTGTACGAGGAAGGAGAGACAGACCATCGCCTGTAATATGGGTAGTTCATATCGTCTTTTGAGAGTGATTATGATACGATTAGAGCTATTTAAAACAATAAAAATTTGGTATGTGTTGAATGAAAAGATGAAGGGGATTCGTACAATATCTATCAGAATAACATAGAAAAGAATACTATCTGTGTACGATATTAGTTTAACTTTACCGCCATGCTTCAATTGCAATAAAAAACGATTTTCATTTGCAATTTTTCAAATACACAGGCAAGATCTTTTGGGATTAGAGTGATCCCCTGATCGGGTTGAGTGCCAGACGAAAAGAGTCCGTCATAAGAGTAATGATTTGAACTCACGCATCGGAGACGCTCTGGTGTTGCCAACAGTCACAAGATAAATCTGCGAAAATAAAAAAATATATACAATACCTACATATTTTTTAAGTATGCAGTAATAATGATAAGTATCGTTAGTTTTTTCATGTACTTATAGCCAAATAGTGCCACATGTTTCCTTACACTGAATTAATCATCGAGTGCTGTGTCCAAGTCTGGAGAAATTTAAATCCGCTGTGGCGCGTTTGAATCATATCCGGCGCGTAACTGGGAGACCCTGGGTTCGATTCCCGGTAGCGGCCAATGAGAATTTTTACGTAACTTACTTATAAACGTTAAAAAAGCGATGACCTCTGTTTGATGCTCAACAACCTCCATAGGCGTTGGAATGTAAGTGGGAAGATCATCATTACAACATAACTGGTTGTACCTAGAGATAAAGACACTTTCGGTGAATAACAAAGAACGTTTGTTGGATGATGTAGCAAGGATAGTTGAATTCTCCCAGTCTGGCGACGACCCTCCTTCGTCACAGTTATGACCAAAGCTGTGATATTTGTATCTGTCCCTATGAACTACTGATGTCCTTTTTTTTATTCTGACACCCAAAGATCTCAAAGTAGATGTAAACAGATCATCGGTTGGTCAGTGGCGGATTCGGAACCAATGGAATGTGGTAGACTTCATGTCTTTGTAGTATGGGGACAGACTTTTAGTCCTCCGAACAAATGCAAAAGTGTTCGTAGTATTTACACGTAAGTCAAGGTGGTTCTCTTTACAAACATTCTTCAGTAGGTTAATAAATGCAGGGGAATTATCCATTGAACCCACATATTTTGGGCAAGGTCTTGTACACTTTAATCTTTTACTGAGAGAATTATGTTGTTCATGAACCAGTCTTGTGAAAGTAACGTGAGGGTTTCCATAAGAAGTGGCCATGTTTGAAATTATATTCAGTTCAGTCCGCCGTAGTTCCTCTGAAGCAGATTGGATGAAAGCTCTTTTTCTAATACACCTCAAGGAGGATAGTTTGTAACTAGTCGTTTACGCGGAGGTGTAAGTTATAAATGTTGGAACAAAAATAGGGACTCTTGCAGCAATGTCATATTAAAAATATGCTAGGCCTAATAGCGTTAAGGATTCGAATTCAACCTCAAAACATTTTTCCTCAGTGGATGGTCGGGGCTACAATTCTCAACCAACCCAACTTTGTTAACTTAAGTTCTCTCTCACTTAATAATATCCAGATGTCTGCACTCAATCAAGGTTATATTTTCAGTTACCCAGTTCCCGTTACCCACGTACTTCAGGTTCTGCCACGGGTTGAGACAATTATTTATAGTTTACCTGAACCGGAACAAGAGCCTACTCGTTATGTAGTATCTAAACTCGTCCCTTCTTTCAAAGAACACACCTATTTCAATTATAGCTGCTGACAATTCTCAACAGGCCGTTTTGCTTAATAAACGAGATCATGTAGTGAAAATGACTGCAACAATAAATTTAGTTCTTCATAAAATAATCAATTATGACCAAACTGCTGCAACACTTGTTTCCATGGAAAAGCTTCGAAACGGAGACTATCTTACAGCATTTCATCACACATGAACCCTCCACTAGAACCCAGAGTACCAGCAGCTTTTGAGAAATTGAAAATTCACAAACCTGATCACCCAAACCGTATTCTGGTATCAGGGGCAACTAACCCCACAAGGAACCTAGAAAAATCTTTGGCTAACTTTCTCACGTCTTACATTCGCTCCTTAGACATTTCTATCAAGAGCTCAATTCAGGACTTGAACAAAATTAGAACTTTTAATAATCACGGTAAACACTTCCTTATGGCCTCCCTGGATGTGCTTTCCCTGTTCCCTAATGTACCCCTTGATATTGTTTATTCCGTTATTGAAGAACACTCCAATAATAATTCTACTTTTTCGCCTTTTGAAATACTGGCAATTTTTTTGGCTCTTAAACTTATTGTTAGCCGTACCTCTTTTCAATTCAATGACACCATCTCTCAACAAAAGGCGGGAACCCCAATGGGGTCTCGATTATCACCGATACTTGCAGAATGTTTGCTTTAGTCTTTGGGAAACAAAGTATATTCCGATTTCGTTTACAATCGACATTATTTATTCATTTTGTGGATAATATTTTAAATTTTTAGACATATCCAGTGGAACAACTTGTTGTTCCCACTGAAAGCTTATCATTCCAATATCCTACTATTAAATTTACTCTTGAAACTGAGGAGCAGGGAAATCATTTTCTTCTTGTCTTTCATCTTTCACATAGCCCCTCCGCCGCAAATCTCACATATTATGTTTATCATGAACCTTCTTTTGTTTTTATATTTATACCTTACACCTCTGCACATCCGACTAGCTACAAACTATCCGCCTTGAGCTTTCTTACAAAGAGAGCTTTCACCTGATCTGCTACAGAGGAACTACGGTGGACTGTCGTGGTCGTCTCAAATACGTATCGAACGTGTGATGAAACAGCAGCAAGTTAAGGTACCGAACAATATGATTGTCTTATTCATAGAAAGCTAATGGAACATAAAAGATAAAGGATTGTATTCAATTACTACACTGTACTTTTTTTTTCAAAAATGATAAATGGATATTATTGAATACTACTGTACTTTTTTTACTTCGCTTTCAAATTTAGACCTCGAAATGTCAAGCATTTTGAAAAATTTGAATAGAAAATATGCTTGGAATTTGTTTTGTAAGTCGCTAAACTTTCCAGGATATAACCTCTTAATTCTGACTATCACTGCAAAGAATTAAAGTTTTTGTTAGAGCATTGAACATTTTTTTCTTCTAAACATATTAATTTCTGAAGATTCGTTAACAGTTTTACAGAAAACAATTTAAAAAAGCATTTCCAAGAAGTTTACAAACAAATATGGTAATCCATCACTGAACGTTTGACACATTTGCCAATAAAATGCTTCGCTAACCAGGCTGAAAACGTTTTCAGAAGTATTTTACAATGCAGAATTACAGGCGTATTAGTTCAGACACTTAATGTCACTGCGGTGGGAGGAGTGTTAGAAAGTACTCTTCATGCATAGCATTTCAAGATGAACATTTTAGAAAATTAAGCATTTAAAAATTGGAGTTTTATAAGCATTTAGAAAATTGGAGTTTTATAAGCATTTAGAAAATTGAAGTTTTATTAGCATTTAGAAAAATATAAGCATTTAAAAAAATATAAGCATTCTAGAAAATTGGAGTTTTGCGTTCGATAGCAGCAATTTCCTTTCCAGCAATGCAAATTTACCCTAAAATTGTTCTGCTTTGTCTGAACATCCTATGTACAATACTGTTTCAACAATATTCTCCTAAACACATTCATTTCTGAAAATCCATAAATAGTTTTGAAAAATATTTCTCGGAAAATTAGGAGACAAACCTGAACTTCCACACTGAACATCACAGGAATTTGTTGAGAACTCTACGAGGAGTTTCAATTACATGCTGAAATAATCCTTACTTATTTTGTCCAATGCAGATTCAGGTGGGCAACCTCAATCCAATATTTACTGACCTCTATGCGACATTCATAGAAAGAAAAGTTCTCAATTCGACAAGTCCAGTTGTTTTCTCTTCGTACAAAGTTTTATCACGTCCTGCTTTGTGAAGGTGGGTTGGAATAGTTTATCCGACTCTTTATCCTCTCTGTTGCGATACTTAGATTTTGTGGAAATATCAGTTGAGAATCCAGTCTCGCATTGATACGTACTGACAAAAGATTATTCTAACCGTTTTTTTCTGGTAGACATGCATACTCTTTCTTTACGATGCAGCAAAATTCGTCCAATCCTAGTTTATCAAACGCTGCCATTTCAGAAGTTTCAGATGTCACAACGGTAAAATTTTCATAGGCTTTTCTTTAAATGGAAACTGATCTTTTACCCTGTATAATTTTCCGAATTCTCGTACATTACATTTGGCGACAACGCAATAGGGTATCACTTATTTCTTATTGATGCTGGGTGAATTCTACAAAAATCTCCCTACATACACAGATGCCTCCACCGAGCTCTTCCATGAAGTCCGTAAATGTTTGGAAGTTATGAACCTCACGGTTTCGGAAACATGAAGTGCAGACCAGTATATTTCTCTTAAAATCGCGAATTTTTTCAGAGGCCATTGAAACCGTAGCATCCATTCTTGGAAATTTAGGTTAGCTTTATTCATTTTCGTGAACATGGCAGATAAGTATGCAAGTCTGAACTTCCACAGATCATCATTCAGTCGTTTTGGAACGATGACGACCAATGACGCACTTTCCTCATTTGTCACCATTTAAACCAGTGAGCAATAAGGAAATCATGCATTTCATCTCTCAGATCAATCAGCCATGCTTATATTTTTGCTCGAGAAAGCCACCGCACTTCTCAGTGGATAAACCAGGATGTGTTAATAGTTCCCATATCTTTGCACAAAATCTGGAATAATCGTGCATTAAGTGGTCGGGATTATATAAAATTCATTATTTGTACCGAATCAACGCTGACGGTTCTAAGAGACATAAGCATCTTTTACGTAGTAAGTGCATACCTGTGAAGAATAAAATGGCGCTCTTGGAGTTTTGGGGCATCAGTTTGATTTGCGAAACGCCTCCGGTATATTTCTCATCCATTGCTGTCGCGCCTTCTATGCCAATATCAACACATCTGTTCCACAATATGTCATGTTCTTCGAAAATTCAGGAGCTTAGAGATTTCAGTTCTTGTCGCTTTGGATGGCAATGCATCACACAAAACCATGTCCTCCTCAAGTGAATGTTGATGTAAATTTAGCACAAACATGGGAAGTGCTGCTAGTCCTACCATGTCGGTAGATTGTCCATTTGCTAGCAACCTCACTGCACTTGAGACGCGAATTAGCTCATTTTGAACGTTAGCTGCTACGACTTTAATTTGGCGAGTCATTGTATCATTAGAGAGAAGCATGAGGGAAATTTGTTTTGCCAGATTTTCATCCACCATACATTTTACCAAGACGCACGGGGTTTAGCTTATCTCCCTCGTATTGCATGAGCTTTGCCCCTGATTTATTCGGTACTTATTGTATAAGATGCCTAGGTTGCATTTTCGTTTGCTAGTATAAAAATGAGATGTGTGAACCATAAATAATTTAATCTGAAATAATTTATCTCGTTTTTGAGCAAAAAAAGCTGATATCTTAGTATTTGCCATCGGAATGCGTGGTTCCAAAATATAGGCCCAATTTAGCTGGAAACATGGAGCAACTTGGAAAGGTTTTGTCTCACAAAACATACTGAGGAAAAGAATTAGGGTATACAAATCCAAAGAAATGTAACTTTCATCGTATTTACTTTTCTTAACAGGACAGTCGCGGGCTCTGCTTCCAGTAACTCATTTTTCCTCTTTCTTAGTATATGTGTTATTTGTACTTCTATTACGGATTCTTTAGTTTTGCAAACTTTCGCTGAGAAGACAAACTCTTTCTCGACGGGTTATTTTACTTTCCAGTCTTGAGCCACCAATCCATCGCAAATGTTAAACACTACCCCGAACTCTCGGAATAACGACGCGTCACTTCCACGGAGTCAACCGAAGTGAAATGAATTGAACAGAAGGAGCGAATAAATATTGAGCGAATGTCTTGTTTACGTGATGGAATTGTGTGTTGTTTTCCAAATTCCAGTCGTGGCGTTGTTCTTCGAGCAACAAAAACCAGCTGCAGTGAGAGGCCGCTTTGCGGCGGTTCACTGACTCTGCAAAGGTATCGTGCTTTTCACAACTATCCCGTTCGGAGAACGTACTATCACATTATCTCAGCGATATAGCCATTTCCATCATCTGGCCTGGCAGCACGCAGGTGTAATAGAAAGATATGGGAGGCGAGGGTTGCGTGGCGACCTCACACTTTCAACAACGATGAGGACAGGTCGTGCGTTGTTTTGCCTGCCTGCTTCGAAATATTTGCCACGCCGTCCCGTGGATAAACGACAACTACGCGCGGCTTACAACATGAGTTGCTAAATACCTTTGGTGCATGCTTTGAAGAAGGCATTATGTGCATTCATTTAGAAGGAAAATGAAGAAGTACGTGGAATTTTTCAGTGCATCATCGTTGTTGAACATCATGTTCAACGGTGTCGTGAGCGATTTATCACGGAAAACGTCGCGGAGCACCAGGGCTCTACTTTGAAGACCGATGTTCTAGATCTATCATTCACCTCCTGATTGCAGATATACAAAATTATTTGATATTCGGATTATTTTCTTGATGCCCAGCAGTGCTGACCAGGAATCTACATCATATGGAATGTCTTTTTTTTCGTATTAAAACGATAAAAGAGAAAGCGTATGTGCCATGATCCTAGTCAAATTGTAAACACAAATCAAGAGAGCATTGATCTTGGGATATGAATCTTTGATGTCTTCTTGATTTGATCGATTAGATAAAAAAAATTACGTAGTGTTTTTAATATTACGTATTAAAAACACTACTTTGCAATCCCTGTCAATCACTTCCTGCACAGCATTTTGTTAGGATTATGGTACTTTTAATATTAAAAGTAGCTTTATATACCTAAACGGGACCGACAGAATTTGGATCGGTATGCCAAACAGATGGAAACTGATGTTTAAATTTAAAACATTGAGTTAGAAGATCAAAACGAATCTATTAGATTGTTTTGAAATCTTTTGGTATTTTTTACGAAAAAGATTTTACTTAAAAAGATTCTTTGAAAATAAATTATTCTTTCTATACTAATAGATTAAAGACGTTGTACACCTTTAAGTAGGTTTCAATTCTTAAAAAATTCTGTTCACAGAAACAAGTGAATATCATTAATGTGAAATTGAAAGAACTTTTTGGCACTAAATTAAAAGAACTTTTTGGCACTAACACAGGAATGGTTATGAAGACGTCCTTATTAAATCGTAATTAAATTTTTGGTGCTGAACGCGAAACTGGCAAAAGTTGAGAATTGGCCATTGTGTTTTATCTTACAGCTCAGAATGCTATCATTTGAATATTACGGATCGAAAGTGAAGTCAGGTTAAAATTTATAAGTACCCTCCTACTCAGGGTCAATTAACCGGCAACCTAAAGACAATATGTTTCATAACATCATCTGACATTATGGCAACATCAGACGTTCTTACGGTAGGTATGCAGTACACAGGTATAAAAAGGAAGACACTATTTGTGTGGACTACAGTTAGTAGGAAGACATAAAAATCCTCATATCAAGAAATATGAGTTTTACTACTTTAGTAGAAAAGTACAATTCTGGGCGCTTTTTAAAAAAATAATCAAGCTATACGGAAATTCAAATTATCTACGCTAAAATCTGCGCGATTTATTTTAAGAATTTTGTGTTGTTCAATGCTGCAGTTTCTTAAATAAGTACCAACCTGACTGGTTGCACGAATTCTAAAGAGATGCCAGATTTTATTAATAGAAGAAAATCCCAGTTTATTAGTGAAATACAAATTGCTTAAATGACAGCAAGAGATTCAAATTAAAACATTTTGCTTCGGCAGGACGGGAGTTTGAAGAGTGTTCTATTATGTCTGACTGGTGTCTTTTCGGGTCTACCCCCAGAACAAGTAAACTTGTGTGCTTTTTGTTGGAAAGATGCAGTTTGAATGAGCTAATGTTGTTCTTTATTACATTGTTGTATAATTTCTGTACAGTTTTCAAATTTAACTCGCACCAGCAAAAACTTAGATAAGGAGCTGTCCGTTAAAATTCAGCATTGATCATGTAAAATGCAAATGAAAGTCTTAAAAAAATAGCATCAGTAATGCATCATACGGGTTGTAACGTACCAGGAGATGTGACGTACCTGCCAGAAGGACGCACACGACATAAAGGCAGATAGGAATCAGAATGAAAGTCTGCGTTGACTCAGCCTCCTGTGTTGGCTTTCCCGGATCATACTAAGGAATTTGATATTTATACTGACGCATTCGGAGTTGGTCTTGGTTGCGTTTTGTCACAAGCTGGGCATCCAATAGCTTTTGCGTCTCGTACTTTAGCCAAAGCTGAACGCAATTATTCAGCTACGGAACGTGAATGTCTTGCTGTTGTGTATGCTCTTGACAAATTTCAATGTTATCTTAACGAATTGACAGTTAACATAATTACGGATCATTCTGCCCTTCAGTATTTGCATTCTGCTAAGCATCTCTCTCAAAGACTTATGAAGTGGGCTCTTAAGTTACAAGAGAGCAATATCAAAATTTCGTATCAGCCAGGCCATAAGAATCAATTACCGGACGCATTGTCTCGCGTTCCGATTAGTGGGGTCCCCACAGAAACTACTCCTGGATGTCAGCCTTTACTTTTAATAGCTGATATAACATCCAGAGAGCAGATAATGGCAGAATTAATAAATGATCCAGATTTTGGGGATATCTATAATTTTTTGCTTGCGGGTTCGCCCCTACAAAGTGATTCTTCTCTGGCTGGAAAATCACAACATTTTGAAGTCATAGAGGGTCTTCTTTACTATACGAAATCTACGACTACTAGGGCAGAGTTTCGCCCATGTATTCCGCGAACCCTTAGAATGGCTCTTTTAAACGAATTTCATGACAAACCTCTTGCAGACCATTTAGGTATTCGCAAGACCCGTTGTAAATTGCGGGATGTTGCCTATTGGCCTGGCATGTACCAAAGTGTGCGCACGTACGTTCAATCCAGTCACTTGTGTCAGATTAATAATTACCGTAATGTAAGACCGGCCGGTCACTTGAAATCTAGTTCAAGTTCTCATGTTTTTGACATTATTTTAATAGATTTATTGGGACCTTATCCTTTATCTGTTAAAAACAAAGCTCGTTACATTTTAGTATTAACTGATAATTTTTCTAAATGGGTTGAAGTTTTTCCCATTAAAGCCGCTACGGCAGAAGTTATTGGTAATGTATTATATAATGAAGTATTCGATAATGGTCCTCAATTTATTTCTGACATTTTTTAAAGAATGTGTGCGAGACTACACATTAAGCATAAATTCATTTCCCCATATCATCACCAGAGTAATCCTGCGGAACGAGTAAACCGTACGCTTGTTTAAATGATTGCTACATTTGTCATGGGTCATCACGAACGATGGGATGACCATCTTGAGCTTTTTCGTTCGCCCTCCGCTCGTCTGTTCACGAATCTACTAAAATTACTCCTGCAGAACTTTTTCTGGGTCGCAAAATTAAAACCCCTTTTGAAAATTTAACGGGGATTATCTACGAACTAAACCAGCGACCAACTCCGCAATCATTACGAATCATGGCAGAAAAAGCTCGTGTTGCAATGCTAGGAGCACAAGCGGCTCAAGCAAGATATTATAATACTAGGCGTAGGGAACCAGATCTTGTCGTTGGAGATCTCACTCTCATGGAAACGCACTTCCAGTCTTCTGTTTCTCATACTTTAGTGAAGAAATTTGCACCCAGCTACGAAGGTCCATATCGGGGGGCAAATGTGTTTGAAAATAACATTGTTCTTGAAAAACCTGACAATCAATTTCAATACGTACACGTTGCTCCGTGTCGCAAGTATCATGAACGAAATATCGATTTTGTAATCAACCCTACTCAACCTTCTGTTCCACAGACTCAAGAGTCTATATCTCACGATCAACCTCCAGAAAGTTTGGACGAACCAACAAACATTTTTGAAGAATCTCCAGTGATTTTTTCTTCACTCTCCCCTCCTCAAGACGGGTTTCCAAACACGCAACCTGATTCTCCCATGAGACGAAGGCTCGAATCAAGTTCTTCAAATACTAGTATCGTTCCTTTCACTCCAACCATTGCCAAGACTATTGCTGCACCATTTCCTGATAACTCTGCACCAACACAAGCTCCTACTTCCTTGAATACCTCGTCAGAAAGTATTCCTATAGGCAGAAATAAACATCGCCCTGCACGACCACTAAATTAGAGCAGCGACTCAGAGGCTTCCGATATTTCGGATTTATCAGTTATGAACAATAATTTGACTATTCCTAAACGTCAAACACCAATTACAAACCGTTCAGTAACACCAAAATCTGGTCGAAAACGTAACTTGTCTCCCCAATCTGCTTCGCCGGAACAGCGACGAAGGCAGAGATCCTTGCATCCGCCTGGGTTTCGCCCCTGGAACCTACGCTCAGGGCAAACAGGGCCGATGCCTGCTGCTACTCTCATGCCACGAGGGAGAAAACAAAAACAAACGATGTGGCAGGAGCCACGTCCGCCCAAAAGAATGCTGGAAGGACACCATGGGCCCCAGCACAAAGGGACTACATATCAAAAGCCTGGGGGAGCCCGTTCCTGTCAGCCGCAGGGATTTCCGGACCGACGGACTTCAGCCGTTCCTGACCGTTCCTGTTAGCCGCAGGGATTTCCGGACCGCCAGACTTCATCCGTTCCTGACCGACGGACGTCAGCCGTTCCTGACCGTTCCTATCTGCCGCAGGGATTTCCGGACCGACAGACTTCAGCCGTTCCTGACCGTTCCTGTCAGCCACCGGGATTTCTTGACGGACATAATACAGATGTTCCAGATCCATCCAAAATCCTTGAAACGCTCAACGCCACCTGAATTTACCAGTCCGATTAGGCCTGGAAAACGTTATCGTACTAGAGTTTTTTATGGGTCCTCGAGATAAGTAAGTTCTCGTGGACAGGTTCTTTTCTCCGTTTGTTGTTTTTCCTGCACGACCAGTTGGCGTGTCAGAATTTCTTTTTTTCGTGTGGGCCTGTGCATTCTTTTTTGTGTATATATGTGTGTTTTTTTTATATTTCTTCTATGTCCATCTACTAATCCAAATTTTTGTATATATATCTATGTGCTAAGGGGTAAAATAATAAAATTGTTACTGTTAGGCAGCTACAGGCAATCTTCGCTGCTGATACAGTTGGTGTGTATTCAACGAATAATGAGAACGTAATTTGAAATTAAAAAAGTGATTCCTGTTAGGCAGAATAAAAGGAAGGTATGCCGATGCAGGTTTGTTTTGCTCAAGTATATAAAGTGTTTCACAGACGAATACAGATTTCTTGATTTTGTCATGCCAAGTTTGAGATTGTACATACTGCTGCCACCAAAACCAAAAACAAAAGAGAGGTCGATAAACGTCAATCAACGAAGTGTAAGACTTACACTCCAAAATTGATAGGTTTTTCGAACAAAAAAAAAATTAAGGGGGAGATGATGTAACGTATACTCTAGATTCACTTTCCGTTTGATTTTTACTATCTCTGGTTATTATATTTTACTATGTAAATTATCTTCTTACTGAACGAGATGTTATTTCTCCCGCTGAATGAGATCTGGCAATGAGTGTAAGTCATGACGTGGTGGTAGCCAGTATAAATAGGCTCGTTCAACGATACGTAGGGAGAGCTTTTTGTTGATGTGCGTAGGGAGAGCTGTTGTTGTAAAAGTGAGCTGTTGTTTGTGTGTCAGAGAGCTGTTGTTGTATAGAGAGAGCGGTTGTTTATGTGCGTGAGAGCTTTGTTTCGTGTGTAAAGAGATCTTCGTTTATGTGAGAACCAGAAGTTTACCAAATAAAAGATTGTTTTCGTAAGTACGTCTTTCTCAGTTCATAGGTTTGTCAGATCTCTGTCTGGCTGTTAGGTTTATTTTATTAGTTGATTATTATTAACAACCAGCATAAGACTTTATTCATCTTAATTACTACTACAACATTACTAGCAGTTAAAAGCTTGTTCATTATTATTACTGCACTACTAGCAGGAAAGTTTATTCATGATATAATTAACAAACAACAACCATTAGAAGAAGCATTATTATTAGTAGAAGAAGCATTATTAGAAAAGTTATATTCATTATAATTAGCTTAGTTAAAAGCTATATTCATTATAGGGTGCCAACAGGGAGCCAACTGGATGATGAGATTAAAACCAGAGCTTCTTACCATCCGAAAACTGTACGGGCTAATTGGTTTTCATTTTTTTGGAGGTAAGTCGCGCTAGACGACTTGAAATGATTGAACTAACACACAGCAAGGGGAATATCTTAAGGATTGCTCTTTGGCGGTATACCCATTTAACGAAACTGGTACAGACACCACTACCGCCAACTGCACGGCAGCCTAAATTTAAACTTCGATGTTATCGCTTGAAGTACTTACGAGAAGAGTTAATACAGTTTCTCGGGTCATATCTCACATTTACAGAAGGACGTTTCAGACAAAATATGAAAATAATTTTGACTACATCATCTATTCTATAGAATAGGTTTTATTTCATGGAAAACAGGACCAACAATATGAGAATATCTGAAAAAAGGGAAAACATCAGGAAAGAAATGACACTTCCTGACATACAAACCTGAAGTTTTTACAGAGCGTTTTCCATATATAGATAGAACTACGAATAATTGCAATTCATCCAAAGTTTCATGTCAACTCCCAAACCATAATTACACTTATATCAATTATTTCTTTCTTGCTTTCCTCTTTTCTAGAATCGAATACTTGAAATTGAAACTTTATCTACAATTTCAGCTAGAATGTAATTTTATGAATAGTGGTATTTCACATGATATTTTCGATAAGGTAAATTCCTTTCAACCTTTAACGATACATTCCAACTGGGTGGTATTTATCTGAATATGAGACAAAACGTGATATCTTAGACCCAACATCAAATCGAAATCACACAAATATTTGCATTTTATGAAGTTTTACTTATCACACCAGATGTGGTGTAAACCTCGAATAACAATTCTGTCAATATTAGAAATTAAGATTCGGTTGTTCGTTTTCATTATCTTTGCATATCACATCGTCTTCAGTCCCATTAAATTTGTTCGATGAGCAGAACTTCTTAAATGAGTACACCAATGAATCTAAAATGAAAGAAGAAAGGTCGAAATTAAAACAAAAAAATGGCATACGTAAATTTCCAAGGTTTTTAGAGGAAGCTACAATAAACATCTTTTGAAAAAAAATATTTAGCACTAGTAATGTCGGTAAATATACAAAATGAGCTGCTGCACTATGATGTCTTTATTCCTTTTCTCAGTTGCAACTCACAAATTCTTCTTTTTTAGTTTGTCAGAAGCTGTTAGTAGGACGTTGCCAGTCAACAACCATTTAGTGTAAAGGCATCGAAGGTGTTCCTTAAATGGCTCATTGACAGCAACATCGAGAAACATCAACTGATAAGCAATGCCTTCTGGTATGATGACAAAATTTGTGTTCTTTTGAGTATCTTTTGGCTTCACATTCTGTTTTTGGTGTCCCTTAAATACATCTAGAGTGAATCCAATTCATTTACTCCGTTTGTTATGGCTGCAGCGCAGTGACTTCATTCAAGCCCATCTAGAAAATACAAGGCCAAGTCAGTAGAGAGATGAGTTCATTCTTTTAGTTAGGTCAGTTGGTAACTTAGGCTGACGATTGATTCCCAATACCGACATGTATGACGACAAACACGGTACTGACGTATCAGGCAGAGTGAAATGAGAGTGACGTCACAAACGGAGGAATCTCGTCTGTCTTATGTATTGGCCTTGTATTTTCTAGAAGGCTTTGCTTCTCCACTCTCAATGTGGTCATCTATTCGTGAAATATCGTATTAAAAGTTTTGATACAATAACACTCCTTCTCACATTTGCTTAATGCAATACAGGGACATTAATAACGGCAAATATTTGTGTTCTTACAGCTAAAGCGCCAGAAAGTCCTGCCTATGAACTGTAATAATCCCATATGTGAAAATAACGATTATTTTATGTATTACTACATCCGAAAAACCATTCGCCCGGACTATACGTTTTTCTAAATTATATGACGATCTACGGTTTTGGGAGGACTAAATGAATAAAAAACTTCGTTTCATGTTGGGTAAATGCAGCAACTGATTGCTACACGACCTTAACTAATGAATGTTGAAAAAACAAAAAGAACAAATGAATTATTTCGCAGATTAAACAAATGCGGAAACCTGGAGTGTGGCAAAGAATAGCACAAGAAAATTTCATGAACTAATCTAATTTTATTATTTTAGTAGATGTTTTAAAATGAATGAACGCATTTTTTTCTGATAAAATATTTTGATACTTGCTTGCAGCAGTTTCGGGAATTTCAGAAATTCCTATTCTACTGTTGTACGAAAGAAAATGATACTTTTAAGAATTCCATAACTTCCGGATATCTGTTTGAAAAAACTCAATGTTCAGGGATATAATGCTTCAAATATTCAGCCTGTTCCTCTTGAAGTAAAAAAATTCGCATGAACGTAATGTGTGGAGAAAATCATTGCCTGTTTTTTTTTCTCTAGAAGTTAAGTTAGGCAAATTACATGCCTGAAACCACATTGCGGCTTCTAGGGTACTTATAAAAATGTATGTGAATTTCATGAGGCGTGTTCTTGTAAAATTATATGTGAGTTTCATGGGCTGTTGTCGAGGGTGGTATTCTTGGCTTACGGCAATATCTCACCCCCTCTTCCAGGAATCAGTTGCAATGAAGAGTGGACGCGAGGTTGTTTATATGTACTCCTAATGTTCCTCATAGGGTCGTTAAACCTCGTAACAAAAATATGCAACAATCAGTGAAACATTCATATAAAAATAATATATCTGGAATAAGCTTTAACAGAAATAAACATATATTTCGTCTTTAAGCCAAATAAGCAAACTATCACTCCTAAATTTAAACCGCTGAGTTCATCTGATATAGTGTGCAGAGAAATTAACTAAATAAATAATAACAAATTTTAAAAAACCGTGAAGACGATAGTGACAGTACTTTCTGTCATTCTAAAAAAATTGTTTTTCTTTAGCTGCTGACAACGCTGTTTCATTTTGTGGTGAAATCCACTTACGTGGTTTGGTATGAATGCCAAATAAATTGCTGCTTTCAGTTCGCGATTCTTATACATATGTTATACTTGATTTGTTATTTCAATTTTTTTTTAAGTAGCGCGAGATTTTCAATAACTGTGCAATCTTTGTATTTTCTCATAGTTCGTTATCACTAAGTGAAAATGTTGTTCCTTGGGTTTCACAGCAGTGCTAAGAAAGGGAGCACTGTTTGCTTCAAAATCAATTCCTTACATTTATTAAATTTTTCAACAGAAATCAATGGTCGAACCTGAACGTAAAAAACTAGCCTACAGACCTATTCTAAGACGGTTGTTTTTAAGCTTTAAATAAATGTTAATACATAGGGAATGTTGCCCATCCTGGGAAGAGGTGAAATGTTTAATTGAAAGTGATTGAAAACAAATAAAATAGACACAGGATTTCTCCAAGGAAACATAATAAAAAACTTGTATAGTAAGAACTCATTCATGTTAGAACTGAAAATCATATGCTATGTACTTCCGTTTTGCAAAATACCTCGCGATAAATAACATTCTGTGTAAAGTATTTGATGATGTTTAGCAATTTTCCATGCAGTCCAGTTGTTCTGGTGTAAACTAACCTTCATAACGTTTGCTTTGACTTTTCGCGTTAAATGTCTTTTTCTCCGGCACACTTGTTATTCCGTTCACCGCTCTATTCGACGATGCTTTGAAACTTCATATCGAAGCTTTTTGTACAAAATAATGCAACACCTAGTTTTGAAAATATAAATTATCGAGATTGTGCTATTGGAGCCATATTTGGTTTTAAAGGCCGTTTTGTTCACTTTGATATCTCAAGATTTTAGTTTTTATTGAAATTCAGAGCGTTCTAGATAGATTGATATTTTGCAAAATGTGTAATATAATCAGCAATAAACTCGGAAACCGAGTCAAGTTAAAAAAGTAAAAAATAATCAAAGAGTACCAATAAATATTTGAATCATGCTAAAAAAATAATATACAAACTCAACTTGCCGTGATATTAAGATTTCTATTCGAATTTTGTAGATAGGATAAATAGACTCGTGTGTTTGACAATCTAGTGTTTTTAAATGAGCGCGCGATCACTTTGACTTCTCGAGAGCGTTCCAGACAAAGAGAGATAGAGAGAGATCTTTTTTTTATTGTAAGTTTAACAACCACCGCGGGAAAATGTCACTGGTTCCAGGGAAGGGAGAGAAAGAGATAAAAATCTGGGTATTTATTAGTAGTAGCACTCGATCACTTTGACATCTGAGAGCGATCGCGTGCTGTTATATAGCAAGCAATGAATTTTACATCTCGAGAACGTTTCAATCAGAGAGATCTGGGTGTGTATATATATATATATATATATATGATTTTAGGCATTCTCAAAATTAAAATTATATAAGTGGGGTTTTTGATTCCCGTTTTCTTTTTCATTAACAAAAAGGGCTTACCTTCAGTTTCTCTAATTTTGTGTACGACATTCTCCAAATCCCCTTATTTCGATTGTCGTTTGATAGCTGAAGACAAATTACTCCTTTCTGAAAACGTGTAGTTGCAGATAAAATTTCTTACAAACATAGAGTTAGTGTACGGAATACCTCTCCTGGTACAAGAATATTTGTTGTCGGTTTTCAATGCGATATGTAAAATACCTTTTTTGCTAACGTCGCGGTAACCTGGATTTTAACGAAGCGAGTCAGTCTATAGTAAAGTAGTGATAATCATCCATTGTGCAAGATTAGTTTTTTGTACCATGGAAATTTTTTTGTTGAAAGTTAGCAAACAAAACTAAGAGTGCGAAATATAACACGGAAATACCAGCAGAACATCGTAAACTAATTCAAGCAGGAGTGTCAAAGTTATTTTAGGGCTTTAAAATATTGGGTGAATAAAATGTTTTTGTCTCTAAGCAGGAAGTTTGAAAATTTTTTTGTCATACCTATGGCATCGTGGACTCGACGTTCAACGAAGTTGATCCACCAAACAGAAGCTGATCATTACTCTTTGGGAGGCTGACGTCTGCCACATCAACAAATTACGGATGCTTGGGATGCATAATTTGTGGCAGCGGGGCTCGCGTGGAGCGTGATTCTTCCAATAATTAGGAGTAAAAAAGCAGTGTTTCGAGAAGCTGGAAAAGTACTAGAGGAATATCCAGAAAAATGGAATTCGATGTATTTCTTAACTCCACTCGTACGCAGGTTCTATTAAGGACGCTTTGTGATATATACTTTATTATTCCATTGACTGCTTCTACATTCATGTTTTTTATTCAGAATCTAATATTTCGTATATATTACCAGGGAAGGCTACCAATAATTGTTGTTCTTAGCAATACTGATTTTACGTCCTTTGAACCATAATATTTACGCTTAACATGTCAAATTCATAATTATTATAGCTAAATCCTTTGCATTCATTGCAGTATACGCGGTTTAACAGCATATGTTTATTACCTAAACAAGTGATTCTCAACCGTTTACTACTTGTGTACCCCTTTTAAACCCATTTTTATAAATTGTACTCCTTGTTTTTAAAATAGATGCTTTTAAATACTGACACTGTTGGTCAGTACCTATCTTAATGAAAAATGGTGCAAAGGAGGCAATGGGTTGCGAAAGGAAAATTACTACACTAAAACTACAAACTACAGATTTTATTTTAAATATCAAAAGTTACACATGAACTGTGAAAAATAATTGGTAGAAGAGTAGTTTGGGGGAAGGGTTCATATCCACGTCCTCACCAATCATCATTCACTAATGCGAGCTATTTTTGAAGGACATTCAAGTACTTCGTGAGAAGCAAAATGATCTGGAGCGATACAACAGAAATAAAAATTTAGAAATTCACGGAATAAGGGTGGACAAAAAAGAGACAAATGCTGGACTGAGAGATCTAATGTATCGTTTGGCGGGTAAGTTAAATATTGATAACTTCGATATCGCGGATGTTTAAACTATACATACATTGTCTGCCAGGGGACTGAAAGGGACTTCTCCAATCATAGTTCAATTTCGGGGAAGTCTAATTCGGGATGTATATTTGAAGAAAGGAAGGAGTGTGATTAAAGAATTGGACGCTATACCTGGATCTATGTGTGATATACGAATATATATTAATGAAAACTTAAGTCTTACAATAGGGAATTGTTTTGGCAGGCAAGAAACTTTTCTAAAATGAATAACATCAAATTTTGCTGGTTTAAAAAATAACCGCATATACTGTAAGATGGCTGAAGGAGCTCGAGAGGTGATTATTAAAGGTAGGGAAGACCTGGATTTGCGTTATTTTTAATAAGATCATTTTATACGTATATAATTGTGTTAGTTATTTTTATGTATGAATTATTATAAATTGTTATAAAAATTTGGCTTCGATGTGTAAATTGCGAACACTAATTGTTAGTTATATAAAAGTGACCGAAAACTGTTGCACCTCAATGCTCGCAACTGATTGGGGAAAATGGATCTGCTGTTGGATTTACTGTATGCATTGGATTCTTTATTGAATTTTATTTGTGTTGCAGAGACATGGTTTAAGGATAATGTCGATCACTTGTGTCGTATTCCTGGTTATCGTATTTTTGCTGCATCACGGTCTGGTGGTCGTGGTGGCGGTGTGGCAGTTTTTATGAGGCAGGCTCTCTCGGTGGAAATTGTTGACAGTTTTACTGTCATTGATCAAAATTATGAGATGCTTTTTCTTGAATCTCGTCGGTATGTGATTTGTGCTCTTTACCGACCGCCATATGGTTGCTTAGAGAAATTTCTAGTACTGTCTAGGGGACATGAATGTTGATTGTGGCGTACACGAGGGCATTACTAAAAAGCTAATGGATATTATAGTTGCCTCGGGTTCCGTAAATGTTATAGAACACCCAACAAGAATCATTACTACTACTTCTACCCTGCTGTATTCATGTATAACTAACAGCACCTCTATATATTCAGGAGTACTGGCCTATCACACTAGTGATCACTTCCCGATGTTTTCGCTGTCGGGTTTCTATATAAATAGCAAATTGCCGTTCACTCGTTCATTTATAATTCGGAATATTTGTCTCGCAGTGGCGGCTCGTTTTTGGAAAAATAGGTGAAGAGCTACAAGAGCAATATGAAAAGACATCTACTGTTTCAATGAAAATCACTATATGAGGACTGACCTATTTTATGCATATCAGGTCAATTCTTCTTTCTTTTAAAGCTGCAAATTGGTCGATTATGTCGTCATAGAATGGTTGTTTCTTCGTGAGAATCAATAAAATATCTTTCTGAATAGAAATATTTGCCAAAGAAGCAAGTCTATCTTTAGAAATAGTGTTTTTTGAGTAAGTTTGTATTCTTTAAAGGAAAGAAAACTTCTTTCTACTGACACATTTTTAGAAAAAATTGTTAAAATGAGGGAAACCAATTTACAAGCTTCTGCAAAAATGTCTTTATCTCCATGAAGCACTCGAAGAAGTTCTTTAGTCGATATATTACTTACTTTTTCATCGGCATATACAAGACTCAGTTCATTTTTAAGGCGCTGGAGTTTAGTAAATATTGTCCCGTAAAAATGTTGTATCAAAAGCGCCGGAGGGAAAACATGAATTAAATTGGTCGAACTTGGTTGTGTCAGCAAGACAGACAAATTGAAGTTTCTCACAGTCTTCAAATCTTATATCCAATTTCCATAAGAATGTGGTCCGAAATTTCAAAATACAATATAATTTTGAAAAATTGTTTCTTCTGTAAGAGCAGCATATTCCCGTATAGATCTGCTTATTTCTGTGATTTTGCTAGCTTTCCAAACAGTGTTTCAAATACCTCATCGTTATGGCAATTACATTTTGCAAATAAAATTTAAGAGGATTTAGTACTTAATTTGAATAAGTAATATATACATAAGTATATATATTACTTATTCAAATTAAGTACTAAATCCTCTTAAATTTTATTTGCACAAAGTGGTTTGCCTTACTCATCGTTCCTTTTATGGCTCAAAATTTCACGAGTTGTTTTAATTTGGGTTACACATCAGTACTTTATGTCTAGTGATGTTTTTGCAAAATTTTGAATTATAGATTGGTGGAGCCAAAAATTTCATTAAATACTATTGCCAAAAATGTAAATTCAAAAGTTTTCATACCATTTAAAAACCCCTCGGCAAGTTGAATTGATATCTTGTCTGATTGTTTACTGTTTGTGAGAAATTCTAATGCTTCCTCAAATTTATACCAGTCTTCAACAATTACACTTACTAACTTCGAAGTGGAGGACTGTAGAGATTCTGTTATGGTTAATATGCATCCTGCGGTTGTTGATGCGAGTGTATAAGATCGCTTCGCTGAGTGGTGAAAAAACGAAGGAATTCCACTGAGACTTGCATAAAATATTCGACACTTAGAAAGTTTAGAAAAACTCTGCTGTAATACAAGTTTCAAACGACGCGCTAAGCAATGAACAAAAACAGCTTGAGAAGCTTTATCCTTGAATTTTTTCTGGAGTCCATTCAAGTGTCCAGACATTACACTTGCCCCATCGTTACATTGTCCTATTAATTTGTGTTGATAATCTAACTGTTCCAAAATTTCGTGGAAACACAAAAATCGCTCAGCCAATACACCTTCCGAACAACAAATCTTATTATTAAAGAGCACTGATAAGTGTAATTTATGTCTGTGGTGTCAGCTACTTGAATAGAAAAGCATTCAACTTCATTTATTTCATTTTAAATGTGATCTTTTATATATTCAGAAATGCATTCACTTAATTCATTTTGAATAGTTTTTGAGTCACCTGTGAAGACATTTTTTATCTTTTCGTATTGATTTTGAATTTCTAAAGGAATTCTTGATATCAACAATGAAAGTAATTCCGTGAAATTTCCATGATTTATCAAGTCGATGCTTTCGTCATTGTCACGGAATGCTAGTTCTTGTTTGCTCAAATACAGTACTGAATCAATCACTCTCTGCAGGAAAAGTCTATTTAAACGAACATTTCCGTTGAAATGCCTTTTCAAAAGCCTAGCACTCTCCCTTATGTTCTGATTTTTTTAAAATTCTTTAACTGTTGTTCACATTTCAAGTGTTCGCTGGAATCACCATGTTTATGAAATGACCGAATGTTTATGAAGTGACCGTGTTATATTTAATAAATCTGAGAAACCGTCTTTATTCCACGCCGAATTTTTCTTACTATAAAGTAACACGGCCAAGAAAATCATTTTTGTAACACAGAATTTCTACAAAGCCATTTTCTGTCATGAGAAAGAAGAGATATTCAGTAAACCGACAGTTTTTACAATTAAAATTGTAAGATTTACCGCTCTTCCTGATTTCTTTCTTGGCGGCAATTGTCAGTGAATCCGTGAAGATAAAAGAGACATTTTTCATTGAAGTAAAATGTCTCTTTTATCTTCATCTTTCCATCGATCAAATGGAGTTTGCAATAAATTAGAGAGAATGCCGATCACAGAATACATACTAAAAACTTAAACTATCAGTTAAACTGTACACGGACTTTAAGTATCCGGTGAAGTTTTTGATAAACAATCACAAAGCACGAAAAAACAAATCTCTTTCGGAAAGCATGTACCGCAACGAGAAACTCTAGTGGATTGCAAGGTACCATGGGCAATCCGTCCCGTTTCTCCGCGATCTCTTCCGAAGGTCACGACTCCAGGTGCAGAGCCTGAGTGTCTCAAGCTAAAACTCTTCACTTGCCCGACAGATAGGAGAAGGGTGACGTCCCGGTTACCATGGTAACTCGGCCGATAACTGCAGACTTCCAAGCATTCTCATTTCGGCTCTTCACTTGAACTGTTTTGCGTAGAAAAACTTGGTTTCCGTATTGAACGCCCATTGTGAATTGATCTAATAGGAATTTTGAGCATTTTGGCACTCAATAAAGGCAAAGAAGAATATATACGCAAAATTACTGAATAAAATATTATTTTAAATGAAATAGGTGAAGATGCACTTCACCTACTTCACCTGAAAAGCCGCCACTGTTGTCTCGAGAATCTTCGGTTTTTTGACTTGGCATTGATGGAGGTAAACTGGCAACCTGTATTGGACCGTACAGATTCTGTCGTGGCATATCAGGTGTTTTGGCCAATTTTTTCGCAGTTTTATGACTTTCACTTTCCATTTATCACTGTAAAACGATCCGCTTGTTGTAGAAAGCCATGGTTTTCGATTGGTCTTCTTAGGTGTCTGCACAGGAAAAATATACTTCTTAGGGTATTTTAGAAGTCTAGGGAGACAGCAGATTTTATGAATTTTTAAGAGATATTGAAATTGGTATAACATTAAGATTCGGCATGCTAAAAGAGATTATTATCTGAACAGTTTTGCTTCCCCTACAGACAGCAGGAAGACTTCTGGGGTCTATAAATGATCTCCTGTCTAGATCCAGATCAGTTGCTAAATCTATACAGGTTGATCATATTGTAATATGGTTTCAGACCCGCAGAGGTTTGCTAATTTGTTTAATAATTACTTTGTGGAGTTGCCTGGAAAGCTTGTTTAGGGTTTGAATCGAGCAGTTGGTGATTTTCGTGTTTATCTTCCGGATCGTGGGGCTTCATCATTTTATTTTACTTCTGTCGCAGGTGATCTTCTTCAAGTTTTAAATGGATTAAATCTATCGGGGGCACTGGTCCGTATGATGTTCATCCTAAGGTAGTTAAATTTGTCTCTTCGCGTCTATTTGTTCTGTTAACTCACTTTTTTGATAATATTGTCTCACCTGTGATTGTTCCGCCAGCAGTGACTTTTAGTCGAATTACTGTAATTCATAAAAAGGGTTTGAAAACAGAAATGACAAATTATCGGCCGATCGCAAATATATCGGTATTCGCAAAGATTTGGGAGAGGCTAATATTAAACGGATTGAATTCATTCTTGGACAGAAACGGGATTTTATGTCACAACCAGCTCGGTATTCGTGGGGGTTTCTGGACAGAGACTGCTGTTTGGGTGTTTTTAACTACATACGTGCTAGTTTGGATTCTAGGGGCTCTGTCGTCCAACTTTTTTTTATCTTTCAAGAGCATTTATTACGGTCTGTCACGATGTCCTATTGATTAAGCTAGATAGGATCGGGATAAGGGGTGCTGCGTTGAAGGTATTTCGGAACTACAGGATGGGTAGGAGACAGTACGTTCACATTAACGGATAGAGCTTTGAAGTAAGACCCGTTTCTTATGGAGTATCTCAGGCCTCTTTATTGGGTGCTGTTTTGTTCCTTATCTATATAAACGATATGTTTCAGGTACCGTATAGAGCTCATATGGTATTGTTTGCTAATGATGTTAGTCTTGCTTTTAGGGGAGACACCTTTGATGAATTGATTACTCGAGTAAATCTTGAAATTTTGAAGTTTGTTCGATGGTTTGCGGATACTTTTCTTACATTAAATATTGCTAAGCCGGGTTGTGTGCTGTTTTTCTGTACTAAGCACGGTCCTGGTGAATTGAATCCGGTTTATTTGTACGACATGTCGTTGGAATATCGGCCCCCAATTAGGTTTTTGGGAATTGTTTTGCACGGATCCTTTAAGTGGGATGGCCAGGTGGATCAGTTGGCGTCTTGCCTTAGATCAAGGGTTGGCATGATTGCGATAGTCTCGGGATTCCTGCCAGTTAGAGTTCTGTTGATTTTGTACTATTAATTTGTAAATCCTGTGCTGTCGTACTGCATCTTGATTTGGGGTGTAAATCCACAAAACGAAACCTCACTCGTCTGCCTGTTTTTCAGAAAAGTTATGTGCGATTGTTAAACTCTTTGCTTTCTTCAGATATTGTTTTCCGTTATTACCGCATATTGACTTTAAAACTGTTGAACAGATTTATATAAATGCCAATGATTCATGAACGTATTAATTCAGGAAGATATTCAGATCTCATAATATTGTCGAGAACAAATCAACCATATAATACTCGACGAGGGACGCAATTCACTGTCCTTTGGGCGCGTACGGGCATGATGTTTAATAACATTGGTGTATTGGGCCTGCGAGAATGGAATGCATTGCCATTGGCCATTAGATCTGAGATTCGATACTCCGTTTTCAGACGACTACTAAGGAGTGTTTTGATTGAAAATTGCAATAACAAGGGGTCGGTTGGGGGAGTGAAAGGGATTTCTATAGTTTTAGGCTTTCTCGATGTCATTTATTGAATACTATTATATAATATTCGTTGTCTTGACGGTACTAAAAATTAATTCTTCTTTTTTGAAAATGTTAGAGGGGATCAGAGGCTTGTCAGGCTAAAATTTTAGACGATTTCCCTGGCCTCTTGCTGTACATTTTAAATTGATATTGAAGGTGTTTTAGTTATATTGACACCATTTGAGTGTGTATTATTTTTGCATTTTATATTGTAAGCGTTTATTCTATTTACCTGGGGACTGTATGGTTAAAAATTGACAAATTGTCTTATTTATGTTGGTTGACTGGTGTACTATATATAATTTTATTATTAAGCTTAGATTGTGTGATGCTTTGTTCGTTCTTTTCGGTGTTGTATTGTGATAATTTACAGCAAAGGAGTTCTAATAAATAAATAAAAAAATGTCTCCATTAGCGGAGATTCAACCTTAACATTTATTGTTCCATAACTAACGTTTTGCCTTTTTTTTACTTTACTTGTTTTTTCGCCATTACTGGTGATTTTTCGTGTACCCCTGAACGGTCCAGCACGTACCCCCGGGGGTAAGCGTACCATCGGTTGAGAGCCGATTATCTAGTTATCTAGACCATTGTATCCCAACATGGGCGGTGCCGCTTCACAGGGGGCATTTTTTATTTTTGGCAGGGTGGGGGTAGATCATAAGAAGCCTTGGAGGGGCGTTTAGGTTTTTATGGATATCACAGCAGTGATTTTATGTTAATAATAAAGGCAATAAAATCTTTAACAAGATGGTCTTACAATTATTTTAGTATTTAAGTTCTTTTTATTTTGTTTGACATAACGTTTAACTACTTATGTTTATAAACATGTTATCCTTAAAGGTTTGATTTTTTCATAAAGATTATAGTTTGTGCCACGAAAACTTGAAGTTATTTTGGGATCAAGTTTTTCAAACAGGAATGTATAATCTATCGGGCAACGCAGCATTTCCACGATGGGGTGTTAGTCAAGAGAGATATAGGTACACGTACGCAGTCTTGAATACTTCATTCGGTGTTTCGAACAATGACTTTTTTTTGGTCGGAATGTTTAACAACCACTGTAAGCAATTTAGTGGACCATAAGCAGTCTCCCTTTCCTAATTTAGGGTCGCTGGCTTCAGCGAATTAAGATAGCCAGAGCTGTAAGACAAATACAACATCCATGCCTCACCGGGATTCGAACCCGGACCTATCTCGGACGAATGATCAGAAGCCATCGATTAGACCACTGCGCCTCCGGTTCGGCACTAGTAATTTCCAATACTGATTGGAGACTATCAATCCCACTTCGTTATGATTAAATTTTTATTCACAAACTAATCCTTGCCGAAATGTTTCTGTAGAAATTTTACTTAGAATATGCCCCACGTGCAGTGTAGAAATTCGGAAACAGGCCGTCTGAATCGTGAGTAAGCAGAAAGCGATGACTGTGCACTGCCGCCCCTGCGGCGCAGTGGTCTAAGCGATGGCCTCGGATTATTCCCATAAAAAGGGATCCAAGTTCGAATTTTGGTGAGGCATGGATTTTGTGTTTGTTTTACGGTACTGGTTTTCTCCTTTCTCTGTAACCAGTGACAATAAATTAGGGACGTGCAACTGCTTATAGCCATTGAGTTGCTCCGGGTGGTCGTTAAACCTCTAATAAAAAAAACCCCAAAACAAATACTGCGCACTAGGGCCGTAGCCCGAGGCCCGATCCCGGCGCGGCCCGTGGGTCGGACGGGGCCGGGCCTACAATTTCGTAGGTGGGCTTGGACGGGCTTGCACTTACATGTGTATCATATAGTCAGGTTGTTGATAAATTTAGATCATTCTGTTTTTGAAGTTTCTGTCTTTCCCTTACCGTGATCATGTTTCTGTTTCTCGCAGTCATTCTTCTCTCCCGCCTTGTGCTATTTTTTTATATATTTATTTATTTACTTAGCTAGCGTCTTTTTGTCATTGATATTTGGCAATCTCTCTCTGCCCTTTGAATTCATATTCCGTTTATATCGGAAATTTACGCAAGAAAGTAACTTGCTCTTTACGATGATTTGCATTAATAGGAATTAGGAATCAATTAAAGCTTCAATATGCGTTTTCATTTATCATTCGAGGCAATTACTTGTAAGCGTACACATATAAAATAGCAAATAATATAATTATAAGCGAAGCAAATTACTTATAAAATATTAACGCAACGAAAAACTTGTAAAGCTGTCAAGGCAGAGGGAAGGGTTAAAAAATGCAAACTGCTCTTTCAAGTGAAGGAAATAGAGAAAAGCCACTTCCCGTAAAATATCTAGAAGAAATGCTTTTTTGTTTTGTTTTATGTATTCTGCCTCTGTTCTGTTCTGTAATTATATTCATTTTCGCAGCACAACCATAGGCTTACGAAGAGTCGAAGACCCGATTTCCGGCGCCAGTGAAGTAATGCAATGACGTGCCTCCTGGCTGGCCGGCGCAGAGAAGGAGAAGTGAAGCGGACATGAACTTTGGACACCAAACCAAAACTAAAACATCTTCTCAGCCTCGCTTTCGGAGCCACCCGAGTATCCCATACTGCGTTGCAACCTCCCCCTCCACACACAGACAGACACACATACTTACACACATTGCTTGGATTTGCCCCTGTTGCCAGGTCGCATGAGCTAAGGCTTTTGTGATCTCACAGCTCACTTAACAGATCGGCGATTTCTTTGGGGAGGGAAAAGAACATCCACACCGATGATCGGTGCTGCAGCTGGAAGTAGTGTGGTTCTCATATTGATATTGCTTGTAATTTTCTTAGGTGTTAAGTTCAGAATATGGATTTGAAAGCGAAAATTGAAGTAAGGAAACTGAGACTTTTGAATAAGAGCGTTAAAGAAAAAGATGTCTGGGCTGCCTTTTCTATGGTCGTTCATTCTGAAATTTAAGCCTACAAGGATATGCCCAGTGCTTCAAGTGTGGACAGTTTTTGTCATATAGTGCAAAATCAGGTACGTCTCATCTAGAACGACATAAGTGTAAAGTGGATGTGCTAGTTACACAAACCGTGAAATCTTACTTTTCTACGAGTTCCAAGAAGGTTTCTACCTCTGAAAAAAAACGAGATAACTCAAAGATCTGCGTCCTTTTGACGTTGTTCTTGACAGTGGATTCAAAACATGTGCTCAAGCTTTTATAAAGATCGACTCGACTTTCCGAAACGTCAAAGCGTAAGAAATTATGCCCAACTCCACTACAACTTCCCGCCGTATATGTGAAAAGTCACTGAAAATGCGCGAGGCGCTGGCTCCGCTTTTAACAGATTTTGGGAAAAACATGTTCTCAGCTGCAACCACTGATATCTGGACTGATGACTTCAGAAAATAATCGAATGTCACAGTGACTGTTCATTATACTGATGGAAGGTGGAAGTTTTACAGTAAAGTATTGCTTATGTGAAAGTTTCCAGAGGAAAGAAAAACGGTCGATGCTATACGTTGAAAGATTTTGAAACACTCCTCAATAATGGGTCTTTCTTAGGACCTGGTAAAGAATGTTGTATTTGTTACTGACTAAGGGCGAAACATCGTTGCTGCTTTATCTCCATTTGTGCGTTTAAGTTGTACTGCACACGTTTAAAATGCTGTGTTGCCTAATACCTACGTTAATAAATTTCTAAGTAATGGAGCGCCTCAAAATTTATATATTCTGGTATCCACTAACGCTCTGGTTACGTATCTGAAGTAAAGCGGCCTAATACAGCGCTTAAAAAAATCAGCTCACCAGGATATTACAACGAGATGGAACTCGAAATATTTCATGTTAAATTCAGTGGAAGAGCAGTATGATGAAACATGCCAAATACTAAAAGAACTTGGGGATACTAGGCGAGCTTCTATCGAAAGAGAAAACGTACAGAGTATGATCACTTTTCTGAAGCCATTTAAAGAAGCGGGTGAAGATTTGGAAAAAGAAAAAAAACATGTACTTTACCTGACGTGATTTTGTGGCGAAAAAACCTGCTTATGCATTTTTCTGTTTTTGAGAGCAGCTTTTTAAGTATGGAAAAAGTCACCGGAAGGGCAAAAACGTACGTCGAAGAGATGTTTAAAACCGAAAAATTGCACCATATTGCTACATTCTTATGGCCACCTTTCCCCCAGTTGAAGATGCTGTCTTCGTATGAAAAGAACAAAGTAATTAGCCAAGTGAAAAGTATGTTATTAAACGAAATTAAAAACGATGTAGATTACCCAAATACCGATAAACAGTGGCCGACCAAGCACTTTCGTATATCAAATTTGGATAATTGGGCGGATGACGAAGACACCGCCCATGAGCAACCAGATGAGGTCAGAAGGTACATTGATTTTCAGCACACTGATTCGCCGTAAGACATTTTATCGTTTTGGAGAGAAAATGACAAATGTTTTTGTTTGCTCTCTAGGTTAGCAAGATATGTACTATGCATCGCAGCAACAATTGAGAGCAGCGAAAGACATTTTAGTGCTGCGGGTTGAGTTATTGAGGAAAGACGAAGTTGCCAACATCCCGACACAGTGGATGATGTTTTATTTCTTCATAGTAATATTCCATAACAACTTTTAATTCGGATATATAATGTGTTACTGTGTAGGTAAAACTATGGTAAATCCGTAAATATATTACCTATGTAAGTTGATAGTGGAATTATTATTACTTTAATTTCGGCGTATCGTTGTGGTGAGGTTTATAAAAAAGTGGAAGTACGGGAAAATATCGTGTATTATTTCAAAAAGTGGAGTTCCGTATTTGATTTGTAAATGCGAGTCGAGTTTAACTACATACCAATTATACAAGTGGAAATATATAAATTTTACTAGTAAACTATTCTTTAGGTTCTGTCTTTATAATTGTGATTTGTAACTTGCTTTGTTTTAAATATGGATAAGTACATTTTCCTACGCACTGCCGGCAACAGCGTGAAATGTTATTCACACGAACGGTATGGCGCGCAACGGGGATAAGACCATCCCGCTTCCTGGAGCCCGGCGGTGCGTCCCCTCTCGAACTTCTCCAACTGCTAGAATGGTTTTCGAACTTTTCTCTGAGGCATACTTCACTTGTAGAGGATGCAATCAACACAACATCATGAGTCAGAACGGCAAGCACACGTAACGGGACAACCTTGTATAGCCGGTCAGGAACGGCACTACAACCTCCTTGCTTGCGTCACATCCACGGCCGAGAGTGATCCTTTTGTTTTATTGGATGTTTAACGATCATCGTGAGCAACTCAATTGAATATAAGCAGTCGCCCGTCCTAAATTTCAGGCCATTGGTTCCAGGAAAGTGTGAGAGCCAGTGCCGTAAGACAAACACAACATCCATGCCTCACCGGGATTCGAACCCGGACACCTTCCGGACGAATGATCAGAAGTCATCGCTTACACGACAGCGACACCGCGGCAGCTGAGTGATAATTGAATCATTTGCATAATTCACGATGTCAAACCTACCCACCAAGTTTCATTCCTGTCGGTTGCTTCCATCTGAGTGCAACTATGTTTTTGACGATGAGTGTATTTCAAAATATACTGTATCGTTCCAAAGATGAATCATTTCATTTGTGGGTGTTTAAACGTTTTTAGAAACATGGTCGCCGTTAATTTACTTCAGGCTTTACAAATAATTTGCTAAAGAGTTTCAGCTCCATATTCGTAAACAAATATAAATATATGTATTTAACTAAAGTTTTATTATGTGCTATCTTCTTGGAAATAAATTCAAGATCGCCTTTTAAAGTAGGCTAGCTGATTAAGTGATGGTGCATGATGAATGATAAAGAGATTGCGCTCTTTCGAGCCGTTTGCCCAAGAGTTAAAAGAGCCTTGGTCGTAAAGGCATGATGCGTGTAAAGGATGATTTTCTCAGTGAGCTTAATAACAACCTATAATTTCAATCATTCACTTTAATTGCCATTCGAGAATAACTTTTTTTGTGTGTTTATGTGTGAAAGATAAATTAATTCCTACAAAGGAATGGTTTATACTCTCCCCCCCTTAAGACTCAGTGTTAAATTTCTAAAGTTGTTATTTCTTTGTTGGGAAAATATAGTTCATTATGATTCGTTCCGTACCTTTGTTAATGACATAGCAAGGAATTTGTATTTTGTTGAAATCACCCTTGTCCTAACAAGCAGGAAGGTGATTTAGTTATGTACGCGTGTTATTTATTCTCCATGAATCAAAGAGCAAGACTACGGCACTGGCTCTCTCCCTTCCCTGGAGCCAGTGACCCTAAATTAGAGACGGGCGGCTGCTTATAGCCCATTGAGTTGCTCATGGTGCTCGTTAAACCTCCAATCCAAAAAAAGAAAAAAAAAAAAAAAAAGAATAAGACATATGATGTCCAGGCAAGCAATCGAAATCTCAGTTGAAGAAAAAGGCATTGCTTGAGAAGATAGCAGAATCCAAGCACTTACTTACAATTTTTTGATTTTCTCAAGATTTAAACAATAGGTCTACATGTTTGCACTTCCTAAACTAAGCTGACCACAATTCTGCCGATGTTTATAAGATGAACGCAATACCAAGTTCAAGTTTTGCAGTTTCAAAAGAGTTTGTTCCGCCAGTAGCCGCAATTAGATTGATTGTATAAATGATAAAGAACTGTAAATAGTTACCAAGTTTTACATTTGCCATTGATTGCTGATTTACATTACGGGAGAACACTTGCGCAGATATTTATAACTTTTCTTTGTACCAATAATGAAAGTAACGCATATTCTGTTTTATAAAATTACGGGGAAAATACCGAGGTAAATATTGAAGTAAAGGAAATTTGTAAAATTATTCTAATACCTCCATCAATAGAAGACGAAAGAAATTAACATGTCGTAACAACAGTTAAATATGGTGATTCTTACGTCACCAAATGCTAAACTTCAAACACACTATCTCCAGAGATGAATGTCGAAACACTGAAACTTCTCTTTCCGATTACACAACTGTTGTACATTGTACTATAATAACCCTTTTTGAGGATATCCCATCCGGTCCTGAATTCACAGAAAGACAATTGCACAGCATTGTAATTATTTTATGGTCCACAGAAAATATAGCGATGAATGATAGGTCTCATATGCGGCAAAAAATGCGTGTCTGACGAAACAGGATCAGAGGGGGCATCATGCCACGAGTTAAAACGATGGTGCCAGTCTAAACTCTCTCATTCACGATATCAACGGAGTATTGTGTGCTTGGTATGCTAGTCATTAATGGCTCTGCCTACGCAATAAGAATGACCGCGTAAGGCAGCACGAAACAACGTTCCAGGCGGGTCACTTAACTGCTAACCGATTAACACATATTCCTACATATGAATATGTCTACCCGTCTTTGGCAGTGTCAGGCAGGTCCAAGTTCTGCGGAAAGGATAACTACTCGTTCTATATACACTGAGTGGCCACTTTATTATGACCACCTGACTGTTTTAGGCAAATCAGCTATGGCTGCACGCTTTTTCCGCCAGAGGGTGAAACTAGTACAAAAAGGGAAAGCTTAGTGCTTGCGATAGTGGTAGAAGCGATTTTTGGGTGACGAGATGGGTAAAAAATGCGATTTAACGGACTTTCAACGTGGGATGATTGTAGGAGCTCAGAGCCACGGTGCGAGTATCACCAGAATCACCGCATTCGTGAAATGTTTCAGAGCAGCTGTTTTTAAAGTGTTTAAAGACTGGACTGTCAGCCCAAAAATTGGTTCTCTACGTGCAACGTGTGGTTGTCATCGACTAATGACTGCTCGGGCGGAACAGAGAGTGTCCAGACTGGTAAAAGACAACAGAAGGGCAACAGTGGAGAAAATTACAGACCATCTTAATCAAGGATCCCCTCTAATGATCTCTGCACGCACTGTTCGCCGTGCGCTGCATCGATTGGGATATGGCAGCCGATGGCCTGTTCGTACACATTTGCTGTCTGCAGTTAACAAGAGAAAACGTCTCCAGTTCGCACAGAGCACAAGCATTGGACAGTCGATAATTGGAAACAAATTATGGGGTCTGATGAATCACGTTTTTAGTTGCACCATGCCCATGGCCGAATGAGAATTTGGCGGAAACAGCACGAAAGCTTGGACCCCAAATGCATTGCTACAACTCTTCAAGCTGGTGGAGGCAACGTTATGGTTTGGTAAAAGTTTTCCTGTCATGCTTTGGGCCCTTTAATTCGTGTTGATCAACGTCTGACTGGCACATGATATCTAAAAATCGTTGCGGACCAAGTGCATCCTATCATGTGAATGGTTTATCGCAGTGGCGATGGCTACTATCAACAAGATAATACGTCCTGCTATAGAAACCGTATTCTATAGGTTTAGTTTAAGGAACATTTAGTTTAAGGAACATACCGAAATATATTAGAAGAAAGATAAAATTATTAGGTTTGGCATAAAGAGGAGAGAAATCTCCCAGTAGCGTATCGTGTTCTTAATTTAGGATCAAAAACACAATCCCTACATACACAAGACATGCTGCAGAAGGTAAAGTGGCAATTGGATGACTGAAAAACTCGATATAATCCGAAGATACGGGAAACGATTACGGGGTCAAAATGAAATTCGGGAAAATGCCTAAGTGACAAGGGGAGCAATTGTAATTTTAAGTTTGGTTCTGTTCTAAGAAGTGAAAATTCAATGCATATTTTTATTGTTCACATATCTTTCCCAATAAGTGTATGTTATTTATATAAATTTCAGCAAAATGTTTAAAAAATCAAAAATACAAACCCACAAACAGGAACCTTAATGGAAGTATGCCATTTCCACTTCGGCTTTCTTTAAGGGAAGTAGTTTCTTTCCACACTAGACGGATAATCTTGTGTAACGTTCCTGACGGCAAAGATTAGCAAGAATGGTATAGAATGTATATTTCAAATAATTTTCTTTTTTTCAATTTTATTAAAATAAATCTCAATGTGAGAAACGTCTAGAATGAATTTTCAAAAGATTTGTGGTTTATTTTTGAAGCGCACTTTTTATTTAGTGTATCGCGCACTTATATTTTGACATCTGAGATGTTAAATATTAGTCAGTTCCCCTGTCATTTTTGTGGTTAAATCAGCAAACCTACACGTCGATCACATTTGCACAATTTGTGTATGCATAGAGTGGATACACTTTGATGGCTATGTTGGTCTGTAGCAGCCTCTTTGGGAACCTCATAGGACCTAACCACTTTTGCAGCAGAACGCCTTAGTGGCATATTTTCCCTATCTCCAATTTCCTTTATTATCTTGCGTAAAGAGAGCCTTAAACTGATTTTCCTAGCTTTTTGATGCCACATGCTCTGTTATGTTTTGGATCAGATATTTCCATCGTAAAATTCTGCTGTGTTCATCCAGGATTCTACATTGTTTGCACTATAATTCGGGAAGTCTGACTCAGCCGATTTCTCGAAATTTTAAGCAAATTTCTCCGGAGGGGCCAAACTGATTACCGAAATATTTTATCAATTTTAGACGAAAAAGTAATACATTCATTTGAAAATCGTATTTGCCGGATGGCTTAGTTTCTTGCTTGTAAGCAATTAAATATTAGATTCTTTTAGTGCCGTTCGATTCTGAGAATAGTGTATAATTTTGCTGGCGAGGTAAATCATTGATCCGTATAGCACCCAGCAACTTCTGGGTGTCAAATATATCTACAAAAAGTTAGCACTCAGTAGTAGGAATTCAACAAACACATACTAAAAGCATCCTAAAGGTAACGCCTCCGCCTTAATTACTTTTGAAATTTTGAAATGATTTTAATGAATCTCCACCGACATGCACAATGATACGTTACCAATGTGGGAACACATCTTTTTTTCAGTGATTGAATTCCTAAAAAAGAGGAATGTGAGGCTCCAGAAATCCACAGAAGACTCCTGGTGGTGTATAGAGCTACCACAATCGATATCGAAAATGCATGAAGAGGTTTCGAGAGAGGGAAAGTTCAGTGTCGAACAAACTACGGAGTGGAAGACCCGCAATTGCAGTAACAGATGCCAACAGGCAACGAGTGAAAGACCTCATCACAACTCCGATTTTATGGCAAATACATCAGAAGCAAAAAATTAACTCTTACGCCCCCTGGTGGCCAAAGTATTCTTTGCCAAAATCTAAAATTAGACTGACGGAAAAAAATCCTAACAGCAAGAAGGGGTTGTGTTAGATAAACGACAGTTGGTACGCGGTGAGAGAACATCTGTAAGATGACGTCTAGGCAAATTTCGCGCTCAGCGCATACGTGTGGCGCTAGTAGCGCCCCCTCGGAACATGCAAAGCAGGTTTGTTGTAAATACGCGCTGTAACGTTCATGAGCGTTAGTTATCGTTGAGATTCGACGTACTGTGTTGATGTTAGTCAAGAGTGCCTTTAAGAAGACGAAGAAGCCATTATCAACAGCTCACGGAGTTTGAACGAGGTCCTGTAATAGGGCTACGAGAAGGTGGACTTCCTATCCGCAATATTGCAGAACGACTTGGCAGGAATGTAGCCACTATGCATGATTGTTGGCAGCGGTGATCAAGGGAAGGTACTGCCTCAAGAAGACCGGGCTCCGGCCGGCCACTTGGCACTACTGAGAGTGAAGACCGCCGTGTACGGCGTATGGCCGTGGCGTATCGTACCGCGTCTGTGGCAGCAATTCTTGCTGCAGTTGTCACCACAGTGACACATCGAGCTGTTACAAATCGGTTACCTGAAGGACAGCTCCGAGCCAGACGCCCTGTAGCGTGCATTCCACTTACTCTAAACCACTGCCGTTTGCGACATCACTGGTGTCAAGCTAGAGCTCATTCGAGGACGGAGTGGAGATCTGTTGTGTTTTCAGATGAAAGCCGGTTCTGCCTGTATGCCAGTGATGGCTGTGTGTTGGTTAGAAGGAGGACAGGTGAGCGCCTGCAACTAACCTGTCCGCGGCCGATATACTTCGGACGTACACCAGGAGTTATGGTCTGTGGAGCAATTTCCTATGACAGCAGGAACACTCTCGTGGTTATCCCACACACCCTGACGGTACAGTTGTACGTCATTCTGGTGATTCAACCTGTTGTGCTGCTATTCATGAACAGCATTAAAGGGAGTGTTTTCCACCGGGAAAACGCTTGCCCGCATACGGCTGTTGTAACCCAACATGCTCTACAGAGTGTCGACACGTTGCCGTGGCCTGCTAGATCACCAGATCTTTCACTAATCGAGCACGTATTTGACATCATTGTACGGCAACTCCAGCGTCACCCCCAACCAGCATTCCGTCTCTGTATTGACCGGCCAAGTGCAACAGGCATGGAACTTCATCCCACAAACTGACATCCAGCACCAGTACGACACAATGCATGAACGTTTGCCTGCTTGCATTAAACATTCTGGCGGTTACACCGGTAATTAATGTACCAGCATTTCACATTTGAAATGGCTCTTCTCGCGCTGACAATAAGCTGTGATCTTGAAAGCTTAATCGATTAAATATGTTACCTATATAAATGTATTGCCGCCTTTAAATTCCTAAACAACTATTTTTTCGAAGTGTTGGGATTTTTTTCCGTCAGTGTATATGCAAAAGGTTTTCCATCAGGATATGCGTCCGCTGAAGAAAAAAATTTCCAATCGGATTTTAGAAGAAGAGTTATCGAGGAAAAAGTAATTTACTTTACGCATCCTAGCGGAAAATCTATGCGTAATTTGAAAAAGTAATTATATCTAAAATGCTCTTTGATATAAATAGAATCGAAAGATCAATTTTTTTTTCAGTCGTACGTTTAGAAGTAAATATGTGGAATAAAACGTATTTTTGAATTCGACATCTGCATTTACGCCTCTACCGGCGAAATTGTACATCATAAAGAAAACGAAATAAGGGATCATCGTTTGCATATTTCAAGCTTCCCAAAGCAAAAATATTTTTTTAAATCGGACTAATAGTTGCAGAGATATCGTGGTTGCAGACGGACGGACGGACGGACGGACGGACGGACGGACAAACCGATAACGGAAGCACGATCTTTTTTTACAAAAAGACTTGCTAAAAATATGCAGTTTGTTTTCGTTGGGCACCATGTAGAGACTTTATGTAATACAATGAAGGTGCAAATGCTGCTCTTAATATCTAGTGGTTATGGGAAAAGCTTTGCATAGGGTTCACACCCATGGAAAAGTAAAAAAAATTGATAGACATTCACGGTTATGTTTACGACGCCTTAGTACCGTGTTCTTCTGTTAGTGAGCTGTTCTATTGAAATTTTCAAGGCCAAAATGATGCCATTGGACTCTAGTGTAAAATAAGTACTCATCCTTTTTCACACATATCCCTTGCTTATGAATTTCTGCAAAAGGATTCGATTAACACTCCATCCGTGTTATTCGTTCATTCTTATAAATAAAGTAAAACTTATTTTAATTTTCTAGAAATGAGTACGTGCGACGATTTTAGTCAAAAAACAAAAAACGCATACCTACCCCAAAATTAAAGAAACCATTCAAAAGAAATAACAGGCTAACCTGACAGAAATGTGGATTATCAGCGAATTGTTGCTGACGGTTCTTTAATTGAAGATGAAAAGAATAATTTTACTTTCTAATGATTTCTAATGAAAGCTATCCTTCAAATGAGATCAATCTTCCAGAATGAAAATATGCATTTTATGAATTTTTAATATGTTTAGTACTTACACGTAGCATTATTCACACTGAAAACTGTCGTTTTAGAAGCATTTCCAGTAGCCATCTGATTCGTTCGCCCAGTGAATTGTTCTACTGTAGCATGTCAATCAGCCCTTACTCACCTTTGAAGCCAACGTTTACCTCTCACATCAAGGCACGTGGTGCTCCGCAGTTTCTACTTCGCTTATTCGCAGTTCCGCCATTTCTCCAATCATTATACTCTTTAACCGCAGCAGCACGCCAACAGTTCACAAACTTCGCTCTTTCCGAAAGCCAATAATCTTTCCTTTTTGCAAATCTGATAAATCGCTCTTTTTATCCATTACAGCAACGGATCATAAGTTTTAAGAATGTCTATGGCACACTTTAGATACCCTCCAAACCAGCTCACGACACGTGTTTTCTTTCATTTGCTAATCGATGTTGTCGTCAATAGTTGGAGGTGGTCCCAATAATGTGACCCGACTGTGTATATTTTCACAAAATAATTTATTATTCAAAAATATTCTTTGTCCTGAATTCAAGGAAAGTTCGTGGTGCACATGCGAAGTGCCCCAAAATGTTATCATCATTTGTGAGAGATATCACATTTGTGCTCAAATAATATTTCTGGAATGGATCACCTATTAAAAAAAGGGTTTGGTTTAGAGTTTGACGATTCTTTACGCATTTTATACTTGCATTTTATAATTCGTGGATTTAATGTTATTACAGAGCAGGAATTATTGAATGCGAACGTTTGTTCTGTTAATCGGCTTGCCGAAAAGAAATTGAAACACAAAGCGCTCTCCTGATTACGTCTTTTTTAAACATCAGTAATCGTTTCTTAAATGCTCTGTATATAGCTCTGATATTGTGGGATATACATGAAAAATTTATTGAGAACAAACTACTTCTTTTTCAACACAATAGCAATTTTCACTGTATTTTGCGCTTTATACGGAATTCCAAACACCTTCACTCTGTTTAGAACTACATCGAATAAATGAAGAGAACAGGAAAATTATACAGGGAGTATTTGATTCAGTAAAATACTGCACCCTATTGTTCTGTAATTGGGAAAAAGAAGTTCAGAAAAGTTAGACAGTGTTAGGCTAAAACTGTGTATGGAGTCTTATCCTCGAAATCGAAGTCTTTCTCTGTCTCTCTCTCTCTCTCTCTCTCTCTCTCTCATTCTTCACAATGCAAATATGTTATGAAGTACGACAATAGGATTTCACATGATGAGATCGACATAGCATGATGCAAAACCTATTTACGATTTCCTTTCAGTGTGCAAAAAAAACTGTCATCATAAAAATAAATTAATAAGGTGTAATGCAGTATATTTAGTTGCAATAGTTGTCTTTTTAAGATGTAAGCTGCAAAGATGTGTTCTTGTACAGCCGATGGAAAATGCTTGTCGTCCGCTTAGCTGCTGCATTCGTGACAAGATTCAACTGAAATCCTTCTATAGTGATTTCGGCAGTGACAATTTATTTAATGCATTTAGACTTTGGACAGGAGAATGATCATATTATCATTGTGATGAGTATATATAAACCTCCAAATGCATAACGATTTTCAAATGATATCGGGAAGAAAATTTCTTAGAAAATCAATTGTAGGATGTTAAATAAATTTTGCTTTTCTAAATTTCCGTAAAGTGTAAGTTACTTTTAAAGTGGTTGATTTTGATGATCAATCTTTGAATATGATGATACATCTGGAAACATGCGTTGTTTTCTATGAAAATGTGCAATTCATTTCTACAGAGGTTACTTCATTGATTCAATTAGTTATTAAAACTTTCTGAAGTAGGAACAAAATTTAAATTTCAGCCTGTTGCGGCGTGTGCATTGTAGTTTATTTAGAGTGCTTGAAAATGAAGTACGGTTATTTGAAAAATACATTCCAATAAATGTATTTTCCTTATCATTATTTGAGTTCTTTAGGAATAGGATACACTTCTACAAAACAGAAGTTGTCTTTGCTTACTTAGCGTATCTGTTCTTTTTGAAACAATAAACATACAAACATAGAAATATTTTAATAATTACAAAAATAATTTCCTAGCAATTTTTTACGTGGAAAAGTATGTCATGTATAAAAATTACGTTTCAGGTCATCCTTCTTTGGATCCTCCACGGCAGTGCTTCACAACCGGTGGTACACGTACACTGGTGGTACTTCGGCACCTGGCAGGTGGTACGCGACATCGCCTATCACTTACACTCCACTGTACACACCTGTCCTACACTTTATTACACTACACTTTTCCTACACTTTATTACACTACATTTGTTCTACACTTCATTACACTACACTTGTCCTACATTCTATTAAACTACACTTGTCGTACACTGCATTACACTTTTCTCAGCGCTTTTAATGTGAAATGCAGTCAAATGCATGGGTCATAATGTATTATCCATTTGATTGGAAATACTTGCCGTTTACTTGTTTCCGCATTTTCGGTGGAGGAGCTGAAATAGTTTGAACTCACGACTCATCATTCCCTGTTGCGCTCAAAATAGCTCGAAAACTTATAAGAAAAAGCAGTAAACGTATAGTTAAAAGTGTGTATTCTGGGCTGACACGTCGGTTCCACCCCTACCGGCCTACGATTCTCCAATCACGATATGTCACCGGGTTTCTCCTCGCCGCCTGGCTTGTTGTTTTTCTCCTTTCTTGTTATTAAAATTTGCTACCGCTATGTGTGACAGTGTGAGACCAAGGTAGTGGTGCATATTAATATATACGGATAAATTCCTCATACGTTCTTCAGTACAAAAGGAAAAGCAACCGCCTCCGAAAAAATCAGCAAAGGAACCGTTACTCCGAAAAAACTTCCGAAGGTTATCAGTATTTAATAGTAAAAATTATTTTAAAGGAATAAAACTTATTTTAAAGAATAAAATTGAATATGAGAGTGAAAATTTTATTTAATTACTTTCATGCTAATCATTGCAATAAACAATTTCGGCAGCGTTTCTTTTTTTTGTACCACACAGTTTTTCTGCTATGGGGAGTAAAAATAAATTCTGATTTGCCCAGTATCTCAGATTTCTGGGGGAGGGGGTTAAGGTTTTCAATGGGGAACGTTTTCCAAATGATGTATGATTTTGGTTCCGGTATTTTTCAACTAGAGTGCTTTATTTTATACACACTTTGTAAGAAAAAAAGAATGAAAGAAAGAAAGAAACCCCGAGAAAGAATCATCTAATCGAGATGAAAAAACGTTCATGTGAAATACCTGTACAGAAAACAAAATAGTTACAATTCCAGAGCATTTAATCCATTCATTCGGATAAAACATCTACAAGTCATTATAGTGCAATGTGTGTGCGTGTGTGTGTGTGTGTGTGTGTGTGTGTGTGTGTGTGTGTGTGTGTGTGTGTGTGTGTGTGTGTGTGTGTGTGTGTGTGTGTGTGTGCGTGTGTGAGTGTGTGTGTGTGTGTGAAGAGAGAGAGAGAGAATCGTTTCTTTCTCCTGTTCCTAATTCGTTTAGTGACTGTTTTTTTGTAGTGGTACAACGTGTTGGTCTCGAGAAAGGGAGATTTTGAAAAAGATTCGCCTGGTTTTTTTCTCTTTAAAGGTCATATTCTACGATAATGGCTAAAGTTTGGTTAATATGTTTAGGATTACATTGAACTAAATATTTTCAAAAATATCTAATTTCATTATTTAAGTTTCTCTTTTGAATAACATACAATATCGAAATAGGAAGACAAATTAATATAAAATGGCACATCACAGGCCGGGCCTTTATAATAGCTGCACTAAAAGGCTGGGTCTTAAACGCACTCGCTTGAGCCGGGTCCAATAAATTGAAGGCCCGTTCAGACCTCGAGATCTTTCCGTGACGGTGACGGGCGTTGATAACAAGGCTATCTGCGGCCCAGGAGTGCACAACTTTCTCCGCCTTGCTACATAAAGAGCAAATTGCTATGTATATCCAAAATTTATATCTTAATATATAAATATTTAAAAAGTTACTTATCATATATCTTTGCTGTATTTTTAATTAATTGCTGTATGGGAGAATTTTTATCAGAAAGGAACCATTACTCCGAAAAAACTTCCGAAGGTTATCAGTATATAATAGTAAAAATTATTTTAAAAGAATAAAACTTAATGGTGCCCTTCCAGCATCTCCTCATTCTCCTAATTCGCTTTTTACGGGAATGTGGAGCAGCTGCGCTACAGAAATAAGAGGTCCACACTCAAATTTTTCGTTGAGGCTAAGGCAATACTAATGTCTCAGAAGATTAACACAGGGGATTATCTCCGGAACATAACAAGTTACGAAACTCCGGAGAGATCCATAGAGCCACAGCGCAATGCCCTGGTGTGGTTTTACCACACAAAGCAAAATAGAAACAATCACTTCGCTCTGAAATAAAACTTTTAGAATGATAGCAGGACTTGACGAGTGTACCCCTAATCCCGAAATCAGAAATATGCTTAAACTAAATTCAATTCACTGGGATATGTGCAAACTGGGAATAAGATACTATGAAAAGCTAAAGAACACTGTATGCCATTAGTTTGAGAGGCCGTGAACTAAGACAGCACCTTGTAAAGAATAAAAAGCCAAAGTATATCCTAAATATATTATCCCAGTAAATAAAAAAAAACTCAAATCTTGCCCCAAAAATCCAGCATTCAACTGAGACTAGAGACAGGGATAAACATTAATAGCAGAATGGAAAAAAATAATAAATAACACTTAGTAGTTTTCTTGGATCTCTGTATTCTGTTAAGTTTGCAATTTTTACCGGGTCCTTACATTCGCAAAAACATATGCTTACCAAATTTTTTGTTGGTTAACAAAAAGCCAAAAAGGTGTTTGAAAAGTGTGAAAATTTTATTAATTGTTATATTCCGGTGTTAACCACATTAATTAATAAAACAATAATAAAGGTTAATTTCGCCCTTGCAGAGCAAATGCGACAAAAGAAACTTTGTAAAGAAAAAAAACTCGGCGCGTTGTAGGATTGCCGACTAATCTGCTGTCATCTCCAGGCCGAGGTGTGAGGTGATAACACATGAGCTCTGTATAGATCTCAAACGCTTGAGCAATTTGGCTAGACCTTACAGGTACATTCAGTGATATTAACTAACTTTCTACTCCGAAATAGGTTTTCCGAAGAAAATGTTTTGCGTCCTCATAAATCAGAATCTGTCTATCTGGCAGAATAAATATAGAGCATTTATTATTTCCTAGCATACGTCCGTCGAACGCAGGCCATTACAATAATGAATGAAAGGACCAGATAAGTGGCTCTAGAAGCTAGACAGTAAATGTGGTCGATCACGTGGGAAATTCCACAAATTGGTTTCGTCCTCTACGGCAAGAGTCGCTAATTCTTTTGATATGTTGAATGAAAGAGCAGTCACAAAAGATTTCCATCGTTATCCGGCTAAGTAATCTCCATAAAGTAGTCGTCACAGTGTTCTGCGCTCAGGCTCCTGTCCAGAATAAATCGGCGAACGTTCCTTTTTTTTTTTTCAGATTCGAATTTTTATTTATTGCCTTTTTTACAGTTGATTCAGGCATTTTTGACGACGTAGCGGTTGCTCTTTGTGGGGGTGGAATTTCTTCCTTTGTTTTCTAATCACATACCGCCGACGTTCAGAAAAAGGTAAGAAAATCCACGAGTAAGGTTTGAAAAAAAAAACGGAAGTACTTCAAACTTTCTGCATTGGTGTTTCTTCTTTTTTAAATAAAAAAAATCATCTGGTCAGTGGCGAAGAAATTTGATTTTTTGAAAAACCATAGGATTCCTCTGGCGTTGTGGGGCCCAGTTCAGGGTGGCCTTCAGCACCGGCCCCGTTGTCACACCCCTTAAAACGGTCATGTCTTAATCGACCATTATCACTGGGCAGCCCATATAATTTGAATTACATTTTCTGAATTATGATTTTGTTTACACATCTTTTTCTTTTTACTATTATAAAATGCTGGCTTACATTGAGCAAAAACACAATCTAGCCCGGAGCGCAGCAGAGAAGCCGGATTTGTTTAGTTTGGAAGAAATTTCAATCAGTGCCTTTTTTTGCGTGGGTTATCGGCAACCATAAGCAACTCGATGGGCTACGAGGAGTCGCCCGTGGTGAGTTTAGTACGAGGAAAGTGACAGAGCCAATGGGAAAAACTAACAATTTCCAAGCTTTACAGTGATTCAAGCATGGACTCATGTCGGATGAATAGTTAGAACCAAGCTTTCAGACAACTGGGACACCTGATCGCCACACATAGTTTCGTTTCACGTTTCCCTTAAAATTCGGAATAGTGCTTTTTTTTCAGTAAATCACTTCTAAAGTTTTTTATGTGTGTGTTTTCAGTCTTAAAAAGGAATAATTAAAAGCCACTACTTACTTACTGGTCACCAAGATCGTAGATACACTTTTCACGTAATAAACTTGATTTTCCTGGAAACTAAATCAAAGAAATTAACCTAATTTTACTCCCAGCAGTTTGCAGTGTAAAGTTTTGAAAACGAAATATAATATGGAAGAATTTCAAGAAATCTAAAGCCTGAGGATTTGCGATTCCACAATAGGGGGCGCTTCAAAGGTACCGTCCTTCCCGGGTTCCATGAACGACGGTGGCATTTGGTGCTGAATTTTTGGAATTCGGTTCTGCTGGGGCGTGAACGTCCTATGTTAAGAAAAGTCAGACATTTCAAAACAAAACCTCCATGCCACACAAGTATTCGGACCCGGACTCCTCCAGGTCGAATAGTCATGAGCCATCGCTTAGGCCACATGGACGGCAATTATTTTTCTCTGGCTATCGAAATGTAATTAACTCTATCTTACACATCGCATTGTTACGTTTTTTGAACTCCATTTCACATTTCGACTAAGACTGAGTTAAACCGGTGCGGCCGGGACTCCTCCCCCTCTATTTTTACGGGCATGTCCAAAGGATTAAGAACTTGGATATGATGTCTCACTAAGCGACGGGGATGTCCACGAGTTGCTGAAAACATCAATGTGAAAATATTCTTTATTTCTCTTCAAATTATTTAAATTTCTTGACTGATGATTGTGAGCAAATACCCTATGTACAAAATGTAAAATTTGTGTTCAAAAATTAGTGGCAAAGAAGGACGAAGTGTTGAATATGCTAAACGGAAAATGTTCAAAATGTAATCAAATTAAATTTGAACTGGGACTAAAGTGCGCTTCCCTATTTTTAAATACCTACTCAAAGCTGAAAAATTAAGTAACAGGTCAGGGTCGAAAATGAAACCTTAAAAAACAGAAATACGTCATGTTTACAGCAGCTTCTTAATGGATATGGTCTTCGTGTGTGTCTCACTAACAATGGAAATATCTCCAATTCTGGAAAAAAACATTTGATATTCATCATTTAAGGGATAACAAATCCTAGTCTAACTAATCTAAACCCCATGCAAACAAATATATTTGAAACTCCATTTTGCATATTTTCAAAGTTCATTTCATGTGTGGGACAAAATTATCAAGCATGCATGTTCTAACACATATTCATAACAATGGGGGCGAAACCAATAGAAGGTAAGTTTATTGTTCCTTTATTTATTTATTTCTGTGTGCACATTTTACTGAGATTTACACATTTTCAGTATTAATTTAGTCTTGTTGGTGGCCTCAAAAAATGTTTTATTTTTACCAGCATGCTCTGCAAAATTATGGAGAAAAATAGTGAGAAAATATTATCTCTAATTCCCTCAGTTTTTATTTATATTAAAATAGACTAGGAGAGGGAGGCCTGAAATGTTATATTCCGGTGTTAAGCAAGTTAATTAATAAAACAATAATACAGTTTAATTTCGCACTTACAGAGCAAAGGCTACAAAAAAGAAACTTTGTAAAGAAAAAAAAACTTCGCGCGAAGTAGACTGTGGAATATTCTGCTGCAATCTATCGGCCATAAGAGGTCTGTAGAGATCTCAAAGGCTTGAGTAATTTGGCAATACCTTACAGGTACCTTCCGTCATGTTAACTGAGTCCCTACACTGTAAAAAAAAATTGTAGATTTTGTGGTTTTAAACCGTTTTCTAGGGTGCCAACACAAAACCGTAAAATCTACAGTTTTATGCCGTGTTGGAGCAAAGCTATAGCTTTGCTCCAACACCGCATTTAATGAAGAAAACAGCACAGAATTTGGCTGGAGCGAGCCACAGTCCAAATAATCACGAAAACACAAAAGTTTGGCTGGAACGAATGTGTTGATTGTGTTGGAGCAAAGCTATAGCTTTGCTCGAACACGGCATAGAACTGTAGATTTTACGGTTTTGTGATGGCACCCTGGAAAACGGTTTAAAACCGTAAAATCTACAGTAATTTTTTACAGTGTACTCCGAAATAGGTATTCCGAAGAAAACAATTTGCGTCCTCATGAATTAGAACCTGTCTATCTGGCAGAATAAATAAAGTGCATTTATTATTTTCCAACATACGCCAATCGAGCGCGGAACAGAAAGATAATGAATGAAATGTTCGAAAACCTTGCTCCAGAAGCTGGACATTGGATGCGGCCGATCACGTGGGAAATTCCATCAATTGGCTTCGTCCTCTAGTCCTTTCACTACCACGACGCCCGAGACGCATATAAGCAAATCTGACTTGGATACGGGACTGGGGAAATCTCGGCCAATCACAGGGTTGTATTCAGCTTCAGTGACCACACATTTGGGTGGGGCTTATCTTCAGGCGTCCCGTGGGATTACTTCTGAGATACGATCTGTGCGGCTTTGGTTTATGTGATTTCATGTAGTTTTCAAGTTCGCTGCCTTTCGGATCACAAAATAAATCAAATTTACATACATAAACATCTTAAAGACATCCACAAACAAATAGATAAATAAATACAGAAATATAAAGATAAGTGATAAAGTAACTTTTTTTTATCTGTAAGTGTTATTTTATATCTAAGGCAACGAGCGTTGTGTTACACATATATTTCATGCTTACAAATGTGTCATGCATATTTTAAGCTAAATCTGTTTGCCCGCTCTTGAATTAATATAAACTTTTTCACCAGCAGCATTGTAGGCGCATTAAATTCATAGCGACAGGTGCCATTTTTAACACCTGTTTTATACAAAATGTAAGTGTTTTTGGTATCATTTCCCCCTATATCTGATCGTCCAACTGTGGATTTTACTCCAGTAGAGCTATTGGTCCGATTCAGAAAATTCCTTTTATATTTAAAAGCAAAAAACGCATAGAACCAATAAAGTATTTCCTTTCGGTCATTTTCCAGCGCAGAAAGTGTCGCTACGGGGGTGTAAATATAGATTCTATGGAATTCAAAATACATTTTATTCTATATCTTTGCTTCTGACTATGAGAGTGAAAATTTTATTTAATTACTTTCATGCTAATCATTGCGATAAACAATTTCGGCAGCGTTTCTTTTTTTTGTAACACACAGTTTTTCTGCTATGGGGAGTAAAAATAAATTCTGATTTGCCATGTATCTCAGATTTCTGGGGGAGGGGGTTAAGGTTTTCAATGGGGAACGTTTTCCAAATGATGTCTGATTTTGGTTCCGGTATTTTGCAACTAGAGAGCTTTATTTTATACACACTTTGTAAGAAAAAAGAATGAACGAAAGAAAGAAACCCCGAGAAGGAATCATCTAATCGAGATGAAAAAAGTTCATGTGAAATGCCTGTACAGAAAACAAAATAGTTACAATTCCAGAGCATTTAATCCATTTATTCGGATAAAACATCTACAAGTCAGTATAGTGCAATGTGTGCGTGTGTGCTTGTGTGTGTGTGTGTGTGTGTGTGTGTGCGTGTGTGAGTGTGTGTGTGTGTGAAGAGAGAGAGAGAGAATCGTTTCTTTCTCCTGTTCCTAATTCGTTTAGTGACTTTTTGTAGTGGTACAACGTGTTGGTCTCGAGAAAGGGAGATTTTGAAAAAGTTTCGTCTGTTCTTTTTTTTTCTCTTTAAAGGTCATATTCTTCGATAATGGCTAAAGTTTGGTTAATTTGTTTAGGATTACATTAAACTAAATATTTTCAAAGATATCTAATTTCATTATTTAAGTTTCTCTTTTGAATAACATACAATAGGAAAATAGGAAGACAAATTAATATAAAATGGCACATCACAGGCCGGGGCTTTATAATAGCTGCACTAATAGGCTGGGTCCTAAACGCACTCGCTTGAGCCGGGTCCATCAAAATGAAGGCCCGTTCAGACCTCGAGATCTTTCCGTGACGGTGACGGGCGTTGATAACAAGGCTATCTGCGGCCCAGGAGTGCACAACCTTCTCCGCCTTGCTACATAAAGAGCAAATTACTATGTATATCCAAAATTTATATCTTCATATATATATATATTTAAAAAGTTTCTTATCATATATCTTTGCTGTATTTTTAATTAATTGCTGTATGGGAGAATTTTTATCAGAAAGGAACCATTACTCCGAAAAAACTTCCGAAGGTTATCAGTATATAATAGTAAAAATTATTTTAAAAGAATAAAACTTAATGGTGCCCTTCCAGCATCTCCTCATTCTCCTAAATCGCTTTTTACGGGAATGTTGAGCTGCTGCGCTACAGAAATAAGAGGTCTACACTCAAATTTTTCGTTGATTCTAACGCAATACTAATGTCTCAGAAGATTAACACAGGGGATTATCTCCGGAACATAACAAGTTACGAAACTCCGGAGAGATCCATAGAACAACAGCGCAATGCCCTGGTGTGGTTTTACTGCACAAAGCAAAATAGAAACAATCACTTCGCTCTGAAATAAAACTTTTAAAATGATAGCAGGACTTGACGAGCGTAACCCTAATCCCGAAATCAGAAATATGCTTAAACTAAATTCAATTCACTGGGATATGTGCAAACTGGAAAGAAGATACTATGAGAAGCTAAAGAACACTGTATGCCATTAGTTAGAGAGGCCGTGAACTAAGACAGCACCTTGTAAAGAATAAAAAGCCAAAGTATATCCTAAATATATTATCCCAGTAAATAAAAAAAAACTCAAATCTTGCCCCAAAAATCCAGCATTCAACTGAGACTAGAGACAGGGATAAACATTAATAGCAGAATGGAAAAAAATAATAAGTAACACTTAGTAGTTTTCTTGGATCTCTGTATTCTGTTAAGTTTGCAATTTTTACCGGGTCCTTACATTCGCAAAAACATATGCTTACCAAATTTTTTGTTGGTTAACAAAAAGCCAAAAAGGTGTTTGAAAAGTGTGAAAATTTTATTAATTGTTATATTCCGGTGTTAACCACATTAATTAATAAAACAATAATAAAGGTTAATTTCGCCCTTGCAGAGCAAATGCGACAAAAGAAACTTTGTAAAGAAAAAAACTCGGCGCGTTGTAGGATTGCCGACTAATCTGCTGTCATCTCCAGGCCGAGGTGTGCGGTGATAACACATGAGCTCTGTATAGATCTCAAACGCTTGAGCAATTTGGCTAGACCTTACAGGTACATTCAGTGATATTAACTAACTTTCTACTCCGAAATAGGTTTTCCGAAGAAAATGTTTTGCGTCCTCATAAATCAGAATCTGTCTATCTGGCAGAATAAATATAGAGCATTTATTATTTCCTAGCATACGTCCGTCGAACGCAGGCCATTACAATAATGAATGAAAGGACCAGATAAGTGGCTCTAGAAGCTAGACAGTAAATGTGGTCGATCACGTGGGAAATTCCACAAATTGGTTTCGTCCTCTACGGCAAGAGTCGCTAATTCTTTTGATATGTTGAATGAAAGAGCAGTCACAAAAGATTTCCATCGTTATCCGGCTAAGTAATCTCCATAAAGTAGTCGTCACCGTGTTCTGCGCTCAGGCTCCTGTCCAGAATAAATCGGCGAACGTTCCTTTTTTTTTCAGATTCGAATTTTTATTTATTGCCTTTTTTACAGTTGATTCAGGCATTATTGACGACGTAGCGGTTGCTCTTTGTGTGGGTGGAATTTCTTCCTTTGTTTTCTAATCACATACCCCCGACGTTCAGAAAAAGGTAAGAAAATCCACGAGTAAGGTTTGAAAAAAAGCGGAAGTACTTCAAACTTTCTGCATTGGTGTTACTTCTTTTTTTTAAATAAAAAAATCATCTGGTGAGTGGCGAAGGAATTTGATTTTTTGAAAACCCATAAGATTCCTGGGGCGTTTTATGGCCCAGTTCAGGGTGGCCTTCAGCACCGGCCCCGTTGGCCTACCCCTTAAGACGGTCATGTGTTAATCGACCATTATCACTGGGCAGCCCATATAATTTGAATTACATTTTCTGAATTATGATTTTGTTTACACATCTTTTTCTTATTACTGTTATAAAATGCTGGCTTACATTGAGCAAAAACACAATCTAGCCCGGAGCGCAGCAGAGAAGCCGGATTTGTTTAGTTTGGAAGAAATTTCAATCAGTGCCTTTTTTTGCGGGGGTTATCGGCAACCATAAGCAACTCGATGGGCTACGAGGAGTCGCCCGTGGTGAGTTTAGTACGAGGAAAGGGACAGAGCCGATGGCAAAAACTAACAATTTCCAAGCTTTACAGTGATTCAAGCATGGACTCATGTCGGATGAATAGTTAGAACCAAGCTTTGAGACAACTGGGACACCTGATCGCCTCACATAGTTTCGTTTCACGTTTCCCTTAAAATTCGGAATAGTGCGTTTTTTTCAGTAAATCACTTCTAAAGTTTTTATGTGTGTGTTTTCAGTCTTAAAAAGGAATAATTAAAAGCCACTACTTACTTACTGGTCACCAAGATTTTAAATACACTTTTCACGTAATAAACTTGATTTTCCTGGAAACTAAATCAAAGGAATTAACCTAATTTTACTCCCAGCAGTTTGCAGTGTAAAGTTTTGAAAACGAAATATAATATGGAAGAATTTCAAGAAATCTAAAGCCTGAGGATTTGCGATTCCACAATAGGGGGCGCTTCAAAGGTACCGTCCTTCCCGGGTTCCATGAACGACGGTGGCATTTGGTGCTGAATTTTTGGAATTCGGTTCTGCTGGGGCGTGAACGTCCTATGTTAAGAAAAGTCAGACATTTCAAAACAAAACCTCCATGCCACACAAGGATTCGGACCCGGACTCCTCCAGGTCGAATAGTCATGAGCCATCGCTTAGGCCACATGGACGGCAATTATTTTTCTCTGGCTATCGAAATGTAATTAACTCTATCTTACACATCGCATTGTTACGTTTTTTGAACTCCATTTCACATTTCGACTAAGACTGAGTTAAACCGGTGCGGCCGGGACTCATCCCCCTCTATTTTTACGGGCATGTCCAAAGGATTAAGAACTTGGATATGATGTCTCACTAAGCAACGGGGATTTCCACGAGTTTCTGAAGACATCAATGTGAAAATATTCTTTATTTTTCTTCAAATTATTTAAATTTCTTGACTGATGATTGTGAGCAAATACCCAATGTACAAAATGTAAAATTTGTGTTCAAAAATTTGTGGCAAAGAAGAATGAAGAGTTGAATGTTCTAAACGGAAAATGTCCAAAATGTAATCAAATTAAATTTGAACTGGGACTAAAGTGCGCTTCCCTATTTTTAAATACCTACTCAAAGCTGAAAAATGAAACCTTAAATAACAGGTCAGGGTAAAAAATGAAACCTTAAATAACAGAAATACGCCATGTTTACAGCAGCTTCTTAATGGATATGGTCTTCTTGTGTGTCTCACTAACAATGGAAATATCTCCAATTCTGGAAAAAACATTTGATATTCATCATTTAAGGGGAAACGAATCCTAGTCTAACTAATCTAAACCCTATGCAAACAAATATATTTGAAACTCCATTTCGCATATTTTCAAAGTTCATTTCATGTGTGGGTCAAAATTATCAAGCATGCATGTTCAAACACATGTTCATAACCATGGGGGCGAAACCAATAGAAGGTAAGTTTATTGTTAATTTATCTATTTATTTCTGTGTGCACATTTTACTGAGATTTACACATTTTCAGTTATAAATTAGTCTTGTTGGTGGCCTCAAAAAATGTTTTATTTATATCTGCATGCCCTGCAAAATTATGGAGAAAAATAGTGAGAAAATACACTGCCGGACAATTGCTAAGGACGGATGACAATAGCAACGATAGCAACCATAAAATGGAAGGCAGGAAAATGTGGAAATTAGCATAAGTGAGGGATACAGTAAGACGTGTTGTGCGTATGCAAATTTTGGATTGCCGAACTTGTTCGTGACGTCATGGCGCTGATAAGAGATATAAAGGATTTAACGCGAATTGACCGTTGTTGTTCAAACGCAAAGTTGAAAGGGAAAGAATCAATTGACGAACTTGCAATTTTCAGTATGTCTTCCCGACATCACCTAGATGATTTTACTCGTGGCCGTATTATTGGCAAGATTGAAGAAGGGTGAAAAATAACAGATGTTGCCAGGAAGTTCGACGTCAGCCACAGTGTTGTTTCAAGGCTTTGGAAATCATTTCAAACAAATGGAGAGTGTAGCAAACGTCACGGGGGTGGTCGTGTTCGCAGTACGACACCTGCAAAAGATCGGTACATAGTGCTATCAACAAAAAGACACCGGCGCAACACAGCTAGTGAGGTAGCAAATCAGTTTATGGCTGCTACTGGCAAGAGGATCTCCCGAAAAACTGTCGCCAGACGTTTGCATGAAGGAGGACTATACGCCCGCCGTCCTGTTGTGTGCATCCCATTGTCCAGACGTCACCGTACCGCCCGTTTACAATGGTGCCATCAACATCGCAATTGGACTGATAACGACTGGTCTGCTGTCCTCTTCTCAGATGAGAGTAGATACAGTCTATCGTCTGATTGTCGACGACAACTGATCTGGCGTGATAGTGGTTCTGCATATTGTCCAGCAAACATACAGGAAAGGGACCAATATCGGACATGTAGTGTCATGGTTTGTACTGGCATTATGATCAATGGCCGTACGTCCCTCTATGTGCTTCCAACTGGGACTATGACTGGCCAACGATACATTAATGATGTTCTGCTACCTCATGTTCGCATGTTCCGTGGTGCTGTCTGTGATAGATTTATTTTCATGGACGACAACGCAACATGTCATCGAACAGTTGCTGTTCAGAAGTGTCTTAAGAGCGAGGGTATTCAACGCCTCGTATGGCCAGCACGTTCTCCAGATCTGAATCCCATTGAAAATGTGTGGGATGTTTTGGGGAGGAGTCTTGCTGGTCGCCAATGCCCTCCAATAAACAAGGACACCCTCATCCGTGCACTGACAGAGGAATGGGATAAATTACCCCAACAGCTGCTTGATAATGTTGTGCAAAGCATGACACGACGTGTGGAATCTTGCATCGCCCTCCATGGTGGCCATATCCCGTATTGACATCTTACGCCGGAACGCCTGCGGACGGTAATTGCATTTTTTTTCACTTTTACGTATTCTGCACAAAATGGCCTGTTTGTCCCTTGAACACGTTCCAAAGCCTTCTGGATTTCAGAGCACAATAAATTGTCTTTCTTGTAATGTCCTGGCATTCTGACATTATTTTATTTCACTTGGCATCCAACCACACTTACTTTTTTATGCGCTATATAGCCGTTTATGATCCGTCCTTAGCAATTGTCCTGCAGTGTATTATCTCTAATTCCCTCAGTTTTTATTTATATTAAAATAGACTAGGAGAGGGAGGCCTGAAATGTTATATTCCGGTGTTAAGCAAGTTAATTAAGAAAACAATAATACAGTTTAATTTCGCGCTTACAGAGCAAAGGCGACAAAAGAAACTTTGTAAAGCAAAAAAACTTCGCGCGAAGTAGACTGTGGGTTAATCTGCTGCCATCTATCGGCCATAAGAGATCTGTAGAGATCTCAAAGGCTTGAGTTTTTTGGCAATACCTTACAGGTACCTTCCGTCATGTTAACTGAGTCCCTACACTGTAAAAAAAAATTGTAGATTTTGTGGTTTTAAACCGTTTTCCAGGGTGCCAACACAAAACCGTAAAATCTACAGTTTTATGCCGTGTTGGAGCAAAGCTATAGCTTTGCTCCAACACCGCATTTAATGAAGAAAACAGCACAGAATTTGGCTGGAGCGAGCCACAGTCCAAATAATCACGAAAACACAAAAGTTTGGCTGGAACGAATGTGTTGATTGTGTTGGAGCAAAGCTATAGCTTTGCTCGAACACGGCATAGAACTGTAGATTTTACGGTTTTTTGATGGCACCCTGGAAAACGGTTTAACACCGTAAAATCTACAGTAATTTTTTTACAGTGTAATCCAAGTAGGTATTCCGAAGAAAACAATTTGCGTCCTCATGAATTAGAACCTGTCTATCTGGCAGAATAAATAAAGTGCATTTATTATTTTCCAACATACGCCAATCGAGCGCGGAACAGAAAGATAATGAATGAAATGTTCAAAAACCTGGCTCCAGAAGCTGGACATTGGATGGGGCCGATCACGTGGGAAATTCCACCAATTGTCTTCGTCCTATAGGGCAGCCGTCGCTAATGCTTTTGATATGTTGAATGAAAGAGCATTCACAAAAAATATCTATTGTTATCCGGCTAAGTGATTTCCATAACGAAGTAGTCACCGTGTACTGCGCTCAGCCACGTGTGTAGGGAAAGTCGGCGAAGGTTTTTTTTTTTTTTTTTCAGATTCAAATCTTTTTTTATTACCTTCTTTACATTTGATTCAGAGATTTTTAACGACTTAGCGATTGCTCTTTGTGTGGGTGGATAGATAATTCACCGACTTAAAGATCAATTGCCAAGTCGTGAAAGATATGTATGTCAACTTAAAAAAATTAATAAACAATGATTTGAATCTGAATGAAAAAAATAAAAAATAAAAAACAGAATGATCATTGCCTTTTGCCTAGGCACGGGACTGAGCTCAGAACGCGGTCTAGCCTTCTTAATGAAGATCATTTAGCTGGGAAGAGATGGAAATTTGTTGTGATTAAAAATGAAGCATGCATCCACCTAAACGATTCTACTAGAAAAAATGGTCGATTTACTATCGCAAAAGAACAGAAAAATCATACAAACTTGGTTTCAAGAATCCAAAGAAAGTTTCTGAAAAGGATTCACGAATATTTTTGGGTTCAACTTTATCAGAAATGAATGTTTTTACTATGTTCCGTTTCGACAGCTGCGAGTATATAACTCAGAAAATAACATTAAAATCTGAAAGTTCACGTAACTTTCCAACCTTTCATAGAACTGATCCAAACCACTCCTCATTTTCTTAAGACGCTTTATAAGAGCACGAGGAAAGGTTTAGTTACAGAAATAAAAGATCCACGTGTAAATCTCCAGTTGACGTTATTGGTAACCCAGCGTCTCATAAGAGGTTGTGCAGTCTAACGCATGACTTCATGGATGGACTACACTTCAGCCACGCTTGGGATCCCTCAGTTCATCACATTGGATAACGCTGTAGGTGCGCTCACCAATTAAGTAACGGACAGACATATTCTTTCGAAATACGTGTAACGTGGAGGTGTGATATAAGGAGTGAAAACAGTTTAACAGATACTAATTCAAAGTTATACGAATCTATCGGCTTTTCCATATCATTTTTTCCGTTAGAATAACAAAAAACATGAATCTGTTTTAGACAGCTGATGCGACATACACTTATGATTCAAAAGTGAATTGAAGTACAATAAGTTTAGTACATTTTCACTGTTTTGCCCTGAAATTTTAAAGCTGAAGCTTGGGTTTACTGTTTAATGCTGGACACAAGATAGTATACAAGAAACACATATGCAGTGCTTAAAATAAAAATACTTTCACACAATCCTTTCGGCCGCCCCGGTGGCGCATTGGTCTATCTTACTAGTTTTCGTCCAAGTGTGTCCGGGTTTGAATCCCGATGAGGCGAGAATGGCGAGTTTGACTTACGACATTTGGTCCCTCTCTTCCCTGGAAGCAGTGATTTTAAATTAGGGACGGGAGACTGATTACAGGCTATAGAGTTGCTCACAGTGGTCGTTAAACCCATAATAATAAAAAGAAAACTCCGCGCGACGTAGGACTGCGTACTAATCAACTGCCATCTATCGCCCGCCGAGGTGTGAGATGATCAATTAGAGCTCCGTATCGATCCCGAAGGCTTGACTCATTTGGCCAGACCTCACAAGTACCTTCATTGATGTTAGTTAACTGAGTCCCTACTCCGAACTAGGTATTCCGAAGAGAAGGTTTTTAATTCTTCATGAATCAGAACCTCTCTGTCTGCCAGAACAAAGTCAAGTACACGTTTTCTTTCATAAAACACGACAAACTCTAATCTGATTTGTCCGCGGCAATCGATTAATGACCAATGAGATGATCAATTTAGGAATTCGAATCCTAGTTCGAGACGCTGAACATTGGATGAAGCCGATCACGTGGAAAATTCCATCAATTGGCTTCGTCCTCTAGTCCTTTCGCTACCACGACGCCCGAGACGCATATAAGCAAATCTGACTTGGATACGGGACTGGGGAAATCTCGGCCAATCACAGGGTTGTATTCAGCTTCAGTGACCACACATTTGGGTGGGGCTTATCTTCAGGCGTCCCGTGGGATTACTTCTGAGATACGATCTGTGCGGCTTTGGTTTATGTGATTTCATGTAGTTTTCACGTTCGCTGCCTTTCGGATCACAAAATAAATCAAATTTACATACATAAACATCTTAAAGACATCCACAAACAAATAGATAAATAAATACAGAAATATAAAGATAAGTGATAAAGTAACTTTTTTTTATCTGTAAGTGTTATTTTATATCTAAGGCAACGAGCGTTTTGTTACACATATATTTCATGTTTACAAATGGGTCATGCATATTTTAAGCTAAATCTGTTTTCCCGATCTTGAATTAATATAAACTTTTTTCACCAGCAGCATTGTAGGCGCATTAAATTCATAGCGACAGGTGCCATTTTTAACACCTGTTTTATACAAAATGTAAGTGTTTTTGGTATCATTTCCCCCCTATATCTGATCGTCCAACTGTGGATTTTACTCCAGTAGAGCTATTGGTCCGACTCAGAAAATTCCTTTTATATTTAAAAGCAAAAAACGCATAGAACCAATAAAGTATTTCCTTTCGGTCATTTTCCAGCGCAGAAATTGTCGCTACGGGGGTGTAAATATAGATTCTATGGAATTCAAAATACATTTTATTCTATATCTTTGCTTCTGAATATGAGAGTGAAAATTTTATTTAATTACTTTCATGCTAATCATTGCGATAAACAATTTCGGCAGCGTTTCTTTTTTTTGTAACACACAGTTTTTCTGCTATGGGGAGTAAAAATAAATTCTGATTTGCCCAGTATCTTAGATTACTGGGGGAGGGGGTTAAGGTTTTCAATGGGGAACGTTTTCCAAATGATGCCTGATTTTGGTTCCGGTATTTTGCAACTAGAGTGCTTTATTTTATACACACGTTGTAAGAAAAAAGAATGAAAGAAAGAAAGAAACCCCGAGAAGGAATCATCTAATCGAGGTGAAAAAACGTTCATGTGAAATACCTGTACAGAAAACAAAATAGTTACAATTCCAGAGCATTTAATCCATTTATTCTGATAAAAGATCTACAAGTCAGTATAGTGCAATGTGTGCGTGTGTGTGTGTGTGTGTGTGTGTGTGTGTGAGTGTGTGTGTGTGTGTCTGTGTGTGTGTGTGTGTGTGTGTGTGCGTGTGTGAGTGTGTGTGTGCGTGAAGAGAGAGAGAGAGAATCGTTTCTTTCTCCTGTTCCTAATTCGTTTAGTGACTGTTTTTTGTAGTGGTACAACGTGTTGGTCTCGAGAAAGGGAGATTTTGAAAGTTTCGCCTGGTTTTTTTTTCTCTTCAAAGGTCATATTCTTCGATAATGGCTAAAGTTTGGTTAATATGTTTAGGATTACATTGAACTAAATATTTTCAAAAATATCTAATTTCATTATTTCGGTTTCTCTTTTGAATAACATACAATAGGAAAAAAGGAAGACAAATTGATATAAAATGGCACATCACAGGCCGGGCCTTTATAATAGCTGCACTAATAGGCTGGGTCTTAAACGCACTCACTTGAGCCGGGTCCATTAAAATGAAGGCCCGTTCAGACCTCGAGATTTTCCGTGACGGTGACGGGCGTTGATAACAAGGCTATCTGCGGCCCAGGAGTGCACAACCTTCTCCGCCTTGCTACATAAAGAGCAAATTACTATGTATATCCAAAATTTATATCTTAATGTATAAATATTTCAAAAGTTTCTTATCATATATCTTTGCTGTATTTTTAATTAATTGCTGTATGGGAGAATTTTTATCAGAAAGGAACCATTACTCCGAAAAAACTTCCGAAGGTTATCAGTATATAATAGTAAAAATTAATTTAAAAAAATAAAACTTAATGGTGCCCTTCCAGCATCTCCTCATTCTCCTAAATCTCTTTTTACGGGAATGTTTAGCTGCTGCGCTACAGAAATAAGAGGTCCACACTCAAATTTTTCGTTGAGGCTAAGGCAATACTAATGTCTTTTCCTAATTTCATTTTCTGTTGTTTTTATGTCAGCACCACTCATACTACATAAAAATACATTTTCTCTTTGTTTCAGGAGTAATACCTGGTCTTCGTCATTTTTCATTTGCATAATAGCATTTTTCACGGCAACATCAAACAATTCTTCTAGATCAATTATGAGCATATCCTCACGCACAGTGGTCATTTTCTGCTTGACGAGTACGGTGCTTCTTCACAGCTAAATATCGTTCATGAAGTTTTGAGAGTTTTCTCACACACGAATCAATCCGCTGTGTGGGAATCTTCGCACGCTTCCAAACAATCACAACTGCTTCATGGGTCAATTTGTAACTCACTGACAAGCTCTTGCCCTCTTCTAAATGGTAAAACTGGACCATCCGGAGCACATCCAATCCACGGGTAAGTCTTGCTGTAGAGAAGTTAGAGATTGGCTGTCCAAGAAGCCAGTTAGTGGGAGCAGATCTCAAACTAGATGTCCACATGGTTGTTTATACCTGAAAAGAAGAGAAATTTGATTTAGCTACCAAAAAGTAAACTTCTGGGCAACCACTAAACTTCCACGTATCGAGCTAAAATTTATTGCACACATTACTACATCATAATGGACAAAATTACGCTATGTGGAACCATGATTTTAATAGCTTTTTTTTTCATTGCAAAAAAAACACCCTACTGCTGCCCCAAGTTAATGTAGGAATCGGTGGCAACGTTCTAATTGAGCAACTTTGGTATCCACAGGGACATAGCTATCTTCACTACCGACCGTTGAATCTTGGATTCCTAAAGCACCGTATGGAAACTGCGTGCGTAACAGTGTTACCTACAAAAAAAGACGGGATGGTCTGGGAGCATATACAAATTCGAATATTACCTACTACGTCGACAGAAAAACGTCTGCACTCTACTGTACTGCGATGACATCATACTGTGGGTATGATGTACAAGGTATGGACAAAAGATGTTATCGCACTATAATAGAGTACACTGTTGAGTGTACGTCATCGTACTACATATCGTGGCCTTCTTGACAGCATAGGGCGATCTTTCTTAGGGTTCGTTGTACCACCTTCTGCCATTCCTCCCTGGGATTGTTCTGGCTTGTACCCTGTCCCTGTGGCCTTCACTATATAAAAGATATTTTTACTTAGGTACACTTGCATTTCTTTGTTGTCTCCCCTTCCTCTGGGGTACTGAGTTACATGCTCTGATATTCTTAGCCTAAAGTGTATTGATCTATTTATTTATGCAATTTAGCAAAAATAAGGTTACGCAAATCACTAAAACGTTCCCGGGTTCTTAACCTAGCACTTGCTTGTACGCTATGTATTCAGAGCTTTTATTTAAGTGTAGTCATTACTTTATAAAACTTTCAGAAATAACTAGCGTTTTTATTAATTGCCCCACTGTTTTACCTGATGTAAGGATAAAACATATTTTTTTGTTAGCCCTGTGTCTATTCAGACAATGTATTAGAGATAGCCTTGTTCGTAGCTTCAAAACAAAAAGTGTTAGATTTCTGTATCTCCCTTATTTTGGGAAATAGACCTGGGTGTAGTCCAACTTCTATAACTGTTACGAACGCCCTTTGTAGACAGGCAGCTTCGGGGTTCCAGGGTCGACGGTCGTCAGCGAGAAAGGAGCCGGCTCTGCCCGCAGCAAGACTTTCCTGCATCTCCCAATGGATTTCAAAGTTGCTAGTATTAGGAAATTACAAAAAAAGGTTCGAAGCATTGTTCATAAACGTTTCCTTGAACGTCATCACGCATTTTGTAAATAAGTAATAGTAATGACAATACGTTGTCTTCTGAAATGCAAGGTACCCCTATAACATGCACTGCAACGTGCATCTCAGTCTGGGTATCAGACGTCACTGTATCTATTTCTATCGAATGGCGAGGGGGACGCAGGGATCGCTACTTTGAACTCATAATAATAAAAAAAAATCAAATATTTAACAGAAGGAAAGGTCTCAAAAGTCGGTCACATCGTAGTAAAAAAGACACATACCCTCAGATAAGAAGATAGGTTCCGCCTTGTGAAAATCACTCAGCAATTCTTCTCATCCAATGTCGCAAAAAATATCTGCTTTTCATTTTCTTATTAATCGTGCATTTACACACTTGTTTACACAGGATCTCCGGGACCAAGAGTTAGCTAGGATTAAACAGTCTGCCTTGACTTTCGGTTACCCTCGTCGCATGATTGATCGCTTGATTCTTAAGAAATCAATTGGTCGGCCGCAGACAGCTTTGCTTGCAGATAAATTTGACTACCGATTTGTGGGATCCATTCCATATATACTACCTGTATGTAACATTTTAAAGAACATATGTCATAAGTACAAACTCAAGTTTGGTGTAAGGTCTCGTACTTTATTTAAAACTGTTAAAAAGGACAGAGACTGTGTTGAATGTGTGAAACGTCACGGTGTATATTTGGTTTCACTTAAACCTGCTAACCCTGCAGAGCTCGATTTATGTTATGTTGGCTCTACCACTCGTAATTTGGGGCGCCGCATTTACGAACATCAGTATAATCTCAGGACGCATTTTCCCCTTAAAAAACCGGCGGAACAAATCGGGTGGCAATCGGAAAAGTCCCCCCTCAGGAAAACTCCCTCACATTGGAAAACTCCCCCACAGGAAAAATACCCCCTCAGGAAAACTCCCTCACATTGGAAAACTCCCCCACAGGAAAAGTCCCCCACCTTTTTCAGTCAGAGACCATGCACAAATTGCATTTGACCCAAAATATCGAACGTGTGGTAGATTTCTGGTGTCATCATTTCCATTTCCACGCTGTTTAAATCAAGATTAAACAGAACAACGTGCACAAACATGTGGGGTAAAATTCCGGGGTCTGCATTTCAAACATTTTTCGTTGTTTATATTAAAAAACTGACTTCCAAGTAGCTGGATGAGGTGTTAAAAATTTCCGGGTTCGTATTTCGACTGTTACCGTGCTTTTTAGTGAGAAACGGTCTTGCAATCAACAGGCTGACAGGTTGGGGGAATTCCGGGGACGGCATTTCAAATTTCTACTGTTGTTTAGGGTAAAAATCGGTTTACAAATAGCAGGGTTGGATGAGGGAAATTTCCGGTTTAGTATTTCCATTCTTACCGCGGTTTTTTAATGGAAAACGTGTCGTACAATCAGCAGGCTGACAGGGTGGGGGAAAATTCCGGGGTAGGCATTTCAAACTTTTACCGATATTTATAGTAAACAACCGTCTTGCAAGTATCTGGATGAGGTGGGGAAAATTGCCTGGTTAGTATTTGTGCTCTTAACGCGCTTTTTTTTTAATGAAAAACGGTCTTACAATCAGCAGGCTGGAATCTGGGTAAAAAAGTCCGAGGAAATGAAGTCCAAAGAAAAAAGGCCAGGAAAAAAAGTCCGAGATTGTCATCAAAAAGTTTTGATTGTCATCATGGGCATACTAATAAGCCGATTTGACATACTGTTTGAAAGTTGGGGGTGGAGGTGGGGGGACATACTTTCATTATTTACCTAGCGTGGTGAGGTTGCCGGAAAATCGCCACACAGGCAAACTACCACACGTCTTTCATTAAGGGGCCGGGCACAAAGTGCTCTTTCTCCGAGGAGCACATTGAAAGTGTGGCAGTTTTCCAAGTTTCCTGAATATGTGTGGCAGTTTTCCAAGGCGCATAACGGCGGGAAGGAGCTGCTTTGTTTGTCTGAATTTTCACGCAGGATCATACCAGTTTAGAGTGACTGGCCACAAAAGTTTAACTGGAGGGCGGGGGCTATAAAGATCGCCGTACATTTCTTAAAACTATAGTGTTCGACCAAACAACAGAATTACATATGACTCATTCTGTGTTCAGAAAAGAACGATAAGGTAGTTTTTTTAATAACGCTGCACTTGTGCTTAGGCAATAAATATTTACATAACATGTCAAGTTTGTAATACTTTTCTTTACTTAATTAATTCATAAGCCCTACACCTTGGCCTTTTTAACAGCTTTTAATCAGCTGACTTCATATTCATAACGTTTACGTATCAAATCAAGTCAATAGCATTGCGCTTTTACTTAGGCACTGAAAATTAAAATTATAGGCCCAGGGCCAGGGCCTTCTTAACAGTTTTTTTTTCTATGAATGCCATATTCACAATGTTTACACATCAATGCAAGTTAATAATATTGCGCTTTTACTTAGGCACGAAATATTAATTCACAGGCCCTAGGCTTATGCCCTTTTACCAGTTTTCATCCTATCAATGTCATATTCACAACGTTTGCAGAGCAAATCAAGTTAATAATATTGGGCGTTTACTTAGGCACGAAATATTAGTTCATAGGTCCTAGTCCTAGGCCTTTTTATTTGTTTTTCTCCACCGATGTCATATTCACACCATTTACACATCAAATAAAGTTAAAAATATTATGCTTTTTCTTTGGCACTAAATATTAATTTATAGGCCTACGCCTTTTTGACGGTTTTAATCCATCGACTACATATTCATAACGTTTATTTAACAACTCAAGTTAATAGCATTACGCCTTTACTTAGGTACTAAATATTAATTCATAAGCCCTAGGCTTAGACCTTTTTAATACTTTTTATTCTACCGATGTCCTATTCATAAAGTTTACGTAACAAGTCCGGTTAGTAGTATTGCGCTTTTACTTAGGCACTAAATATCAATTAATAGGCCCTCGACCTAGGTTTTTTAAACACTTTTTATTCTACCGATGTCATATTCATAAAGTTTACATACCATGTCAGGTTAAGAGTATTGTGCTTTTACTTAGGCAGTAAATATTAATTCAGAGGCCCTAGGACAAGGCCTGGTGAGTAGTTTTTATTCCACGGATGCCATATTCATAACGTTTACATATCAATTCAAGTTAATAATATTCCACTTTTACCTAAGCACTAAATATTGTTTCATAGTCCCTTGGCCTAGGCCTCTTTAACAGTTTTTATTCTAACGATGTCATATTCATAACGTTTATTTATGAACTGAAGTTAATCATATTGCACTGTTACTTAGGCACTAGTTATTAATTAAGGGGCCCTAGGCCTAGTAATTAATATTGAATGTCTAAGTAAAAGCGAATGCTATTAACATGACTTGGTACATAAACTTTATGAATATGACATCGGTAGAATAAAAAAGTATTAAAAAGGCCTAGGCCTAGGGCCTATGAATTAATAATTAGTGCCTAAGTAAAACTGCAATGCTATTAACTGAAGTTGATAAATAAGCGTTATGAATATTGATTCGACGGATTAAAATTCGTCAAGAAGACCTATGCCTAGGGCCTCTAAATTAATATTTTAATTCATATTCATAACGTTTACATATCAATATATAAAAAATATATAATATATAAAAGCGCAATATTATTAACTTTATTTGATGTGTAAACGTTGTGAATATGACATTGGTACAGTGAAAACTATAAAAAAGGCCTAGGCCTAGGGCTTATGAATTAATGTTTCGTGCCTAAGTAAATACCCAATATTATTAATTTGATTTGCTGTGTAAACGTTGTGAATATGACATTGGTTAAATAAAAGACTAGTAAAAGGGCCTAGCCCCTGAATTAATATTTCGTGCCTAAGTAAAGGCGCATTATTATTAACGTGATTTGACATGTAAAGGCTGTCAATATTACATTGGTAGAATAAAGGTGTTGAAAAGGCCTAGGCCTAGGGCATATAATTTATTATTTAGTGCCTAAGCAAAAGTGCAATGCTATGGATTTTATTTGATACGTAAACGTTGTTAATATATGAAGTCTGCGGATTAAAATCTCTTAAAAAGGCCAGGGTATAGGCCATATGAATTAATTAAGTAAAGAAAAATATTACAAACTTGACTTGTTATGTAAATATTTAGTGCCTAAGCGCAAGTGCAGCGTTATTAAAGAATCTCATCTTATCGTCCTTTTCTGAATACAACATGAGTCATGTGTTATTCTGTTGTTTCGTCGAACACTGTAGTTTTAAGAAATGTACGGCAACCTTTATATCCCCCCTCCCTCCAGTTGAACTTTTGTGGCCAGTCACCCTAAACTGGTATGAACCGGTGTGAATATTTAAACAAATAAAAGAGCTATTCCCGTCGTTAGGTGCCTCGGAAAACTGCCACACATAATTAGGAAACTTGGGAAACTGCCACAAATAAATAGAAAACTTGAAAAACTGCCACACATTCAGTGTTCCTCGGAGGAATAGCACTTTGTGCCCGGCCCCTTAATGAAAGACGTGTTGCAGTTTACCTGCGTGGCGGATTTCCGGCAACTCCACCACACTAGGTAAATAATGAAAATATGTCCCCCACCCCCAATATTCAAACAGTATGTCAAATCGACTTATTAGTATGCCCATGATGACAATCAAAACGCCTATCTCGGACTTTTTTCCTGGCCTTTATTTCCTTTTATCTCGGACTTTTTTCCTGGCCTTTATGACTTTTTTCCTCGGGCTTTTGTTCCTCGGGCTTTTTTTCCTGGACTTTTCTTCCTCGGACATTTTTACCGATCACCTGCAGGCTGACAGGGTTGGGAGAAATTTCAATATCGGCGCTTCGACTTTTTAGGGGCAATTTTCGGTGTCATCTTTTCTATTTTTGTCCACTTTAAAACAGCATTTGGCCGTACAGGTAGCACAAATTGTGGGGGATATTTCCGGGCTCGGCATTTCAAGCCTTTATCGGAGTTTATAATACTGCGAAAAGCCGGATGAAGTAGGAGACATTTCTGGGTTAGTATTTTGACTGTTATCGCGCTTTTTAGGGAAAAACAGTCTTCTAAAAAGCAGGCTGACAGGACGGGGGAAAATTCCAGGGTTAGCATTTCAAACTTCTACCGTTGTTTCGGGTAAAAGTGAGTTTACAAATAACAGGGTTGCGTGGGTGAAATTTCTGGATTAGTATCTCCACTCTTACCGCGGTTTTTAATGGAAAACGTGTCTTACAGACACCAGGGTGACAGGATGGGAGAAAATTCCGGGATCGGCATTTCAAACTTTTTTCTATGTTTATAGTAAAAAGACCATCTTGTAATTAGCTGAATGAAGTGCGGGAAATTTCCGGGTTAGTAATTCCACTCTTAACCGGATTTTGAATGGAAAACTGTCTTACAATAAGCAGGCTGACAGGGCGTGGAAAATTTCCAGGTTAGTATTTCTAATGTTACCGCGGCTTTTAGTGCAAGATTTTCGCGCGCACTTCGGTTGATTCAATAGACTCTGTGGACAGAAATTTTCCGACAGTATTTCATAAATATGAAAAATTCACATACGTTTATCTGAGTTTCCTAAAACCTTAGAAGGCTGCCCTCGAAATGTGTTATAATTGTGTAGATATTTTCTTTTGGCAAGGGATGGTGTTGAAGTGGGGGTTGCTCAAAGAAAATTTGGGTGTGTTGAAGCCCGCCGTAGAACGCCCACAGCATGCGTAGCATCGCGCATGTGCAACACATTGACCACGACATTCTCGCAGAACACCGAGGCTTCAGGCCTTTTCAGTAAAATGCTTGTTAGTTATAATGTTTGATATGTAAATGTTATGAATATAAAGGTGATAGATCAAAAACTGTTAAAAAAGCCACGTATTTGTTTTACTTGTAAGGCTGCATCTTGTTTTAAAGTGGAATACTAACCCGAAAATTTCCCCCGCCTAATCCAGCTGCTTGCAGTACGGATTTTTCTAATAAACATCGATTAAAATTTGAAATGCCGACCTCGGAATTTCCTCCCATCTTGTCAGCTTGCTTACTGTAAGACCGTTTTTCAAACCTTTCTACAGAGGATCTTTTATACCGCCTGAAGCTATGTATAACCAAGCAGACGAGAAGATTCCTAGAAATGGCCCGAGGAAGAAAGTGCGCCAACTGCAATCCATATAATATTTACATGAAAGAAAGTATCCCACCGTCCTTAGGAAACCCTATTGTGCTGAATGGGATTAGCTGGTAAATTTTAGAACAAGGACGCTGCAGATCGCCGACTGTGGGCTATAGAATACAAGGGCTCAGACATCTAACCCTTTGAGAACATTTCGCCGCCAAGGCGCTCACACTACCTAACAGACCGGCAAAACCGCTTCTTGATATCGCCGATTTCACACGGTTGAAGGGTCTCTGCCAGTAATTAGGGGTGGCTCTTGAAACCAACAAAGCAAACAGGTGCGTAAGGCGGCATTTCGGTCATTTTTTATCCCTTCCTCAAAACTCCACTAAAATGCTAAACATGAAGATCACAGGAATAATGCTAGTAGTTGTAACAGAGACGGCAACTTGGTTTGAAAAACAATATTGTTTTGCGTCCATTGATAACCTTTGGAGTTCTGACAAATTAAAAGAAATAAGGTAAATTATTTTTTTATTATTTATTCATTTTTTTAACCACCGCCGTGATCAACTTGATGAGCTCTAAGTAGTCACCCTTTCCCAATTTAGGGCCACTGGCTCCAGGTAAGCTAGAGAGCTAGTGACGTAAGACAAACATATGTATGCCTAACGGGATTCGAACCAAGGCCCATCTCGGTCAAAGCCAGTTATTAGTTCGGTCACTGAGCCACCGGAGCGACTATCATTTTATATAACATGTTTGCGGAGGGGATTAAAATTAATGAAAATCTCATATTTTCTACTTGAAAATCTTGTTTTTGTCTAGAAAAGTTTTTCTGTTTTTAGAATTATTTCAAAAATAAGGGAAGCATTTCCAAAGTGCTACGTGTATCTTTCAGCGGCGTTCGCCGATGCGTTTGTTTTGTTTGAGATCATGGCTAATACTATCCCGTGGCAGTTGCTGGTGGGTTTGTTCACGATAAAGATGGCAGATTATCATTTTGAAATTAGTTATATCCTAAGCTGCACCCCCGCCCCCGCACTCCCGGAAAGGTGCGCAACGCAGCTCAGAATATAACAGAAGAGCGTGGTCTTATAACACTTATTTTCAGAAGTGAAAAAAAAATGTATTTCAAACATAAATCAAGTACAACTGACCGAACTTTACAGGTATCTGAAATAACAATTGTTTTCTTATTTCTTCCATTCAGTCGTTAGCACGTCTTTTGTTAAAACAGATCATACTTATGTTATCACTTTGTCTGCCCAATCGTCTGCCTGTGGACACCACCTCTCTGCAACTGTTAGTCCGATTTGTAAAAGAATTTTTGCATTGGAATGTTTGAAATGTGAAAAAGATAATTCTTGTATTCCGGTTGTTGTTTTTCTCGATGCACAACTTCGTCGAAAAGGGGGCGTAAATGCAGATGACATTGAATTCAAAATATATTTTGTACCTTATATTTACTTCTTAAATATTCGGTTATTTCTTTCTTTTTTTTCGATGCCATTTATATCGAAGATAATTTTAGGTACAGTCTCTTTTTCAAGTAATGCATAGATTTTCTGCTGGGGTACGTTAAGTTAAATTGTGTTTCCCCCAACATCTCTGCTTCTAAAACTCCGAATTTAAAAATCAGAGACAGCTCCTGATGGGAAATGTTTTGCATATAATTTTTTTTATTTTTGGTAAAGAACGGTTTGGTCACCAGGAAGCTATAAGTATTTATTTCTGCTTTTGATGTATTTGCAGCAAAATCCTAAATTCTGAAAACTCGATTGAAAAAACGCCTCGAAAAACCTTTTCACAGTACTTTCTTTTTAAACGATGCATAATTTTTTCGCCATGAGGCATGCATGTATATATTATTGTCGTCGATATAACTCAGTTTCTGAGAACGCGGCGAGAAATGTTTTTCACAAAAAAAAAAAAAAAACGCCGATTCGTAGCACTTCAGTAGTACAGAGAGAATGAGAAAACTTAAATCTGTTGTTCTGCATGCGGGTGGATGGTACGGATTTACAACACGCATTCCAGCGTACGAAATTTCGTTTGCATTGTCCTCCTATTTGTTTTTTCTTTTTTTCAAAAACAATTTTCAAAGGCTTTAGCTGCGTACTTGCAAAGTAAATATTCATTGGAATCGAATAAATATAACTACGCTATAGTGAAGCAAGCTCTAAAAATAATCTGATTAAAACCTCCCTAAAGTACAACTCCCCTTCTAAGAAATCTGCGCGGGCATCGGCAAATTAAAAAATGCCAAAGTGAAGTTGTTGTCCATGAGAGAAAAAAAGAAATTTGTGTTGCAACTGCACATTGACAGTTTTGAAATCCAGAACTTTTAACACCTCTTGTGGGAATACGTGAACAATTTGAAAATTTAAAAGAAAATAAATGTAATATGGCTTTTTTTTCTTTTCGCACCAGAAAGAGTTTATTTAAAAATCTCTACAATCAAAGAAAATGATATGTGCATTACTTGCGGTGTCAGTAGAAGGATATTTGCAAACTAAAATAACAATGAATATCGCCCAAAATACCAACTCTGGTTCTGTTAGCTAAAATGAATTAAAATTAACTAAAACCGCTTTTTTAAATGCATTCATTTAAATTTGGTCCATTTCTGCTAGTGCCGCCAGCTGGAATTTAGCTAACCAACTAAACAATTTAAATATTTCATAGTGAAAAGCTCTATTTAGCCTAAGAGTCCACAAAAGTTATCTTTTTTTTTTTTCTTCTAACTTTTATAATTTCCTCAGAAAACACTGAGTTCTTAACAGAAAAGTCTGATAGGAAGAGACAGATAGGAATAAACACAAATTATTACATGTGCGAAAAATCAGCAAATTAATTCATGCATTTCATTGATTATGATACGGTTGCTAATAAACCTCCAAACTGAAAACAAGGCACACATGATCAGCAACTTGGAAATGTGCCACACAAGAAAACTGCCGCATGTTTTTCGTTAAGGGGACGGGCACAATTTACTTTTCCTCCGAGGAACACCGAATGTGTGCCATTTTTCCAAGTTACCGACTTATGTGTGGCAGTTTTCTAAATTGTCTAACGACGGGAAGGAGCTCTTTTGTTTGTCTGAATTTTCAGGCTGGTTCATACGAGCGTAGGGTAAATTGCCACAAAAGTTTAAGGGGAAGGAGGTGGGGGGGTAATAAAATTGCCGTTTCTTGGCGTATATTGAGAATTGAATTGGGAACTCAAAACAAATTTGGAGAAAACATTATATGTAAGCCAAGAGAGAATTGCACTTTACTTTGAGGAAAAATTGCCGTGACTTAGAACAGTTTTTAAAACCACAATGCTCGATGAAACTACAGAATTACGGCATGACTCATGCTGTGTTCAGAAAAGGATGTTAAGCTGGAAGTTTTTTAATAACGCTACGCTTTTACGTAGGCGCTAAATAACGTGTCAAGTTGTTAATATTTATCTTTTATTTAATTAGTTCATACGCCCTGGACCTAGTCCTTTTGAACGGTTATTCTAATGATGTCATAATTACAGCGTTTAACATCGTCAAATCAATATCATTGCACTTTTACTTGGACACTAAATATTAATTCATAGGCCCTAGGCCTTTTAAACACATTTTATTCTATAAATGTCATATTTACAACGATTACATATCAAGTCAAGTTATTAGAATTGCGCTTTTACTTAGGCACTAAATATTAATTCGTAGACCCTAGGACTTTTAAACGGTTTTTAACCAGCCCACTTCACGTTCATAACTGCATAGCAAAAAACCTGAGAAGAAATGAAAAAATAAAGCATAGTAAAAACCTGAGAAGAAATGAAAAATTACGGCATAGTAAAAACCCGAGAAGAAATGAAAAATAAAGCATAGTCAGAACCTTGGAAGAAATGAAAAAGTGAAGCATAGTAAAAACCTGAGAAGAAATGAAAAAATTCTGGGGCGACGCAGTTTTACTTCTCCCATTTCACATAGCCCTAATGATGTTGCCTTCTAAGTGCCCGCCAGAGGGGATAGGGAATAATCGGGGGCCCTTGTTCGCACTCTCTGGGTCACAGTATTTCGTTGGGCTAAACTCTATTCATCAATTAACAACTGACATGGGGCGTGCCTTAAGTTACCACGCAGGGGAAAGGAACAAACGCCTAAACGCGCTCTTGGCGCTCCTGGGAAATATTTTAGAGGACGTCTCCGCTCGCTCATGATGCTACTGGGACATCGATTTCAGGACGAGTTCAGACGCACTCGCCGCTTGCGGGACAGACAATGAAAACGCGTTACCGTGCTCTTGGCGCCCAGAGGGTTACGCAACAGATCAGAATATAAGACAATTCAGGGCCACTCTCCCCACAGATCCAGAAACGAGAACAATTTTCGAAGACGTGTAATTTTTATAACAGAAAAAATAGTTAAGTTATTAATACAACTGTAAAACTCTCACCTCCACCCACCCCCCACCCCTACAGCACGCACAGACGCAAAATAAATCGAGTAGAAGCACAATGTTTTCTAATAGTCGAATTACGTGATAGGAAACTAATTTTGGTAAACATAAGTACACTGGCATTATGCTTATCTGCAGTGCGATTGTGTCCTGTGGATTTTTAAACAACTGTTCTGCCAGTCCTAATGTCGAATGCGAAATCATAAAAAAATCGCTTAATATCAGCATTAATTTACTACTGAGAAAAATACTGCTTACCCCAAAGATTGAGGAATCTCCCCTAAATCAGACATTTCGTATAAAATGCAATTTGTCCACTGTCTCTCACTCAAGAGCAGTGGGTTTAATCCTTGCGGGAGATTTCCGGTGGGAAAGGAATTTCAAATGCAGAAGATATTAGCAAATAGGTGTGAGGTGTCTGTTAGGGGTATAGAACTTTATAATTACTGGTGTGTGCAAAGAAAGATAGAAGCATTATCAAATTCTCCCCTCGGCTGCATGTTTTCTTAATTAAACTCTAATTCAAGGTATTGATTTCTCCTGATTTCTGATAATGCAAAAATACACCATAAGAATAACATCCGAATTTCGAAAGCAGGAAAGCAAAAACTGTAATAAGCGCGATTGCTGCAATTCACAAACTGAATTTTTTTTAGCTCGTCTTTTGTAAAAACAATCGTGCTTATGTTATCCGTTTGTCCATCCGTCCGGTTGTGATCACCACAGCTGCGGAACCAACAGACCATTTTGAAAAAAAAATTTGCGTTGGGAAACTTCGAATGTACGAAATATTTTTCTCTGTTTTCCATTATTATTCACGATGCACAATTCTGCCGTTAGTTGGCATAAATTCAGATGATATCGAATTCAAAATATATTTCGTTCCATGTATTTGCTTCTAAACGTCCAATTGTATTTTTTTTTTACTTTTCAATTCCATTTATGTCGAAGACTATTTTTAGGCGTAATCACTTTTTCAAGTTGAACATAGATTTTCAGCTAGGATGCGTAAAACTAAACTGAACTGCGTTTTCTCCGATATCTCTGCTTCTAAAACAGCGGTATGAAAAATTGTTTGTGTAGCGGATTTAGCTCCTGATTGTAAATCATTTTCACATAATTTCTAATTTTGGGTAAAAAACAGTTTAGACAGCATGAGGCGTAAGTGTTGAATTCGATTTCTGTTGTGTTAGCAGCAAAATCTGAGTTCTAAAATCAAGAATAAAAAAATTCCTTCTTTGATTAATACCATTCGCGTCCATAAATCTTTTAAGAAAACTTTCTTCTTAAAATAATGCATGGCTTCTCCACCACGGGAAGTACTATATAACTAATTTTTGTCCATATCTCTGCTTCTAAGAAACATATTTGGAATTTTCATTCTTTGTTAGATGGTTTCCAGTGTGAAATGTTTCTCATAAAATTTTGAAACATTTGATAGACTTTTCTCTAGGGGGTGTAAAGGTGAATTGCGTTTCCTCCGATATCCCTGCTTCAAAAGCTGCGATTTGAGAACACTCTTTCTGGGTCGGAAACACTTCCTGATGGAAAATGCTTTACATAAAATTTTTAATATTTCGCAAAGAATCGTTTGGCTACCACGGATTTAAGTTTTTTAGGTGCTTATGATGTATTTGTAGCAAAATCGAATCTGCTGAAAACTCGATAGAAAAAATTCTTCCTTATATCGATACCGCTCACATTGAAAAACCTTTTCAGAATACTTTCTTCAAATAACGCATAGTTTTCCCGCCTGGGAATTTAGATGAACACGGTGATTTTCTCTATATCCATCTTTCTAAGAATCCGATTTGAAAAAAATACTTTTGGAGTGTGTTTCCGCTGCGAAACGTTTCTCATATAATTATAAATTATTCGTAAGGCACAAGTCTGCCACCAGAGGGGTAAGTTAAATTTTCCGTTTACAGCAATATCTGCGGGACCGAAAACCCCATATAAAAACTTATTTTCCGGTCAGATATCATTAAGAATGCAAATTCTGTGTTCGTAGTTTCTTCCCAAAATAAAGCACAATTTCGCCGCCGTAATGCGCAAATGCTTGATATCTTTTTCTTAATACACCTCTGCTTCTACATGTGCGAATCAAAAACATTTTGTCAACATCGGATGTCATTTAATTTTTTGAACACTTTAGGTTGGTATGTGAAGAGTTTTTTAGTTCACAGTTCTGTCGGTAGGTAGTTTTCTTACTTAAGTTTGCAGCTGTATCGCTGCTTCTGAAAATACTTTTGAAAAAATTATACTTTACATTATGCCGTTCGCTACTCCAGAGATGTGGAGCATTATCATCTTTAAATAATGTACAGATTTCCCGGTAGGGGCCTTGAAGGTCGAAACCTTTTTCTTTGCTAATTTTGCTTCCGGGGGACGCATTTAAAAAGTTATTTCCCTTCGCATAGCTTTTTCCATGCAGTATATTTTTCTCTTATTTTCACCTTTTCCTTTAAGCGAAATTCTTCCTCTAGAAAGCATAGATTTATGTAACGTTTCCTTCCATCGTATATTTCTTCTTTTAACTGTTCTGTTTGAAAATCTTTTTGTGCGATACCTTCCGTGTGCTATGACGAATTTTCTGTGCGCTACTCTTTAATTTCCGTAAGATGCTTTTTAGACTGTGGTGGAATTAAATAGGTGTTTCTTTTTCTGCATTTTTTATCTGTTGTTGAAACCGGTTCATATTCTTGCAAATCGGCTCCATTGAGCTTCAAACGCTTTGACAAATTTAATTTGCTTCAGAACGGATTCAAAAGACGTACTTAATTCATCCGAAAATTTGATGTGATCTTTCTTTTATTTATCCTTGTTAAACTACGATCTACATCAGAAGAAAAATATATTTCAGCTGACTCTCACTTCTCATTAACTGCTACGTCTTAGGTTTAGTAAGTTCTAATCGTAGCATGCGAATAAATTTTTCTTTCAAGAAACCCATTTTTATTTTTCCACGCAGTCTCCCTTGACTTTGATACATTTTTTGCACCTTTCATAAAGTTTGCGAATTATCATTGCGAATTTTTTTATCTTCCTCCTTGACCAGAAACTATCGGGCCTCTTTCAGTTCAGAATCACCAGCAGGAGGCATACCGCTCAGTCTTTTTTTTTTTTAATTTTTAAGAAGGAAGAAGTCACTATATGCAAAGTCAGGTTACTACGGTGGGGAGGAGAAGTCGTTGTAAGCCACATTCCGTCACAGCTTGTATGGAAACACCAGTGCTGTGGTTTGGAGCAATGTACTGGGGAAACACAACACCCGGTCGCAATTTTTGCCGCCGTTTATTCTTGGTGGTTTAATGGAACTGCCGCAGTAGCACAGCAGGAGAGACCTCAGTCAGTGTCATTTTATGTGGCATGTAATAAATTAGCATCAATCCTTCTAAGTCCCCAAAACATTATTAATTCGATCACTAATAATTAATTATTTATTTCTTATTTTAATTAGTAATTCCATCATTCTCAGTTAATCATTTACTATTATTAATTTTAATTATTAATTAAACCATTGCTAATTAATTATTTCCCTTTGTTAAATTTAGTTATTAGCTCCATCTTTATAAATGAATTATTTACTGTTATTAAATTCAATTATTAATTCCATAATTATTAATTAATTATTTTCAACATTTATCGGTGTTCCTTACACTGATATATTATGTAGTTTGCAGTGTCCATTTTTATTTATCAAATTTGCTTTGTCCAGTAGCAGGTAATCCCAGTGTGATGGCTGCACAACCCTATTTGTATTGCTGGAATTAAATGAACCCACAGATTAAGGTATCAAAAGTGGGCAAAGAATTTACATTCTATAAGGCTATTTAACTTAAATTTAAAGCTAATAAAGGAGTAGTTTATAATCGCATTACAGTAATACATAAAGACGGAGGTTTTATAATCCCCTTTTCCCTAATTGCCCCACAGGACATAAGCGGCGAGGTAATACTATAAACAATTTTTGGGTGATATATATTGTGGAAAGAGTGATGATATTGTCCATTTACATTTAATTTTTGGGTGGCATCGTCATTTGTTCTCTTATATGCATTACAATCTTTGGGTGGCATCATTTCACCTCTGTCAGTTGGAGTGAAAAGACGTGTGTTCGGTGTAAAGGATATTTTTATTTTACATAAAGCGGTCATATAGTTAAATAGCCTGTGTTGTAGGTTAATTTTTTTGAAGATTTCTGAGGTCATATTGTTCCCACCACCCAAAATGGAGAAAAAAACACAGGTATGTTCATTTTCTCATTTGTTCTGGTCTCTCTTATGTGCTTGCTAGTTTTAAACAATTTTTACCTGGAATCGTACCAAGTTATATTATTCCTTTCTTTTACGCTGGAGAATGCAATGTTTCCTTGCCGTGTCTAATTTCGAATAGGATGTTTTTACATTATACCTGCAGAGGATTATTCTAAAACACCTTTATAATACATTTCCTACAAACGTGAGGTACATATTAGCTTGTTCAAGGTTATATTTAATCATGCTTTTTTCACTCGGTGGCCTGCAATTTAGGTGAAAGTTTGTTTAAGCAGTAAACGATGCAAACACAATGATGCGAAATATTAGGCCAAACTTCTTTTTTTGCAAAATAATTCTTTTTTTTCTTTTAGTCCGAGGGTTATATGTATTGTCTAAAGAACGTTCTGCAAATCTAAACACAACTGTCACTCTTCAAATAAATACTTACGGAGAACTATTTCTTCGGGTCTGACATGAAAGTGATTTCCAAGTGCAATATTTTCCTACAACTTTGAGAATTCCTCTTTATATAATTCGTGCAAACGTTCCTATCGCCATTTTTACATTAATTATGCATAAGGTGTTATACATAAGGTGTGTGTATATTTAAATATCAGAGTTAGCTAGGAAATATTTTTAAGAGACAAGCACCAGAGAAGGTATAAGTAACAGCACTCAAATATATGAGCACATCAATTTTCAGATTTCAAGAATTTATTAATTTTAAAGATGAAATAGTTGTTGTTCATCTGTAGTTGGCGTAATTCCGAGGGGTTCCGATCATGCGTTTGTGTTTCGTAAACGTGAATACACTGATGGGCGACGTATATATTTTTTTCAGAATCAGAAGGAATATTACTTTCCTGCGAAAATCGTATTCGAAAGTGTTCTCTATTACATTCTTGAAATTTTATTCGCAATTCATTCTAAATTTCTGCGCTTTAGATACATTGTGTGAAATTCAAAAACACACAGTGTGTTCTTAACGTGCGAAGTTTTCATTTAAAAACATCGATTGATTGTGGGCATTCGATAAATGTTACAGTATGCGATGTCGGCATTAGCATACCGGCCAGATAGTTTCTAACAGGAAACATAACTTTTTGGGGAAAATCATTTTAAACTGAATTTGAAAATTTGTGGTTCTTAATAACAAATTTTTAAATAGAACCTCATTTTTCCCCTTAAAAGCGTCATTTTTATATTATAAGTGTTTTCCCACAGAAGTTAAGAGTAAGAAAAATCCTTAAGAATCGGGGAAAAAAAAAGGTTCAAAATTACTGCACATGTTCTATTCAGATACCACTGCAACGGAAGATAGGTTAAATCATACGAACCTGTACTTCTTCAGAGAACAGTCACAACATTAGGTACACACTTTTGATGTGAAAAATGTTACGATAAGTGACAATATATCCAGCTGAACTGTATCATATTAAAGACTGCATGAGCACATAGGTTTTTTCTTCTTTCTTCCTTTCTCTTTTTTTCACATTCTAATGAGAAAAATCACGAACGCTTTCTTCTGTGCTTTTTGTACACGTGAACTTCTAAAGTAAAAAAAAAAATTGTAGTTGATAGTCTACGCTTCATAAGCTGGTATTCTCCACCTGTAAAGGCTAATGAATACAGAGGATATTACGGAAGACTGGTGACCGAGCTTGCTGAGTCGTAGCCAGAAATTTCTAAAGGGGGTACGTCATTGGTGAAAGCTTGATATATACATACATTGTTTTAAACTGGTGCTCAATCCCTCACATGGGTCTCGACTCGAGGACAGCACCCGTGGCTACAGCTTTGACCTCATGTATAAAAGGGCCCTTACAAATAGGAAGTTAAGGGATTAGCGATAGAGCTGTTCCTATGAAAGGAACAGGATAAGGACAGATGTTTGAATAAAGGCAATGGTGACCGCCGTGGAAAGATAAAGGAAAATATTCTACCCTGGCCGTACGGAATAAAATAGCCATCCGAAGCAGTTTACGTTGTATCATTACCACGGCAGTTTTTCCACTCCGTTTGACATCGTATATAGGATATTTGAAGTCAAAGCGACTGGAAAGAGACACAAATGCTTTGGCATATTTAGCTACCATCCAGGTTTAAACTGACATGGAAATATTTGCCAAATAAACTTATTTCCTGGAAAAAGAAAAAACTAATATTTTTATGCCGACTGAAAGTGCATAATGAAAGATGGAAAAACTAATACTAGAGAAAACAGAAAATAAGTAGCTTTCCACGGAAGAGAGGGAATCAATGGATCGCTATGGGTTGTGGGTATTTGCGTAAACAAATTCCTGCACTACCGTGGATCAGGTCTGAACTTTTACATTCTCACCCCTGATTTAAGTTTACTGCATCAGAAATGTAACAAGGCGCGTTAGCGGCCGAGTTTTCTTGAGCACAGGTTCCAAATTATTCGTCCGATATGGTCCTGTCTCGAATTCCGTTGTGTTTGTCTTATCGGCTGTAAACAACATTCTGTAATTCCTTTGTGCTTTTCTCACCGGCCGTTGCGATATTCTTGAATTCCGTTGTGCTTTTCTTACCTACCGTAACGTGATTCTTTAATTCTGTTGTGCTTGTCTTTCCGGCCGTAAGCAGAATTCCGTTGTGCTTGTCTTACCGGCCGTAAGCAGAATTCCGTTGTGCTTGACGCTGGTCATAGCCAATGCCGCGTAACTCAAGTATTTAATTAGCTTAGGATACTAATAGTACAAAATATTTTCCGTTAGCGTCTAACATTGTGAACCTTCTGCCTTGTTTACTAACCTGGCCGCCAGGAATAACCGTAACCAAAATTGCCTTTATATACCGCTAGTAAACTGAAAATATTTCTGTGTGTGATTTTCTTTTATTAAGCAAGAAGTCAGAATTTAACACATTTCAAGGCCACTTTCCCCACAAAGTCAGCAACGGGAACAACTTTCGAAGACGTGTAATTTCTACAAGTATAAGAGAAAAAATAGTTAAGTTGTTACTACAACTGTAAAACTCTCCCCCCCTACAGCACTCACAGACACAAAATATATCGAGTAGAAACACAATGTTTTCTAATAGTCGAAATACGTGATAGGAAAATAATTTAGGAAACATACGTACACTGGCATTATGCTTTTCTGCAGTGTGCTGGTGTCCTGTGGATTTTCAAACAACTGTTCTGCCACTCTTAATGTCGAATGCGAAATCATTAGAAAAATCGCTTAATATTAGCATCAATTTACTTCTGAGAAAAATACTGCTTACCCCAAAGATTGGGGAATCTCCCTAAATCAGACATTTCGTATAAAATGCAATTTGTCCACTGTCTCTTACTCAAGGGCGAGGGGGTTAATCCTTGCGGGAGATTTCCGGTGGGTAGGGAATTTCAAATGCAGAATAGATTAGCAAATAGGGGTGATGTGTCGGTTAGGGGTATAGGAGTTAATAATTACTGGTGTGTGCAAAGAAAGATTGCAGCATTATCAAATTATGCCCCTCGGCTTCTTGCTATCTTTATTAAACTCTAATTTAAAGTATTGATTTCTCCTGATTTCGGATATTGCAAAAATACACCATAAGGATGACATCCGAATTTAGAAAGCAGGAAAGCAAAAATCGTATCAATGCCGATTGCTGCAACTGACAAACTGAATTTCTTTTAGCAGGTCTTTTGTAAAAACGATCGTGCTTATGTTACCGGTTTGTCCACCCGTCCGCCTGTGATCACCACAGCTGTGGAACCAACAGATCAATCTGAAAAATTATTTTTGCATTAGGAAGCTTAAAATGTACGAATAATTGTTCTCTACTTTCCTTTATTTCTCACGATGCACAATTCTGCCGTTAGGTTTCATAAATTGAGATGATATTGAATTCAAAATACATTTTATTCCATACACACTGCCGGACAATTCTTAAGGACGGATGACAATAGCAACGATAGCAACCATAAAATAAAAGGCAGGAAAATGTGGAAATTCGCATAAGTGCGGGATACAGTAAGATGTGTTGTGCGTATGCAAATTTTGGATTGCCGAACTTGTTCGTGACGTCATAGCGCTGATAAGAGATATAAAGGATTTGACGCGTATTGACTGTTGTTGTTCAAACGCAAAGTTGAAAGGGAAAGAATCAATTGACGAACTTGCAATTTTCAGTATGTCTTCCCGATATCACCTAGATGATTTTATGCGTGGCCGTATTATTGGCAAGATTGAAGAAGGGCGAAAAATAACACATGTTGCCAGGGAGTTCGACGTCAGCCACAGTGTTGTTTCAAGGCTTTGGAAATCATTTCAAACAAATGGAGAGTGTAGCAAACGTCACAGGGGAGGTCGTGTTCGCAGAACGACACGCGCATAAGATCGGTACATAGTGCTATCAACAAAAAGACACCGGCGCAGCACAGCTAGTGAGGTAGCAAATCAGTTTATGGCTGCGACTGGCAAATGGATCTCCCGAAAAACTGTAGCCAGATGTTTGCATGAAGGAGGACTATATGCCCGCCGTCCTGTTGTGTGCATCCCATTGTCCAGACGTCACCGTACCGCCCGTTTGCAATGGTGCCATCAGCATCGCAATTGGACTGATAACGACTGGTCTGCTGTCCTCTTCTCAGATGAGAGTAGATACAGTCTATCGTCTGATTGTCGACGACAACTGATCTGGCGTGATAGTGGTACTGCATATTGTCCAGCAAACATACAGGAAAGGGACCTATATCCGACATGTAGTGTCATGGTATGGGTTGGCATCATGATCAATGGCCGTACGTCCCTCTATGTGCTTCCAACTGGGACTATGACTGGCCAACGTAACATTAATGATGTTCTGCTACCTCATGTTCGCATGTTCCGTGGTGCTGTCGGTGATAGATTCATTTTCATGGACGACCACGCAACATGTCATTAAACAGTCGCTGTCCAGGGGTGTCTTGGGAGCACAAATGTTCAACGCCTTGTGTGGCCAGCACGTTCTCCAGATCTGAATCCCATTGAAAATGTGTGGGATGCTTTGGGGAGGTGTCTTGCTGGTCGCCAACGCCCTCCAATAAACAAGGACACCCTCATTCGTGCACTGACTGAGGAATGGGATAAATTACCCCAACAGCTGCTTGATAATGTTGTGCAAAGCATGACACGACGTGTGGAATCTTGCATCGCCCTCCATGGTGGCCATATCCCGTATTGACATCTTACGCTGGAACGTCTGCGGACAGTAATTGCATTTTTTTCACGTTTACGTATTCTGCACAAAATGGCCTGTTTGTCCCTTGGACACGTTTCAAAGCCTTCTGGATTTCAGAGCACAATAAATTGTCTTTCTTGTAATGTCCTGGCATTCTGACATTATTTTATTTCACTTGGCATCCAACCACACTTACTTTTTTATGCGCTATATACCCGTTTATGGTCCGTCCTTAGCAAGTGTCCAGCAGTGTATTTGCTTCTAAACGTCCGATTGATTTTTTTACCTTTCAATTCCATTTATGTCAAAGACTATTTTAGACATAATCACTTTTTCAAGTTGCACTTAGATTTTGAGCTAGGATGCGTAAAACTAAACTGCACTGCGTTTTCTCCGACATCTCTGCTTCTAAAACAGCGATATGAAAAATTGTTTCTGCAGCGGATTTAGCTACTGATTGTAAATCGTTTTCGCATAATTTCTAATTTTTGGAAAAAACAGTTTAGCCACCACGAGGCTTAAGTGTTGATTTCTGTTTCTGTTGTGTTAGGAGCAAAATGTGTGTTCTAAAATCCCGAATAAAAAAAGTCCTTCTTTGATTGATACCAATTCGCGTCGATAAATATTATAAAAAAACTTTCTTCTTAAAAAAATGCATAGCTTCTCCGCCACAGGAAGTACATATATAACTAATTTTTGTCCATATCTCTGCTTGTGAGGGACAGGCTTGGAACATTTCTTCTTTGGTGGATAGTTTCCAGTGCGAAATGTTTCTCATAAAATTTTGAAACATTTGATAGACTTTTCGCTAGGGGGTGTAAAGGTGAATTGCGTTTCCCCCGATATCCCTGCTTCAAAAGTTTCGATTTGAGAACACCCTTTCTATCTCGGAAACACTTCTTGATGGAAAATGCTTTACATAAAATTTTTAATATTTCGCAAAGAATCGTTTGGCTACCACGGATTTAAGTTTTTTAGGTGCTTATGATGTATTTGTAGCAAAATCGAATCTGCTGAAAACTCGATAGAAAAATTCTTCCTTATATCGATACCGCTCACATTGAAAAACCTTTTCAGAATACTTTCTTGAAATAACGCATAGTTTTCCCGCCTGGGAATTTAAATGAACACGGTGATTTTCTCTATATCCACGTTTCTAAGAGTCCGATTTGAAAAAAATACTGTTTCATTTGGAGTATGTTTCCGCTGCGAAACGTTTCTCATATAATTATAAATTATTCGTAAGGCACAAGTCTGCCAACAGAGGGGTAAATTAAATTTTACGTTTACAGTAATATCTGCGGGAACGAAAACCCCATATAAAAACTTATTTTCCGGTCAGATATCATTAAGAATGCAAATTCTGTGTTCGTAGTTTCTTCCCAAAATAAAGCACAATTTCGCCGCCGTAATGCGCAAATGCTTGATATCTTTTTCTTAATACACCTCTGCTTCTACATGTGCGAATCAAAAACATTTTGTCAACATCGGATGTTATTTAATTTGTTGAACACTTTAGGTTGGTATGTGAAGAGTTTTTAGTTCACAGTTCTGTCGGTAGGTAGTTTTCTTACTTAAGTTTGCAGCTGTATCGCTGCTTCTGAAAATACTTTTGAAAAAATTATACTTTACATTATGCCGTTCGCTACTCCAGAGATGTGGAGCATTATCATCTTTAAATAATGTACAGATTTCCCGGTAGGGGGCTTGAAAGTCGAAACCTTTTTCTTTGCTAATTTTGCTTCCGGGGGACGCATTTAAAAAGTTATTTCCCTTCGCATAGCTTTTTCCATGCAGTATATTTTTCTCTTATTTTCACCTTTTCCTTTAAGCGAAATTATTCCTCTAGAAAGCATAGATTTATGTAACGTTTCCTTCCATCGTATATTTCTTCTTTTAACTGTTCTGTTTGAAAATCTTTTTGTGCGATACCTTCCGTGTGCTATGACGAATTTTCTGTGCGCTACTCTTTAATTTCCGTAAGATGCTTTTTAGACTGTGGTGGAATTAAATAGGTGTTTCTTTTTCTGCATTTTTTATCTGTTGTTGAAACCGGTTCATATTCTTGCAAATCGGCTCCATTGAGCTTCAAACGCTTTGACAAATTTAATTTGCTTCAGAACGGATTCAAAAGACGTACTTAATTCATCCGAAAATTTGATGTGATCTTTCTTTTATTTATCCTTGTTAAACTGCGATCTACATTAGAAGAAAAATACATTTTAGCTGACTCTCACTTCCCATTAACCGCTACGTCTTAGGTTTAGTAAGTTCTAATCATAGCATGCGAATAAATTTTTCTTTCAAGAAACCCATTTTTATTTTTCCACGCAGTCTCCCTTGACTTTGATACATTTTTTGAACCTTTCATAAAGTTTGCGAATTCCTATTGCGAATTTTTTTATCTTCCTCCTTGACCAGAAACTATCGGGCCTCTTTCAGTTCAGAATCACCAGCAGGAGGCATACCGCTCAGTCTTTTTTTTTTTTAATTTTTAAAAGGAAGAAGTCACTATATGCAAAGTCAGGTTACTACGGTGGGGAGGGAAGTCATTGTAAGCCACATTCCGTCACAGCTTGTATGGAAACACCAGTGCTGTGGTTTGGAGCAATGTACTGGGAAACACAACACCCGGTCGCAAATTTTTGCCGCCGTTTATTCTTGGTGGTTTAATGCAACTGCCGCAGTAGCACAGCAGGAGAGACCTCAGTCAGTGTCATTTTATGTGGCATGTAATAAATTAGCATCAATCCTTCTAAGTCCCCAAAACATTATTAATTCGATCACTAATAATTAATTATTTATTTCTTATTTTAAATATTAATTCCATTATTCTCAGTTAATCATTTACTATTATTAATTTTAATTATTAATTAAACCATTGCTAATTAATTATTTCCCTTTGTTAAATTTAATTATTAGCTCCATCTTTATAAATGAATTATTTACTGTTATTAAATTCAATTATTAATTCCATAATTATTAATTAATTATTTTCAACATTTATCGTTGTTCCTTACACTGATAAATTATGTAGTTTGCAGTGTCCTTTTTTATTTATCAAATTTGCTTTGTCCAGTAGCAGTAATCCCAGTGTGATGGCTGCACAAAGCAATTTGTATTGCTGGAATTAAATGAACCCACAGATTAAGGTATCAAAAGTGGGCAAAGAATTTACATTCTATAAGGCTATTTTACTTAAATTTAAAGCTAATAAAGGAGTAGTTTATAATCGCATTACAGTAATACTTAAAGACGGGGTTTTACAATCCCCTTTTCCCTAATTGCCCTACAGGACAAAAGCGGCGATTTAATACTATAAACAATTTTTGGGTGGCATCGTCATTTGATCTCTTATAGGCATTACAATCTTTGGGGGCATCATTTCACCTCTGTCAGTTGGAGTGAATAGAAGTGTGTTCGGTGTAAAGGATATTTTTATTTTACATAAAGCGGTCATATAGTTAAATAGCCTGTGTTGTAGGTTAATTTTTTTTGGAGATTTCTGAGGTCATATTGTTCCCACCACCCAAAATGGAGAAAAAAACACAGGTATGTTCATTTTCTCATTTGTTCTGGTCTCTCTTATGTGCTTGCTAGTTTTAAACAATTTTTACCTGGAATCGTACCAAGTTATATTATTCCTTTCTTTTTCGCTGGAGAATGCAATGTTTCCTTGCCGTGTCTAATTTCGAATAGGATGTTTATACATTATACCTGCAGAGGATTATTCTGAAACACCTTTATACTACATTTCCTACAAACGTGAGGTACACATTAGCTTGTTCAAGGTTATATTTAATCATACTTTTTTCACTCGGTGGCCTTCAATTTAGGTGTAAGTTTGTTTAAGCAGTAAACGATGCGAACACAATGATTCAAAATATTAGGCCAAACTTCTTTTTTGCAAAATAATTTTTTTTTTCTTTTAGTCCGAGGGTTATATGTATTGTCTAAAGAACTTTCTGCAAATCTATACACAACTGTCACTCTTCAATTAAACACTTACGGAGAACTATTTCTTCGGGTCTGACATGAAAGTGATTTCCAAGCGCCATATTTTCCTGCAGTTTTGAGAATTCCTCTTTATATAACTCGTGTAAACGTTCCTATCGCCATTTTTACATTAATTATACATAAGGTGTTATACATAAGGTGGTGTATATTTAAATATCAGAGTTAGCTAGGAAATATTTTTAAGAGACAAGCACCAGAGAAGGTATAAGTAACAGCACTCAAATATATGAGCACATCAATTTTCAGATTTCAAGAATTTATTAATTTTAAAGATGAAATAGTTGTTGTTCATCTGTAGTTGGCGTAATTCCGAGGGGTTCCGATCATGCGTTTGTGTTTCGTAAACGTGAATACACTGATGGGCGACGTATATATTTTTTTCAGAATCAGAAGGAATATTACTTTCCTGCGAAAATCGTATTCGAAAGTGTTCTCTATTACATTCTTGAAATTTTATTCGCAATTCATTCTAAATTTCTGCGCTTTAGATACATTGTGTGAAATTCAAAAACACACAGTGTGTTCTTACGTGCGAAGTTTTCATTTAAAAACATCGATTGATTGTGGGCATTCGATAAATGTTACAGTATGCGATGTCGGCATTAGCATACCGGCCAGATAGTTTCTAACAGGAAACATAACTTTTTGGGGAAAATCATTTTAAACTGAATTTGAAAATTTGTGGTTCTTAATAACAAATTTTTAAATAGAACCTCATTTTTCCCCTTAAAAGCGTCATTTTTATATTATAAGTGTTTTCCCACAGAAGTTAAGAGTAAGAAAAATCCTTAAGAATCGGGGAAAAAAAAGGTTCAAAATTACTGGACAGAAAACCCCATATAAAATTTATTTTCCGGACAGATATCATAACAATGCAAATTCTGTGTTCGCAGTTTCTTCCCAAAATCATGCACAATTTCGCCGCTGGGATGCGCAAATGCTTGATGTTTTTCTCAATACGCCTTTGCTTCTACATGTGCGAATCAAAAAATATTTGTCAACACCGGATGTCATTTAATTTGTAGAACACTTGAGGTTGGTATGTGAAGAATTTTTAGTTCACAGTTCTGTCGGTAGGTGGTTTTTTTCTTAAGTTTACAGCTGTATCGCTGCTCCTTAAAATAATTTTGAAAAAAATTATACTTTACAGTATGCCGTTCGCTACCCCAGAGATGTTGAGCATTATCATCTTTAAATAATGTACAGATTTCCCGGTAGGGAGTTTGAAAGTCGAAACCGTTTTCTTGCTGTTTTTGCTTCCGGGGAATGTATTTAAAAGTTAATTCCCATCGCATAGCTTTTTCCATGCGATATATTTTTCTCTTATTTTCAACTATTCCTTTAAGCAAAATTCTTCCTCTAGAAAGCATAGAGTTTTGTAATGTTTCCTTCTCTCGTATATTTCTTCTTTTAACTGTTCTGTTTGAAAATATTTTTGTGTGATACCTTCCGTGTACTATGACGCATTTTTTGTATGTCATTCTTTAATTTCCGTAAGATACTTTTTAGCCTCTGGTGGAATTAAACAGGTGTTTCTTTTTCTGAATTGTTTATCTATTGTTAAAACTGGTTCATATATTTCAAAATCGGCTCCATTGAGCTTTAATCACTTTAATGAATTTAATTTGCTTCAGAACGGATTCAAAAGTCGTACTTAATTCATCCGAAAATTTGTTGTCATCTTTGTTTTATTTAGCTTTGTTAAATTGTGACCTGCATTAGAAGAAAAATATATTTTAGTTATGTCTCTCACTTCTCATTAACTGCTACGTCTTAGGTTTAGTAAATTCTAATCGTAGCATGCGAATAAATTTTTCTTTCAAGAAACCCATTTTTATTTTTCCACGCAGTCTTCCTTGACTTTGATACATTTTTTGCACCTTTCAAAAAGTTTGCGAACATTTTTTATCTTTCTCCTCGAACAGAAAATGTCATGCCTCCTACAATTCAGAATCACCAGCAGGAGGCATACAGCGCCGTCATTTTTTTTAGATTTTTAAAACGGAAGAAATCACTATATGCAAAGTCAGGTTCCTACGGTGGAGAGGAGAAGTCGTTGTAAGCCCCATTCTATCACAGCTTGAATGGAAACACCTGTGCTGTGGATTGGAGCAATGTCTCTGAGAAACAGAACACCCAGTCGCAATTTTTGCCGCCGTTTACTCTTGGTGGTTTAACACAACTGCCGCAGTACCACAGCAGAAGAGGCCGCAGTCAGTGTCCTTTTATGTGGCATGTAGTAAATTAGCATCAAGTCTTCTAAGTCCCCAAAACATTATTAATTCGATCATTATTAACTAATTATTTATTTCTGATTTTAATTATTAATTCCATTATTCTTAGTTAATCATTTAACATTAATAATTTCAATTATTAATTAAATCATTTTTGAATGAATTATTTCCCTTTATTAATTTTAATTTTTAGCTCCATCATTATTAATTAATTATTTACTATTATTATCTTCAATTATTAATTCCATCCTTATTAATTAATTATTTTCAACATTTATCGGTGTTCCTTACACTGCTAAATTTATGTAGTTTGCAGTGTCCTTTTCTGTTTATCAAATTTGCTTTGTCCAGTACCAGATAATCACAGTGTGAGGCTGTACAAAGCAATTTGTATTCCTGGAATTAAATGAACCCACAGATTAAGGTATCAAAAGTGGGCAAAGAATTTACATTCTATAAGGCCATTATACTTAAATTTAAAGCTAATAAGAGTAGTTTATAATCTCATTACAATGATACTTAAAGACGGGCTTTTATAATCCCCTTTCCCCTACTTGACCCACAGGAAGAAAGGGGCAACGTAATACTATAAGGAATTTTTATGTGGCTTCGTCTTTTAATCTCTTATATGCATTACAATCTTTCGGTGGCATCATTTCACCTCTGTCAGTTGGAGGGAAAAGACGTGTGTTCGCTGTAAAGGATATTTTAATTTTACATAAAGTGGTCATATAGTTAAATAGCCTGTGCTTGTAGGTTATTTTTTTTTTTTTTTGGATATTTCTGAGGTCATATTGTTCCCACCACCCAAAATGGAGAAAAAATCACAGGTATGTTCATTTTCTCATTTGTTCAAGTCTTTGTTTTATGTGCTTGCTAGTGTTAAACAATTCTTACCTGGAATTGTATCAAGTTATAATATTCCTCCCTTTTACGCTAGAGAATGCAGTGTTTCCTTGCCGTGTCTATTTTCGAATAGGATTTTTTTACATTATACCTGGAGAGAATTATTCTAAAACACCTTTATACTACATTTCCTACAAACGTGAGGTACATATTAGCTTGTTCAAGGTTATATTTAATCATGCTTTTTTCACTCGGTGGCTTGCAATTTAGGTGTAGGATTGCTTAAGCAGTAAACGATGCGAACACAATGATGCGAAATATTCGGACAAACATTTTTTTTTTTTTTTTTTTTGCGAAATAATTTTTTTTTGTTTTAAGCGTCCGAGGGTAACATGTATTGTCTGAAGAATTTTCTGCAAATCTATACACAATTGTTGCTCTTCAATTAAAAACTTACGGAGAACTATTGCTTCGGGTCTGACATCAAAGTGATTTCCATGTGCAATATTTTCAGGCAATTTTGAGGATTCCTCTTTATATAAATCGTGTAAACGTTCCTATCGCCATTTTTACATTAATTCAATTGAGTGATCCATGAGGTGTGTGTATATTTAAATGTCAGAGTTAGCTAGGAAATATTTTTAAGATACCAGCACTAGAGAAGCTATAAGTAACAGCTCTCAAATAGATGAGCCCATCAAATTTCAGATTTCAAGAATTTATGAATTTTAAAGATGAAATATTTGTTGTTCATCTATAGTTGGCGTAATTCCGAGGGGTTCCGATCATGCGTTTGTGTTTCGTAAACGTGAATACACTGATGGGCGACGTATATATTTTTCTCAGAATCAGAAGGAATATTACTTTCCTGCGAAAATCGTGTTCGAAAGTGTTATCTATTACTTTCTTGAAATTTTATTCGCAATACATTCTAAATTTCTGCGCTTTAAATATATTATTTGAAATTCAAAAGCACACAGTGTGTTCTTACGTGCGAGGTTTTCATTTAAAATCATCGATTGATTGTGAACTTGCGATAAATATTGCACTGTGCGATGTTGGCTGTGCGACCAGATTGTTTCTTACAGGAAACATATCTTTTTGGGAAAATCATTTTAAACTGAATATGAAAACTTGTGGATCTTAATATCAAATTTGTTAAACAGAACCACGTTTTTTTCCTTAAAAATATGATTTCTATATTTTATGTGTTTTCCCACAGAAGTTAACAATAAGAAAAATGCTTAAGATCAGGGGGAAAAAAGATAAAATGTCTGCATAGGTTCTAATTAGATGCCACTGCAAACAATATAGGTTGAATCATACGAAATACTACGCCTGAGAATAGTCACAATTTTAGGAACATACTTTTGATGTGAAAAATGCTAAGAAAAATGACAATATCTCTAGCTGAACTGTATCAAATTAAAGACTGCATTAGCACATAGTTTTTTTCTTTCTTACGTTTCTTTTTTGCATTCCAATAAGAAAAATCACGAACGCTTTCTTGTGTACTTTTCGTATATGTAAACTTCTACAAGCAAAAAAAAAAATGAATATTGTAACGGTTTGAGGTTACACTTCATAAGCTGTTAGTTTCCACCTGTAAAAGCTAATGAATATAGAAGATTTTACGGAAGAAATGTGACCGCGCTTGCTGAGTTGCAGCCAGAAATTTCTTAAGGGGGGTACGTCGATTTGGTCCATTGGTGAAAGCTTCATATATACATACATTGCTTTAAACTACTGCTCAATCCGTCTCAGGGGTCTGGACTCGAGGATATCCCACGTGGCTACACCTCTGACCTCATGCATAAAAACGGCCTTACAAATAGGAAATGAGGGATTAGCGATAGAGCTTTTCCAATGGAAGAAACAGGATAAGTACAGTTGTTTGAATAAAGACAATGGTGACCGCCATGAAAATATAAAGGATAAAGTTTGTATACCGGCCGTACGGCCATCCGAGAAAATTTTCGTTGCATCATTACCACGGCAGTTTTTCTACTCCCTTTGACATCGGATATATAATATCCAAAGTCAAAGAGACACAAATGATTTGGCATATTTAGCTACCATCCAGGTTTAAACTGACATGGAAATATTTGCCAAATCCACTTATTGCGTGGAAAAAGAAAAACTAATATTTTAATGCCGACTGAAAGTGCATAATGAAAGATTAAAAAACAAATAATAGAGAAAAGAGAAAACAAGTAGCTTTCCACGGGAGAGAGGGAATCATAAAATCGTCATGGGTTGTGTGGTTTCGCGTAAAAAAATCTCTGCACTAGCGTGGATCAGGTCTGAACTCTTATATTCTCAGACCTGATCTAAGTTGACTGCATCAGAAATGTAACCACACACTTCGTCGGTCGAGTTTTCTTGAGCACTGGTTCCAAATTATTCGTCCTAGTTGGTCCTGCCTCGAATTGCGTTGTGCTTGTCTTTCCAGCTGCAACCAACATTCTCTAATTCCGTTGTGCTTGACGCTGGCAGGTGCAAATATGGAGTAACTCAAGTATTTATTTAGCTTAGAATATTAATGATATAAAAACTTTTACTTTGGCAGGTAAGATTGTGAACCTTGTTGTGCCTTGTTGTTTCCTAAACAGCACTAAAATAGCCTTTATGTACCCTTAGTAAATTGAAAATATTTCCCTGTGTGACGTACTTCTAGTAGGCAAGATATCCGAATATAACACATTTTAGGCCATTCACCCTACAAATACAGCAACGGGAACAATTTTCGGAGACATGTAATTTTTATAACAGAAAAAATAGTAAAGTTGTTAATTATCACTGTAACCACCCCTCCCCTACAGTACGCACATACACCAAGTAAATCGAGTAGAAGCCAATGTTTTCTAATAATCGAATTACGTGATAGGAAAATATTTTAGGAAACATACACACACTGGCATTATGCCTATCTGCAGTGTGCTGGTCCCCTGTGGAGTTTTAAATAACTGTTCTGGCAATCCTAATGTCGAAGGCGAAATCATTAGAAAAATCGCTTTATATCAGCATTAATTTGCTTCTGAGAAAAATATTGTGTACCCAAAAGTTTGGGGAATCTCCCCTAAATCAGACATTTCGTATAAAATGCAATTTGTTCACTGTCCCTCACTCAAGAGGGACGGGGCTAATCTCTGCGGAAGATTTCCGGTGGGTAGGAAATTTCAAATGCAGAACAGATTAGCAGATAGGGGCGAATTGTCTGTTAGGGGTATAGGAGTTTATAATTACTGGTATGTGCAAAGAAATATAGCACCATTATCAAATTCTCCCCCTCGGCTTCGTGTTTTCTTTATTAAACTCTTATTCCAGGTATTGTTTTATCCTTATTTCTGACAATGCAAAAATACACCATAAGGATGACATTCGAATGAGAGAAAGTAAAAATCGTATTAATCGCAATTGACAAACTGAATTTCTTTTAGCACATCTTTTGTAAAAACGATCGTGCTTATGTTATCGGTGTGTCCATCCGTCCCGCTGTGATCTCCACAGCTGTGGAACCAACAGACCAATTTGAAAAATTATTTTTGCGTTGGGAAGCTTAAAATGTACGAATAATCATTCTCTATTTTCCTTTATTTTTCACGATGCACAATTCTGCCGTTTGGTGGCATAAATTCAGATAATATTGAATTCAAAATACATTTTTTTCCATATATTTGCTTCTAAACGTCGGATTGATTTTTTTGTTTTACCTTTCAATTCCATTTATGTCGATGTATAAGGCATAATCAATTTTTCAAGTTGTTCGTGGATTGGTTCAATTCGCGTTGATAAATATTTTATGAACATTTTCTTCTTAAAATAATGTATGGTTTCTCTGTAACGGGAAGTACATATAAAATATCATTTTGTCGATATCTCTTCTTCTAATACTCAGATTTGGAAAATGTCTTCTTTGCTGGATAGTTTCCCATGCGAAATGTTTCTCACTTATTTCGTAAGGAATCATTTGGTCACTCATTTATTTCGTAAAGAATTGTTTGGCCACCAGGGTGGTAAGGGTTTATTCTTGCTTCTGATGTATTTGTACCAAAATCTAATCTGCCGAAAACTCGATTGAAAAAATTATTTCGTACATCGATACCACTCTCGTCAAAAAACCTTTTAAGAACAATTTCTTAAAAAAGCGCATAATTTTTCCGCCTGTGTTTTTGTCTATATCTATGTTTCTAAGTATCCGATTTGAAAAAAAAATACTTTCTTTGTTGGAGTGGGTTTCCGTTGCAAAACGTTTCTCATAAAAATATAAATTATTCCTAAGGCACAAGTCTGCCACCAGAGGGGCTAAGTTCAGTTTTCTGTTTGCAGCAATATCTGCAGGACCGAAAATCCGACCTAAAAACTTCTTTTCCGGTCAGATATTACTAACAATGCAAATTCTGTGTGCGTAGTTTCGTCCCAAAATAATGCACAATTTCTGCGCTGCGATGCGCAAATGTTTAATATGTTTTTCTCAATACACCTCTGCTTCTACATTTGCGAATTAAAAAAAAATTCTTTCAACACCGGATGTCATTTACTTTGTAGAACGCTTTACGCTGGTATGTGTAGAATTTTTTAGTTCACAAATCTGTCAGTAGGTGGTTTTTTACTTCAGTTTGCAGCTGTATAGCTGCTTCAAAAAATACAATCGAAAAATTTATTCTTTAGTGTATACCGTTTGCTACTCCAGAGATGTATAGCATTATCATCTTTAAATAATGTACAGATTTTCCGGTAGGGGGCAAAGGTCGAAACCATTTTCATGCTACTTTTGCTTCCGGGGGACGTATTTGAAAAGTTATTCCATTTCGCAAAGCTTTTTCCATGCAGTATATTTTTCTCCAATTTTCAAATTTTCAATTAAGCAAAATTCTTCCTCTGGAAAGCATACAGTTATGTAATGTTTCCTTTTCTCATATATTTCTTCTTTTAACTGTTCTGTTTGAAAATCTTTTTGTGTGATACCTTCCGTGTGCTATGACGAACGTTTTGTGCGCCATCCTTTTATTTCCATAAGATGCTTTTCAGCCTGTGGTGGAACTAAACAGGTGTTTCTATTTCTGCATTGTTTATCTATTGTTAAAATCGGTTCATATTTTTTCCAAATCGGCTCCATTGAGTTTCAATAGCTTTGACAAATTTAATTTGCTTCAGAACGGATTCAAAAGACGCAATTATTACACCCGAAAATTTGGTTTCATCTTTCTTTTATTTATCCTTGTTAAAATGCGACCAACATTAGAAAAAAATAATATTTTAGTTATGTCTCTCACTTCTAATTAACTGCTACGTCTTAGGTTTAATAAATTCTAATCGTAGCATGCGAAGATATTTTCCTTTCAAGAAACGCATTTTTATTTTTACACACAGTCTCCCTTGACTTTGATACATTTTTTGCACCTTTCATAAAATTTGCGAATTCCTACTGCGAAAAAGTTTATTTTTCTCTTCGACCAGAAACTTTCTCATTTAGTTCAGAATCACCAGCAGAAGGCATACCACGTCGTCTTTTTTTTCAGATTTTTAAATAGAAAGAAGTCCCTATGGCCGAAGTCAGGTGACTACGGAATGAAGGAGAAGCCGTAGGAAGCCACTTTTCGTCACAGCATTTCATGGAAATACCAGCGTTGTGGATTGAAGCAATGTCTGGAGAAACAGAACACCCAGTTGCATTTTTTGCCGCCGTTTCGTCTTGATGGTTTAACGCAACTGCCGCAGTAACACAGCATAAGAGGCCAGCAGTCAGTGTCCTTTTACGAGGCATGTAATGAATTAGCATCAACCCTTCTCAGTCCCCAAAACATTATTAATTTGATCATTATTGATTAATTATTTATTTCTTATTTTAATTATTAATTCCATAATTAATAATTATTTATTTTCAACATTTATCGGTGTTCCTTACACTAATGAATTAAGTAGTTTGTGTTGTCCTTTTTTATTTATCAGATTTTCTTTATCCAGTAGCAGATAATTGAAATGTGGTGGCTACACAAAGCCAGTTGGATTGCTGAAATTAAGTAAACCCAGAGAATAAGGTATCAAACGTGGTCAAAGAATTTACATTCTATGAGGCCATTATATTTAATTTAAAGCAAATAACCGTTATCTGTCCGGAATTTTCATGCAGGTGCACGTGAGAGAAGAATGTAGTTCATAATCTCATTACAATGATACTTAAAGACAGGATTTCATAATCCGTTTCCCCTATTGCCCCGCATGAGGAAATGGCGAGGCACTACTATAAAACTTTTGCATTGCAATCTTTGGGTGGTACCGTAATTTGATCTCGCAGTTGGAGTGAAATGGCGTGTGTTCGGTGTAAATGATATTACATAAACTGGTCATATAGTTTAAAGGTTTGTGCTTGTATTCAATTTTTGGAGATTGCTGAGGTCATATTGTCTCCACGACCTTAAATCGAGAAAACATCACAAGTATTCTTATTTGTTAAGGTCTACATATCTTGTGCTAGGTAGTGTTAAATAATTCTTACCTGGAATTCCATCAAGTTAAAAATATTGCTCCCTTTTTCGGTACAGAATGCAATGTCTCCTTGCCGTGTATAATTCCGAATAGGATTTTTTTATACTTTATACCAGCGGAGGATAATTCTAAAACACATGTATTATACATTTTCTACGTCAAAACCGATGAATACCAAAAGGGAGCACTGAATGAGCGGGAAAGCCACAATGATCTTAAAAGGTATGTCTCCTCTGGAAAAACCTGTCAGTGGAGCCTTTACACGAATGTAACACAGTATACAAGGATAATAGTGTTTCTCTTTGTATTATAAAATTTCTTTTCAAAAATGTCTTACTTATGAATGTACTTTAATTTATGTGGTATTTACTTTCTTCCTAGGTTGCTGAAACACAAGCTGCTAGAGGAAAATGGCAGGAAAAGGCAAGGCATCTGCAGCGAAGAGATGGTCCTCTTGGCACTGTTACGGAAGTGAACGTTCAATTGAAGACAGGCCCCTTTTTTCGGATAAAACCTGGATTTTCCATGGCCAAAATCAAGCAAGCTGTTGCAGAACAAACAAAGGACAATGGAATTTTAGACCCAGGCCTCATTCTCCAGTCACCAAGAGGGAGATACAAGGTGCTCGAGAATATAGGAAGCGGGAGCTACGGTCAGGTAAGCATGCATCATTTCAGTAATAGTTCTAATGAAACTTGATATTTAATGTCGGTCTCGTTGCTATTAACAATAAATTTTTTGAGTGTTTTAACTCCGCCGTTTCCTTATGGACGTTAATTGATGGTTAGTTAGAAGGATAAATAACGTATATAGGATGAAGAGAAACGAGTGAGCTGGGACTTACAGTTCTATGAGTACGCATCAGTTTGCTGCTCAATTTGCAACGACAGACAGGAATTATTACGTGCGATGATTGTTTTTATGGAATCGATCTATTTAATTTTTTTGCACTTCATTTGAAAATAATCATCAGCTGGCACATTGGGACAATATGCATGGTTTTTTTAATTTTTTACAGCCAGAGTGCGACTACACATACATACATATCTCTATGCTATTCTCTGAGATTAAGAGATTAACTTCAATAAGAATTAGACTACCAGATAATTTTTGCTTTCTGTTGCAGTATCAAACGTCTTCATTTGCAGCGATCTTGACATACAACTCGGGCTTTAATGAATCCATCACGTGCCGTATGCAAGATAATCTATGCTTCATACTCATTATCTTTTTTTTCATTCTGACACTCCTGAATTTGATCCTTCCATGACTTCCTTGGCCTTCCTCTGTCTTTGTGATAAAAAGTTGCATAAATGTGATAAAAAGATGCATAAAATTTTAAAACTGTAGTCCAACCAATGACTTGTTTTTCAATTTTGTTTTCTGTGGCATGGGCCTGCAGAAAACACAACTGATTGCAGAACTAAAGGTTTAGAGATTGTTGGGCGTTCTAAGAAGTAACGAGTGCCCACAATTAGTTTGTACAACAGCTATAAAACAAGGGCATGTCGAAGGAAAGTTAATCGGTGTGTATAAAACTTGATCAAGAGTCTCAGTGCCGCAATGGTTTATGCCATCACGTCCAAACGATTTTCCGCAACAGATCCAGGTTCGAGTTTCTGCGAAATATGGGTGGTTCCTTTGCTTTACTCTCCCCTAGAGCTTGTGTAGGATAATTTGTAATTAGGGACGTTCGACTGCTTATATAGTTCATGAAGTTGCTCACGGTGGTCATTTAAGTCCGAAATAAATGAAAAGAAAATTGGCAGGAGGGAACTTGGGAGAAAAGATTTTTCATTATGTCTCAAAGCAGGAATCGGCAACCTTCCGGTACATGATGCAGCATTTCAGTTTTAAGTTATATACATACTATACTAGAAAAACCACCACCCCGGAACATTGGTTTATCCCGTCTTGCTCTTACCAGCTTGCGTCCTCCACAGCAGAAAAAAGTTATCACATGCCAACAACCAGCTGGAATGTTACCCAACGTGAACGAAGGTCACATTTCCCTTTTATCATAGCGTGCCTCCCTTCATACGGCCAAATATCAAATTGCAATGCGCTCCTACGCACCGTTACTATTTGTGCGCTGCAGGTGTTTGTTGTAAATTCACGCATTTTCGTATGACAAGAGTTGAAAGGTGAAACAAATCCGAAGTCTGGTGGAGCCCGATTCCGTTTTTTATCTGTTCTTATAGCACAAATAGGTCACTTTAAAATAAAAAATAAAGTGGCCGGTAAGGCGTCCGCTGGTCGTATAAGAATACAGGGCTGGCCGTTCTTTTGATTATAAACATTTCTTTAGGACAGCAGTCGGGTTCCTGCTCAGAAATTTTCATAATCAACACATTGGTTAAAACTCCTAATAAAAGAATTAAAAAATATCACTGGGCACCATTTTGATGGAACAGTACAATTTTAAGAGTGTCTTACCATTATGTCTTAAGAAAAAGTGTTTATACTAAACGCATTGGTTACAACGCCACGAAAATGTAAAAAAAGCAGATTTAGCACGTTGGCCATTTGGAAGAAACTGTACACCATTTAAGAGCGATTTACCATGATGTCTTAAAAGAAAAGTGTTTAATCAATGCATTCTTCCAATTCCTATGTATGAATCTTTATTGAAAATTAGTTGCAGAGGCTTCCGAGAGCTTAAAGAAGCATGCACCTTTATGCTTTGCGTAATCGGAATATCCACCTTGAGGGATTTGGATCAACAAAATGACAAGGACGGATGGCATCATGACCAGAAACTTAGAAACTGTAATGAGCCGGACATGTTGCTGGAAAGACTGGCCAACGTTATAAAACTAAAATATTTGATTGGATACTAGGATGCCAAAACAGTATACCCCAGTGTCATGGAAGAGAACGGCGTAACACAGAGAAATCAGGAAGAGGATTGGGGTAGCTTTAATTCAGTAGTAACTGCGCATATATCATCATCCTTGTCAACAATTATCAGCCCACTGCTGGAAGAAGAAGGTATCACCAAGTTTCTTTCGCTAAGGCCTGTCCTGAGCCTGGCTCCTCCATGTTACCCGTACGTTCTTGCGAATTTTATCGACTTATCTCCGACGTGATCTTCTGGTTCTTTTCCTGTCTCTTGGTAACCTGCCTAAAATTTCAGCTGCTAATCTGTGTTCCGTTCTGTTGTCAATGTGTCTATCCCGTTGCCATTTCAGGGATTTTACTATGATTATAACAAATCATGATTCGTTTATTCTTGTCATTTTAATGATTCATGAGTCCTTTTTCTTTCGTCTTATCTTTCCTGGTTACACTAAGCATGCATGTCCCATGCTCCTTCCAGCTGTCTGTAGCCTTTATGTCTTTTTGGTTAAGGTCCACGTCTCTGCTTCGTACGTAAGAAATGGGAGAATCCATTGATTAAACACTTTCTGTAAAGTTTTAATACATAACAGCATATTGCTCTTCAAATTTGGACTGCTTTTTCCATAATCTGAACAACCCAATTTTATACGTTAATTAATCCTTCTCCATGTCACCCTTCTTTTATGTCTATTGTACAAAATAAATGTTGGTGTCAGTTATCTCTAGCTGTTCCCATCAATTGATAAATTTCCATTTCTTGAAAAAGCAGGGCATATCGGTTGTAATTTTTAAATAAGTAAATAAATAAGTCATAAGAAACAAATTTTAGGCCATAGGATTCATATTCGTGAATTGCATGGCCTAAAGCATTTCATCATTCGCAAATATGTATCTCTGCAGGCAAAAAGATATAAAAACGAATTATTTTAAAATGCATTCGTTACCAGACATATGTTGATTTCCGTCTGTGAGCATGATACATCAATCTGTATAGTCAGTATTGAAAAACCACTATTTATATAGGAAAAATAGATTCAAGCTAAACAAATTGATTTCAAACGTTTTTGAAACTTGAATGAAGAACCAGATCTGAATGAGAAAAGCCATTTCTTATCTAACACAAGATGGGTACTTGAACGGCACTCCGAGTTGTAAATATTTGATGTAGTCACTACGAATTGTGATGATATCTTGTAACGTACACAGTACATATCATCCTATTGTCAGTGAAAGGCTGAAATGAGTTGACGTTGAACAATATACAGCTACCTATCCTGTATGGGGTAAGAATTGGTAAACAGTTTAGTTCAGTTAAACGCGGTGATGCGAAAAACGCAAAGTACGCTATTATTGACGTGCCAGCGGAGAAAAGCCACTTGTTAGACGTTGGAGGGACAGTTCTTTGAATCTTACAAAGACTATGAAAAATAGTTAAAATCATTCACTTGCCTAGTGCGTGAAATGAGCAAATGTTCCAAAAGCATGTCTACAAATCTTTGAAAAACGTCTTATTAAAAGTTAAACTCAAGAAAGGAACATCGGCTGATTTTAACTGGAAAACAATCTTTAAAAAATTATATTTGCAGTCTTTTAGAATGAAATGAATGCAACTCCTGAAACTTGGAAACCCGTTTAGCATTTTTTTAATGATCACGTATATAATATCAGCCAGAGGATATGGTTCAACAATCATTAGATTGGGTTCCGGAAAATTCTTTTTGAATATGATACGTCCCAGCTCAACCGATGCATTCAAAATATTTTGGATTTATCCTGATACCCAACGATTATACAACCTATATTTATTTGTATTCGGAATTGTATATTTTTAGAAGAAACACCGAAATGTTAATAAATATTTTTAAACTGGCAAGCGAAAAACTGTTTAACAACTTCTGTTTGTTCGGGACTTTTCTGCTTGACTGCATTTTTGTTTGGCACTATAGTCAGCCACTGTTTATTGGCAGAAAAAGTGGAAGAAGTCTATTTGGTAAAATATTATTTGTGTTCCGTATGATGTCTTTGTCTGATAGACAGGGAAGCGAAGAGTTCTTTTATGGTACCGAAACGAAGGTGGCCAACATTTTCTTCTATTAATTAAATTGTCATTACTTCAAGGAGCCATGCCGTATAGTAAATTAAATATCAAAGCACGCAGAATATTCTGCCTTGGTGGATATAGCATATTTTTCTGTCTTGTACTTGTTTAAAAGAAATCCCTTCATTCTGAAATGTCGTGAAACTTTTCATTATCAAAAGGTGAGTCCGACATGAGCGATACTTTGGCTGAGTGTCTTTTGTTCTGTTTGTCACCGAAGCCATTAAATGAATCATGAATACATTAAATGAAGCTACGCATGACATATTTCATAAGAGGATGTTTTGACAACGTGCTATTTGGATATTCCTGCAGTAACACACATAAGTTTGAAATTTATTAAAACACAATAAAGGTAAAACCTGCAAGTTAGAAAGGAAATGGGGTTTGGGGGATATGTATGTAGAACTGGTTTCCTACATCTTAATCATTAATAATAACTAAATAGGTTTGTTTGTTCAACAACACGGTGAGAGGCTCGGTGGGCAATAAGCAGACTCACGTCCGTAATTTAGGATCACTCATTCTAGGCACGGAAGAGAACCAGTGTCGTAATACAAACACAGCATTCTTGCCTTACCGTAATTTCAACCCATCTTGGACGAATAGTCAGAGCTAGACCACTGCGCAACCGGAGCGAAGAAATAGGTTTTACATAACACATAATTTTTATGAGATACTTTTTTAAATTATGTTTTTAATAGGATTCCATAATTTTATTTTACTGTTTTTCTAAATGAGTGTTTCAAAAGATGCGAATCAAGGAGACTCGCAACCTTTCATGAAAAACGTTAGAAATAGTTTTTATTGGAAGTTTAACGACCACCGTGAGCAAATCAATGGGCTATAAGTAGTCGCCCGTACCTAATTTAGGGTCACTGGTTCCAGGGAAGGGAGAGAGCCGGTGCCGTAAGACAAACACAGCATCCATGCCTGACCGGATTCGAACCCGGACCCCTTAGGGACGAATGATCAGAGGCCAGCGCCTTAGACCACTGCGCCACCGGGGTGGCTTAGAAATATTCAAACACCTGTCACACAACAGAGTCACCATCTTGGGAAAAGAAATAGTAGGCAGGTTATGGCCACCCGTGGGAATTTTTCTGTAGTGATGCGTAATAGTGAATCTTTTATTTATACCTCCAGAAATAATACAAAAATGTTAGCGGCTACACTCACATTTTGCCCATTTCATGGATATTTAAATTTCACTGAATATTGATGTCGTTGATAAACCAAAGTTCATGATCTCGTAGGAGTGATGAATTTCAGCCATATATAAATTAAAATTCTGACTGCCGCTCCGCCCCGGTGGCGTGGTGGTCTAAACAATGGCTTCTGACTCTTTATACGATATGGGTCCGGATTCGAATCATGGTGAAGCATTGATGTTTTGTTCCTAACACAGCACTATGCCTCTACCTTTCCTCGAACAGTGGCCCTAAATTTAAGACGAGCTGCTGCCTATAGCCCACTAAGCTTCTGCCTACAACCCACTAAGATGCTGCTTGTAGTCCACTGAGCTGCTGCCTATAGCCCACTGAGTTGCTGACGGTGTTCGTTTAACTCCCAATAAAAAACACATCCTATTTCACTGCATTTAAACCTCAAGAACCACTGCGGTAAATTCAGCAAAGAGCAAAAACATTATGACCACTGTTTCATATGATGCTGGTCCTCCATGTGCCCCCGAAATAGATCTTACTCGGCGAGGAATGGTTGTTACACGATTTCTAAAACTGTATTTGGGTATCTGGCGCCAACTGGTTAACGGCATATCATTAAACCCTTGTAAGTTACGCAGTTGAGCCGCACCGCAGATAGAAATTGCTGTTCCGACACAAACCACAGATGCTCGATTGGGTTCAAGTCTGGGAAATCTGGAGGTCATGGTAATACCAGAATGTACTTCTCATGTTTCTCGAAACATTTTTGAACTATCCAGAAAGTATGGCGTTTCGCATTATCATGTTGAAATAAAGAACTACTAGAGGGAATACCGGTTATATGAAAGAATGGAATGTACCTGGTCTGTAATGATTTTCAGGTGGTGGTAGATGTCATAGTTTTTTGAAGAAGAATGACCGGACCCAGTATTTTCCAGCAGAACATTGCCCAATGCATTGTTCTGCTGGAACTTCTTCCACTGTCTAATTTTCGTCCCACGGTGCATTCCAAAGCTAACACTTCCACAGGTAAACGACGCACACCTACCCTACCATCCACATGGTCCGGAAGAAATCGAGGCTCATTGCCCTAGGGAAACTTCCTCCAATCATTCAAGGTTCAGGTTTGATTTTCTCGCGCCAGTTGTACGTTCTTTCCCGACGTACGAAGGTTTCCATGGCCACTCGTAGATGCTTGCAGCTACGCGGCTCCATTTTCAGCAGGTTTCGAGGTATTGTATGTTGTGACCAGCATTCAAATGATCGGCGAGTTGCTCCACAGTATGCATTTTGTTGGCTCGTACCAAACGGGATAGCCTTCGCTTACCTAAAGCATCGATGATTTGGGGTCGGAACACACATTGCTGGTTTCTCACTCAATGGACTGCTTTCTGAAGGTAGGAACGGTGTCTGACTATGAGCATCCGTAGAAGCGTTTCCGTCTTGGAAACCATCTGACGCACTCGTTTGGCCATTAAAATTACGATCTGACTCACTCGTTTGGCCATTAAAATTACAACCTGACTCACTCGTTTGGCCATTAAAATTACGACCTGACTTACTCGTTTGGCCATTAAAATTACGATCTGACTCACTCGTTTCGCCATTAAAATTACGACCTGACTCACTCGTTTGGCCATTAAAATTACGGTCAGACTCACTCGTTCGGCTATTAAAATTACAACGTGCCTCTCTCGTTTGGCCATTAAAGTTAAGATCTCACTCTCGTTTGGTCTTTATTATTACTATCTGACTCACTCGTTTGGTCATTAAAATTACTACCTGACTGACTCGTTTGTCCATTTAAATTAAGGCCTGAGTCGCTCGTTTGGCCATTAAATCTACCATCTGACTCACTCGTTTGGCTATTAAAATTACCATCTGACTCACTCGTTTGGCCATTCAAATTTGGCATTTTTCAAACTTGCTAAAGTCCGCTGCATTTCCCACCTGAGAAACGATTATACAGTTGATTTACAGACCTCAGTATCAAGTGTTATTTATACCATTGCATAACCTTCACACCCATCGTCGTTTGCCTGCGGCTTCTTCAATTTGCATGAAGACGCTTTGGTCATTATGTTCAGGCCGCCCAGGTGGCGCAGTGGTCTAGGCGATGGCCTCAGATCATTCGTCAGAAAGGGTACGGGTTCGAATCCCGGTGCGGCATGGATGTTGTTTTTGTCTTAGGGCACTGGCTCTTTGCCTTCCCTGGAATCAGTGATCCTAAATTAGGGACGGGCGACAGCTTACAGACCATTGAGTTGCTCACGGTGGTCGTTAAACCTCCAATAAAAAAATAATGTTTTGGGTCTTCGGTGTATTTTGAAGTAAACGTCAAATAAGATTTTTCTTTTCTCTTTTGTTGTCGGTATTATTATCACAGTGGTTCGTAGTATGCATGCTTGTATTTTTCGATAATCGCGGATTAAAGAACATTTTCCTTGAAAATGACTTTTTTTTGTTTATATTAAGATGATATCTGATGAAATGTTTTGCGCAATAATATGAATTTGTTTTTGCAGGTTGTGAAATGTTTAAAGCAAGGAACCAATGAAATTGTGGCTGTAAAATCTGTCAAGATGGACGAAGAAGTATATTTAAATGAATTGAACATCCTATGCGGATTAAATTTCTGGAGGGCGTATCAGGTAAGCATTTCTTTGACCATCATTATTATATTAGTTTTTAAAAATAGACTTTAATGATCTCGGTATTTCCTTCAGTCTGAATTCAATGATGTAACATAATCTCTCAGAATAATGGCGAAAGTTACTCTGCTAATTTAAAGTTAATATTCTTGATCCTCCAAATTATAATATACACAACGTAATGTTCTGCATTGCTATCAGTTAAAATATTCTTTACCAGGAAGTGTAAGAAATCTTTACAGAGTGTAAGGATTTTTACTGAGTCACAATTCATTTCCAAGTGGCAGGAACTTGGATCAGAGTCCATTTTCTAAGGCATGTACCAGAGGAAATTAGCCTAAAAGAGCAATTTGGTCCTTAAGGATTCTTCCCTTTACAGCTGAAAAATGTATGGAATCGTCTTTCTTTCCCTATTAAGATTTGGGACAAGTTTTTATTAAGGTCACCAAATTAACGCTAGTGTTTCCACGAAGATTGGACTTTCGATTTTTGCATGAATCGCAGTTTCACCAGAAGATAAAAAGTAAAGACCTTGAGAGCGAAGCACGACATTCACCACGTTTTATTTGGATTAACGAAAATTTGATCACCTTGCTTTTTGTACTGAAGATCAGCTTGTTACGAATCACAATTCCTGGAAACGCAAGAAATTCTAAAACGTCAACAGAAATTTAATAATCCGAGGTTATTCTTGAAATTATTTTGACAAATAATATTTTTAAAAATTTTTTTGACATTTAACACATCTTTAATTACACATGTTCTTTCTTTTACCAGAATGCCTATGCAATTGTAATCCTTTCCTAACTATAAATACAATTATAACTAAGGAATTTTTCTGAATTACGAACTCGAAAATCGTTGTGATACTGGTTGAGATTCTACGCTAAAGAAATATGGTCAAGCTATCTCATCTACTGTTACTCCTCCATACGATAACAAATTGTGGAGCAATTTTTTTATTTCGAAAGTAGGAAATAATGTACAGTAGAACTGAAGTTATCCGGACTCCAGATATCCGGGATTCCAGTTATCCGGATCGCTTCTGCTTCTATCGAGGCCAAGTAAAATTAAGATTTTTATTTATTTATTTTTGTATTTTTAGTTTTTTCGTTCATTTAAATAATACAAAATGATAGTGCAGTACAGTAGATATTTATTTTTTTAAATGTACAACATTTGTTGTTATAAAACACGATAAACGAAAAATTAAATTCCCTCACTTCAATTAATAAATAAGTATTTGGCCTACAGAGAAAAGACAACCTAATTATCCGGATTTTACGAATATCTGGAAAAGCGAATATTCGTAAAATCAAACAATTATCCGGATTTTACGAACATCCGGATGGACGAATATTCGTAAAATCAAACAATTATCAGAATTTTACTAATATCCGAATGGGAGAGATTCGTAAAGCAAACAATTATCCGGAATTTACAAAAATCCGGATGGGAGAATATTTGTAAAATCAAACAGTTATCCGGATATTGCGAATATCCTGATGACCGAATATTCGTTAATGAATATTCGAATATCTGGATGGGAGAATATTTGTAAAATCAAACAGTTATCCGGATATTGCGAATATCCTGATGACCAAATATTCGTTAATGAATATTCGAATATCCGGATGGGCGAATTTTACGAACATTCGTCCCAGTTAATCCGGATAATATGAGTTCTACTGTAGTTTATTTTCACTGAATTGCATACCGTAATTTTAAATTTATGCAACATGAATTATCCGCCTTTCCGTTTCAACCTGCCTATGGAATTTAGAAACTTTTTTCCCGAAGAAACATGTAAATATTTGCTTGGTCCATGAGGTTTTAAAATTGACATGGCTAATAGAGTATCCGCAATGGTTTCGGAAATGTGTTGCATTCAAAACGAGTTCTATGTCAGACTTGTCCACAAAAATATTTGGAGGTCGTATAATTATCGTACTGTTGAATGTTTCGTGACCCCGTACATAGAGGTTAGCTAACTAAATTTCAAATAGTTTCCACCACTTCATGCTTTTTTGCCGGCTATGTTTTAATTAACGATAGCTAATATTTATTGTAAACACTTCTGTAATTATTCTGATTCGTAGTAGAAATTGAAATAGATTGTTGTGAAATATCAGATACATACTACATTTTCTATTTGAAGGGAAAGGTAATACATACACACATACATTTTTTATTCACAAAACAAACTGATTAAAAACATGTTTAATCAAAGCATCCTTCGAGGTCTTACTTACGGATGAGAGACGCTAAAGAGCTTGTTGGCACGCAATTCAGCGTATAGGCCTCCCCCCATTATTTTCCAATTTCATCGATCCTTAGCCTCAGTCCACCATTTTGCACCTCTAAATTTCGGAAGGTTATTTTTCCATCTCGTTCTGTGGCTCCCAATTTGTCTCTTTCCATCTCTCGGTTGCCATTCTGTTATTAATCGTGTCCATCTTTCATGTCCAGCCCATCTCCACTGCGATTCCTTTATTATTTTTATAAAATCTATTATTCCTGTTCTTTATTTTATAAGTTCATTTCTAACTCAGTCTCTTCTCATTATTCCCAACATTCTCTTCTCTAACTTTCTTACAGATACTTTTATTTTCCCACATTTTAGTTCTGTGACACTCCACGTTTCACTTTCATAAGCAAATATGGGGTAAACACATGCATGAAAGATTTTTCTTTTTAAACACAATGGAAGATGGCCGGTTGGGTAGTCCTTAAAAAAGACACACAGAGTATGAAAAGTTCTGAAAGAAACATGGATTAATGCATCTTTGTTATAACAAGGAAGGATAGGAAGAGGAACCCAAGTATCAAGAAAATTACGGAAGTTTATAATATTAAGATAAATTACCGCTAAGAGGGCAATTCGTTGGACTTATAACTACAAAATTGGCATTGTTAGACAACTGAAATACCGCACTGGATTTTGCTCGATTTTCGGTAAAACTGTTTGAACTGTAAAGCAAAGTTTACCTAACACTATGCGGCAATACTTTTTTTATGCTTCGGGGTTTAATAAACGTTATTAGAGTTCTGACGACTGCAAGAGTTTCTCCGGTCGTATTTTGGGGCCATTTGTTCCCAGCAGGACAGAAACCCAGGGCAGACTCGAGCCAAGATCCTACTCACACGGCTATACGTACAGACACCCGATCCTCTGGAGTCTTAACTACCGGAATGACCACGAAATCATGTAATGAACTTATTAATCACATTACGTTTTTAAAGACTTTTATGTCTTTTACTGTTAAATCTTTTTTCATGTTCCTTTTAATTTTCAATTTTCAAAAATCTAATGTTAGCTACGAAATGGGAGCGAGTATGAAGATTGGAAAACTTTAATTTGGAGTAAGACATGTTTCGTTCCTCCGTGAACATACTTGGGTAAAAAAGGTCCAGCTCATAGGTTAATGCCTTATTACAAAATACCTGGCACTGACTTGCTTTTGAAAACACACATCATATAATAAGTACGCCGCACTTCGAAGTAATTTTTTCTGGCATACTTACGGTATACTTGAAAAAAGGCCATGATTTATGCACAGAAACTATAATTATGATTAAAATCCTTAAAACTATATTAAATTTATCCGGTGATGTAGTAAAGAACAAATTGTTTGATAATGGACAAGATATTTATTTTTTTCAAGTTGTGTGTTCATTAAATAAAAGCAATAATTGGAGAACAGTACACAACTTATATTTGTTTGTCTTTTTGCAGTCACACATCGTTAGATCAATTGATTCCTTCGTCATTTCCAAGAATGGATTCTTCGTCTTTGAAATGTTAGATGAGAGCCTACGTGATTACTTGCAGCGTCAAGGTCCACTTCTTCTCACGGATGTTAGATGTATTATGCGACAACTGATGACTGCCCTGGCCAAGTTGAAGGTAAGTTATTTCCTACTCTGCTAGAAGAACTTTTATTTGTTGTAAACTTTCATTGATTGCATAGTTTCGTTTCAATAAAACCAATAGATATCCGTCATTTACGGGTCCAAAAAGGACTCAAGGAATAATTTAGCCAAATGAAAGGTGTCAACAGGAATATGAAAATGTTTAATGGCATTTTATTTACCCACAAAATTCAAATAGGCAGCGTTTCAAATCATTTTTTATCATGATTTTTTACACGTTTAATTTATATGTTCTCTTGCTTATCTTTATGAATCACTTACAAGATCTCCTAATTTTTGTTCACCCGATTAATTTCTTTATTTTAAAATTACACCAATTTTATTTTTCTCAGAATTGTAGGATGCTCCACACAGTTGTTCAATGTTATTGTTCAAACTTCTAAATATTGCGTCGAGAGTGAAACATATGCGAAGCAGGTCCGATGTGGCCTGGGGATGTTTACCTTTCATTACTTTAAGCAACTAACAGTTACTTGGTGACCGTGTATAGCGGATTTGCGATAAACTTAATATTGTTTTTGTAGAATTCAAAATAACGCTCCTTAACCATTAGATATAGGAAAATATTGTTTCTTCACTTCCAGCCTTCGTGTAAAATCAAACGATATGCTTGTAATAGTGTCCAAGCCGAACAAACACATCTGCAAAATAGCGCGCAAGCCTAATAGACACGCTAGAAAGATAGTGTACACACAGAAAGGAACATTTGCAAAAGAGAAGGAGAGCCAGAGAGATACGCTTGAAATAGAAAGCAGAAAACCAACAGACATGTCTAAAACATAATGTGGAGAACCAACTAATACGCCTGAAACACAGTGTGGAGCTTAAATAATAACATATGGAACTTTACACCAACTATTCATAAGATAGTATAACTATACTAGTGATCCGAATATATTGCGTACCTAAAATTCAAAGTTTCCAAGCTTTCGCACATCAACCAGATGGCTTTTTCAAGGAAGGCAGTACGATGTCTACCTAACGTGAAAAAGCCGTCTGGTTCGAAAGCTTGGAAACTTCTATTTTTCCAATGGCTAATAAATTCGGATCGCTAGTATAGAAATACTATCTTATGTACAGTATGGAGAACCACCAGATACGACAGAAACATAGTGCGAAGAAACAACAGATACCCTTGAAACATAGTGTGGATCCTAAATAATAACATATGAAACTTTACATCAACTATGCATAAGATAGTATAACTGTACCAGTGATCCGAATACATTGGCGTACCTAAAAACGAATTTTCCAAGCTTTCGCACATCAATCAAACGGCTTTTTCATGAAACGCAGTTTGCTGTTTACAACTTCTTTGAAAACGCCATCTAGTTGATGTGCGCAACCATGGAAACTTCGATTTTTCTGTACGCCAATAAATTCGGATCACTTGTATAGTTTTACTATTTTATGTATAGTTTGGAGAACCAACAGATACGACAGAAACATAGTGTGAAGAACCAAAAGACACGTCTGAAGCATAATATGGAGAATAAACATACGCCATTTTTTTGGCTAAGAGCTTTTTTTTTTTTTTTTGATTGAATTTTTAACGACCACCGTGAGCAACTCAATGGGCTATAAGCAGTCGCCCGTCCCTAATTTAGGGTCACTGGTTCCAGGGAAGGGAGAGAGCCAGTGCTGTAAGACTAACACAACATCCATGCCTCACCGGGATTCGAACCCGGACACCGTTCGGACGAATGATCAGAGGCCATCGCTTAGACCACTGCGCCACCGGGGCGGCGCTAAGGGTTTAATGATCTTCTTGAGCAGCTCAGTGTGATATGAGCAATCGCCCGTGCCTAATTTATCGCTTCTGACGCAAGGGAAAGGAGAAAGCCGGTGTCGTAAGTCAAACAGAACATACATGCCACTCCGGGATTCTAACCTAGACCTGTCTCCGAAGAATAGTCAGAAGCTGGAGCTTAGACCACTGTGCCGTAGGGTTGACCCTGAAGATATTGATTTTGTATCTGCTATAAATGTTTTGCAGCCAATAATCATGTTACTATTCAGAGAAACTTTGACATGGGTTATACTAGTTCATGAACTTATTTTCAAATATCACATTATCATACATTTACAGTCTTTCAAGGAATTTATTTTTACAACTACACGCATTTTTTTTCATGTAGTTGTGATTGGAAGAATTCCAATAGTGTAATAAAAAGAATTGATAAAATAAATTCAAAGATCCCAGGAAACAGACAATCACAAACTAACCTACTTTTTTTTTCGAAAGTGGATCCTTTTTTCTTTTGGTAACGAAAAAAAGGATGAGGGAAATTAAAAATCCTTTAATAAAAGTACCATTCAAATTCAAACAAAGGTCTTCGCTCTTTCCACGTTCATCAGTGAGTCACGGAAAAATTCTCATTGGCCGCCACGGTGAGTTGAACCCAGGGTCTTCCAGTTTCGCACCGGATATGCTTCCGCTACTCTACAGCGGCCTCGAATTCCTTCAGACTCACACACGCTAACTGCCAAGCCAAGTTGGCAGGTTGCTTCTTGGAGCCCCGCACAATGCTGGGGATTCACCAAAGAAGGTAGGCATCAACTGAAGAAATACTTAGAAGGCGAATGAATAATTAATACAGACATTTAACGTGGACCAGGAAATTCAAACAAAGGTCTTCGCTCTTTCCACGTTCATAAGTGAGTCACGGAAAAATTCTCATCGGCCGCCACCGGGAATCGAACCCAGAGTCTTCCAGTTACGCGCCGGATATGCTTCCGCTACACCACAGCGGCCTCGAATTCCTCCAGGCTCACACACGCTAACTGCCAAGCCAATTTGGCAGGTTGCTTCTTGGAGCCCCGCACAATGCTGGGGATTCACCAAAGATGGTAAGCATCAACTGAAGAAATAATTAGAAGACCCTGGGTTCGATTCCCGGTGGCGGCCAATGAGAATTTTTCTGTGACTCCCTTATGAACGTGGAAAGAGCGAATACCTTTGTTTGAATTTCCTGGTCTAAGTTAAATGTCTGTATTAATTATTCATTCGCCTTCTAATTATTTCTTCCGTTGATGCTTACCATCTTTTGTGAATCCCCAGCATTGTGCGGGGCTCTAGAAGCAACCTGCCAACTTCTCTTGGCAGTTAGCGTGTGTGAGGCTGGAGAATTCGAGGCCGCTGTAGTGTAGCCGAAGCATATCCAGCGCGAAACTGGAAGATCCTGGGTTCGATTCCCGGTGGCGGCCAATGAGAATTTTTCCGTGACTCACTTATGAACGTGGAAAGAGCGAGACCTATGTTTAAATTTCCTGATCCACGTTAAATGTCTGTATTAATAAGAGTACCTTTATTGTACGCTCTTTGTAAAAAGTAAAACAATCCCGTAACAGTATGAGAAAGTTGTTCGTTCCTGAAGAAACTCCTCGCGCAAGCACTTCAGGGCCTGATACGCAAATGAATAAAAATAACGACCAGTGCCTAATTGTCGCCCGACACAGCGCATGATAACCGCGAGTCGAGGAAGTTTTATCAAGAGCAAAGCTGAGATGCAGGGATAATTATAACAGCAAATTGGGGTTACATTAACCTCCACGGAATCTGAGGATATCTCGACAATACCAGCGGGTTGAGGGAGTTTGAGAGAGGACGTATAATTGGGCTCAGACAGTCCGATTGGTCAAGTCGCCGTATCTCCAGGTATTTGGGTTGCAGCAAAGCGACAATCGGGCGATGTTGGCGCCAATGTGTCAAAGTGGGCACAACCCAGTGGCACGGAGACAGTGGGCTGCCGAAGGCAATGGCAGAACGCGAGGATTGACCGATTGTGAGAGCAGCCCGAACAGAACCCAATTCGACACTTTCAAAAATCTGTGGCTATGTTGCCCCGTCTACAGTAGCGAAAGGGGCCATTCTGACCGTTGCCAGTTGATTTCCAGCACGGGGATTTCATTCGAGGATGCTACTCCACTACCTACCATTGTCCAGCAGCGTCTGCGGCACGGGATGCAGGGGGTGTCTGGCACAATCAGCGTGGGATAGTGTCCAGTGGCGTCGTGATGTCTTCAGTGATGAGTCACGGTCTGCACTTGTCGAGGATGAGAAGTGCATATGTCACCCGAGACGAGCCGGCCGGCGCAACGATTCTGCATTTACCACGGATTGGGAAACGGCTAACACAGCGGAAGAGACAGTCTCTGAGATGAAATTGAAAAACGAAACTCTGAGATTAGTAAAAAAATCAGTGAAAAGTAAATTCTTTCAAAACAGTATGCGCCTGGATTTTAAAGCTGCATTAAAAGTCCGCTTCGGAAGTGTGGACAAGAAGGTGCAATAAAATTTCGAAATTTTTGGTTTTTCTGATAGGTGATAGATAGAATACAAATGCAAACGAAAAACTTGTGTCGTGTATATCCCCAATTTAATAAAAATATCCGTAAGTCCTCTAAAATTTCATGTAGGAGTGGCACAAATCTCAATAGCCGCAGGAATTCCAGAACACGCAAACAATGGAGTATTTTCTTAAACTGCAAAATCGTGGTGTTTTTCCATGTGTTGACAATTTGTTAGAATATTGCAAATATTATTAGATAAATTACTCTCATTCACCATGAAATGGTTTTTTTATGTTTACAGAAGTATATGTTTGTCTTTCAGGAGCTGAAAATTATCCATACAGATATCAAGCATGATAATATCATGTTGGTCAACTGCAGAAATAAACCGCTGCAGATAAAGTTGATCGACTTTGGTATGGCTATTCGGTTGCCGACAGAGAAATATCCAGCTCTTATTCAGGTTCCTTCTAAAAGGTAAGACAATTTGAAATAAATCTTTTGGTAACGTTTCAATTGTTAGTGTTAAGTGAAATGTACTTGTGAATAAATCATCGTGAATTATATCAAAGAGTCAATCAAAATCAAATGTCCATATATATATATATATGCATGCTCTACACTGAAGTGTCAAATATCATGGATCCATCAGCTCGTAACAACTGGTAGCATGGCTCATCGGACCACGCCACATGTTGCCAGTCTTCCAGGCTCTTATTATCGTGTTCATGAGCCCAGGTGAGGCCTTGTGTCCGATGCCGTTCTGTTAACAAAGGCAGTCTGGTGGTTCTTCTACTCCCATACCCCATGGACGCTAAATTACGCTGCACTGACCTGATGGATATGTTTCTAGTACCCCTTGCACTGAATGTGGATGTAATTTGACACAGTGTCACTACTCTGTTAGCATGGACAATCCTGTTCAGACGCCGCTGGTTACGGTCATTCAGTAGCCGTGGTCGGCCACTGCCTTGCCTAAGGTGGGTGGTAATGTCTTCCATGAGGTACTTTAGGTAAACCCCCTGACACCGTGGATTGAGGAATGTTGAATGTTCGCAAAACTTCGGAAATTGAATGCCTCACTCGTCTGGCTCCCACTACCATGTCTTGTTTAAACTCTGAAAATTAGTTCACGTCGGCTTGTCATAATCATACGGGCGGTTGCTCAACATGTCTGCGACATTACACCTGGCAACTGATAAAAATCTTGGCGTACGTCGAAGTCTTTGTGCGACGGCAGCGCCAGTTAAAATTTTGCATACAGCTATCGCATGACTTTTGGCACTTCTGTGTATATATATGTACTATGTGCAAGTGTGTACACACACGTATAGTGGGAGATTATGAACATGATCGGCAGCATAACGTCACCCAATAATTTCATTAAAGTTATACAGTAGTTCTAGATGTTGCACAAGCATGCCATTCTTAAGTTAGATTATACGGGAGAGGGAATACGTACCTCACTTTTTCAAGGGAATAAAAACAGGACGGCAAATATCAGGCACTTACATTGTTTCAACACCTACTTAAACAGTATGATCATTTGCCGACATTAGAAAATGAACCCTGAAATCTAAGTGACTTTCATGATAAAACATTTTGCCAGCCCTTAAAAAGGGCAAGCAGAGGTTTTCTTTTAAATTTATATTGGTTTCTTTGAAACATCAATATCCCCATCATTTTCAACAATTATCAATCCACTGCTGGGCGACGGTCTACCCAAGTTTCTTCCCCAACGGTCTATCTTGTGCCAGTCTCCTCCATGTTACTCCCACATACTTTCGAATTTCATCCGGTCATCTCCCATGGGGTCTTTTTCTCGATCTTTTCCTGTACCTTTGGAATCCAGTCAAAAATTTCTGTCCTTCTGGTAATATATCCAGCCCATCGTCATTTCATGGATTTTACTCTGATCATGATTTCTTCCACTCTTGTCATTTTTCCGATCCATGTGTTCCTGTTCTTATCTCTCCAGGTTACACCAAGCATGCACCTCTCCATGCATCTTTGAGTTGTCTGCAGTCTTTGTATATCTCTTTTAGTTAAGGTCCACGTCTCTGCACCATACGTAAGCACTGGAAGGATGCATTGATCAAACACTTTTCTTTAAAACATAGTGACATATTGCTCTACAAAATTGTACTGTCTCTTCCAAAAGCTTTTGAAGCAAGTTTTGTACGCCGATTCATTTCTTCATCAATGTGACTCTCACTTGATATCTGCCGTCCAAGATAAAATACTAACTTGATATCTGCCGTCCAAGATAAAATCCCCATCCCACTTTTGTCTCTTGTCAGCACGTTCCTGGATCATACTCTGCAGCTCTGATGTGGTAGTTACAAAAATGACTACGTTATTAGAAAAACGAAGGTGAGTTATATAATCTCCATCAATCTTTATCTCTTTGTTTTCCTGTTCAGGGATTGAAAGACATTTTCCACTGTGATTTAAGTTGCAAAGCCATTTGCGAGGGGTTTGGCCATAGCTCACCACGCTGTCCAAGCGGGTTGGTGAGTATGGGATAGCATTTCCTCTAATCCCGGTTGTATAGTTATACCACTATTTGTGGTCAATGCTTTCATTGTAACATATGCTGTATAAAATAAGTAGCTTCCATTGTAATCAATGCATGGAATATAATCCGGTTAATTGGCCCACCGGTTGATCAGGACAGCCGTTTATTTGGGATAATTCTTGAAGAACAAACCAAATTAGCTCTTAGGGATAGAGTTTCTCATAACTGAGGGAACCAATTTATTCGGCCAAAGTATACAGTCCTGTTGTGTCACTTTTATATAACCAGGATTTTCTGTAATTACTTGATTGCTAAAAGTTGTTTTTAAAATTCTATGGGTAAGTTTGTTGTCACAAAGTTCTTATTCTTAATTTTCACGAAGATATTAAATTTTATCAATTCAGCATCTGGTATGCGGAGGAATTATTCCCCTTTGTATAAAAAAAGGTTAAACGCTCTTGGAATGTTGAAGACTGGTAGTATCAGGTTTTACTTCACATCAGCTTGGGATAAGCATTGCGAATCCGTGGAAGACTTTATGCTTTGTCCTGTCTAAACCCCCTCCCCGGGGTGTGTTGCAGAAGCTCCCTGTTAATAAAGGAATCACCAAAAAAGGGGCTAGATGTTATACAGGAAAGTGGCTAAAGCTTAACGGAACACCGAAACTGGAGAAAGTTCGTATTGATCATCCAACAGAATGCGGCAACAGTTATATCAAAGATGAAACATTCTTTCGAATATCGATTAGAAAATATGAAGATATCTGGTTGGAGCGCTCACACAGACAAGACAATGCAGAAGTTAAATCAGATCCAGCAATTACAAAAACGTAACGCAAATGTGTTATGTATCAGTAAGACCAAGAGACTAATTCTAGAAAATATGATCTCGATGACGGGTTTCGATTGATGAACTCATGAGTCCAAAAAACACTTATAAACTACTCTGTTTATAAGTTTCAGTAATGCAATAGTTTGCAGCTTGGTTAGAAGATACCAATTCATGACCGCATTGTGCTGTCGGTTTTCAAACTTCATTGTATCGTATCAAAAGTCGTTTAGTCTATGGTGTAACAGAAGCATCATGTTGAGAACACTTAGAGATGATTACTCCGAACTGTCTTGAATTTTTCAGTTTTGAACCCAAATTAAAGATTGCAAATGATCCTAGATATTCGACCATTAAACGAGTAAATTTCCAAAATAGTAGTTGAAAATAGACTCACGTACAATGAAATTTGCATACCTAGAAGGAAGCATCGGATTGAACTAAAATTTTACGAACCTAATGATAGAGATGAAGAATACCATGATGGAAAAAGAGAGCTTCAGGAAAATTACAGAGGGATCTGTGGTACGCAGCCCAGTCGTCTTCAATAGCGTGAAGCACCGCCTCGTGAGGCGATACATGCTGCAATACGGTCCGGCATGGAGGCCAACAGACGCTTGATGTTGTCCTGTGGCAGACTGGTCCACACGTTTTAGACGGTGTGCTCCAAATCCCGGATAGTGCGGCACTGCGAAAACTGGCGTTTCAACTGGTCCCACACATGCTCGATAGGGGTCATGTCCGAGGAGCGGGCAGGCCATGGAAGTGTCTGGACATAACGTAGGTAGTCGTTGGCAAAAGAGCCCTTTGCGGGCGAAAATTATGCTGCTGGTATAACGCACCTGGGATGCTTTCCAGGAATGAGAGCACATGATGCCGTAGGATCTTATCCACATACCGTTGGGCCGGCAACAATCCACGTACCACTACTAGAGCTGATCGACTATCGTGGACAATGACTCTTCATAGCGTAATGCCTGCAGTTGGGGAAGTGTGGCACTCGATAGTGCCTTTGACCCGGGGACCGCTACACCCGGACACGGTCATAATCAGTCCCCAAAACGAAACGGCACTCATCGGTAAACACCACACGTCACCAGTCTGTGGCTTTCCACGTAGCTCTGGCATGGCACCACCGCACACGGAGCCGGCGATGTTTAGGTGTTAATGGCAGCACCCGTAGAGAGGCGATGTGATCGCAGATTCGCTTTCGCCAGGCATCGGAAAATGGTTCGTTGCCACCCACGTGCCGCTACATCTGCCTCCAGAGTCAACCGGGTCCGCGAGGGATTCGTTCATTCTTGGCACACAATCCATCGATTATTTATACCAGTGGTCTTCTTGGTCCATCCGGAGAAGCTCCGCCGTTGTCCCAACACAGCCTGATGGTATGGTCAGAACGATCCACGTGGCGGGCTATACGGCTCGCCGACCATCATGCGGTTTTCAGCCCGATCAACAGGCCTGACTCAAAGTCCGTAATTGCGTAAATCGAAGTCTGTGGCATCTACCCGGCATCCTTGTCACTCTGTGTTCTTGCTTGCGTCGGCAGGTATTTTTCGCGTACATGGGGCATTGACTGCACGCCGGTCTATAAAGCTGTAGTAAAGCTGGTACTTGCAGCGCCACCCCAGCGTGTTCGGTCATGCGCATTTGCACCAAACGTGGATCGTTTGCATACCTGCACGCACTCTAGCTATTTGCAAATTTAGCGGTTGTAGCATGTTTATTCCTAGCTGCGCAAACTTCATTTTCCGTGAGTGTATTTCTTCTGAAGAGAGAAGTAAGCAATCTAACTTATGTTTAGTAACTGTTGGGAATATAAACATCTCGTTTCATTTAGAAGAATCGAGGAATAGTAAAATTTTCAGTTTTTATGTGTGCTACATAACTCGTGTCATCAATTAAAAAGTCCAGTAGTCTCTTTTTGGTATCATGTATTTTCAGTGTCAGTAATCAGATACTTCAGATACAGTAGTTAGGAGCCCAAAAATATTGGAACACACTGTGTCGCAGCACTAAATCGCAGCTTAGAGAACCAGGAATTTAGGGAAAATGTTTAAAAGTTTCATGAAAATTGGAACCCCATCCCGGAAAACGCTTGTGGATATTGAATGGCGAAAGGTTAAGGCAGGAACAGCGGAACGTACTTCATACAGGACAGCAATGACAAAACTTTCAAAAAAAAGTAAAATCGTATCTGAGTTTTTTTCAAATTCTTTTTTACACTCAAAGTACATAATTTTGAAAGGCTTTGTAGATGCAAAAAAATATATTCCGGATAAAAGAAAAAAGTATATGAAAATATTTGCAAAATAACAAAAAATGCTCTGGAAAAACGACTGCTTTGAGCTAAATCCAGAACCCCTGACAATTTTCTCAAGCACATGCAAGAAGTGATAATGTAATAATTGTTTTGCCGTATCACAACAGGAATTATACACGGTCGATTCACATTGTTGTGACCACCAGCTAATATACAGAATAACCGGTTGATGCAGCGCGAATAGTAGATAGACGGGCTGGGAGTGACTCAATAAGGGTTTAGAAGGTGTTCACAGGTACGTGCTGCCTTTAGTGCGTCTGACAGCTGCTGGAGGGTGAGTGGTGAAGGATCCATAGTACAAACAACACAATCAAGGTGGTCCCACAGATGCTCAATTGGGTTAGGTCTGGGAAATTGGGGGACCCTGGAAGTTACTTTGATGTTCTCATCGTTATCTCCCAACCACTCCCGGACATTTCTACCCCTGCGACACGTCGCACTATCGCGCTAGAAAAATCCCATCCGCCCCAGGGAAGACATTCAGCATTTATGTGTGTACGTGATCTACGATTATGGATATATGACGAATTCCGTCTATAGTGCCTTCCGAAGGTATGAGTAGACCTAGAGAATGCTACGAAAACAATACCCACACCATAACGCTGCCCCACAGCTTGCGTTCTTCCAGCAATGGTTGAAGGGTGTTTGCTCGCCGATGCTTCTCGCTTTATACTCCAACATCCATCCGTTCGATGAAGTAGAAAACGTGACTCATTGGAGAAGACGATCCTTTACCAATCAGCGGAGGTCTAATTCCGATGCTGCTGTGCAAATGTACGCCTTTTCTGTTGAAGCACCTTTGTTAGCATAGGTAGAGTGACCATCGGAGCCCATTAAGCAACAGGAATCACTGAACTGTCGTTTTACACAACCTTTCAGCAGCCCCCTTGCTCATCCAGCAAGTGCGTTGCTCCACTGTAGGGTGTCAATAGGCCCTCACCCACCTTCGAAGCCGACGTTCACCTCTCACATCAATGGCACGTGGTGCTCTGTAGTTTCCACGTAACTTATTCGCAATTTTGCCATTTCTCCAATCACGATAAGCTTTAACAACAGCAGCACACAAACAGACAAAAAACTGCTCTGTTTCAGAAATAGTGCCACCCTTTTGCCCGAAAGCCGATAATCATCCCTTTTTGCAAATCTGATAAATCGCTCCTTTTATCCATGGCAGTAACGAGTAATATGTTTTCAGAATGCTTACAGCACATCTTATATACCCTCCAAGCCAGCTCAAGTCACGTGCCTTCTTTCATTGGCTACGCACTGTTGACGCCAAATGTAGGAGGTGGCCAAAATAATGTGAATCGACTGTGTATTATCGACTGAACTAAAATATCACACATACATTTACAAACTCCCAGTACCCAGGAGGCATTTTTTTTATCATGAAATTAAAATCAGATTTTACATTTGATTCTCTGAAGAAGTTTTATGACAAGTTGCCGCCGTAATTTTAAAGATCTGTAATTATTTGAAAATTTATTTTGTGTTGATATTTACGATATATATTTCAGAAGCGTTTGAACATAATATGTGCGTATGATAGTCGAAAGTATTAATCAATATTTCCCTCTTTCATATACAGGGCTCCAGAAGTTATGTTGGGTCTTCCATACGATGAAAGTGTAGACATGTGGTCTTCAGGTGTAGTGTGTGCTGAACTGCTACTAAGATCACGTCTGTTTCCTGGAAATAATCAATATGATATGGTAAGTTCCTTGCTTCCTGAAAATTTCAGTCTGCATACTGAGAATTAAATGTGCAGGCTTTTCATTTTTTTTAATGTTGTCATTATTGAAGATCGGTGATGATTGATTTTCGAAATGTTTGCACAGTGTACATTAAAAGATAAGTGGTGTGAATTCACGGAACATTTCAGAAAATTAAGGTGAAGCAAATTTGCCGGAAGGCGTCCGTCTTTTCACTAAATTTCCTTGTTTGAAAGTGCCCGTTTATAATAAGCCGTATTTTCACAGATCTTCCGTAGTCAGAAATTTCGTCTATTTCAGAAAAGTCCATTTCATGTTTTTTCCTATTTAAACCGAAATTTCGCAAAATCGAAGAACCTGCATTTTTCAGCCATTGCACTAGATAATCTATTCGAAGCCGTCCGGATAGAACCCCCGTATTTGGGATTGGTTCAACATATAACGCGCGTCTTTAA
>CM077034.1:82288921-82517381 GCA_039090855.1 Macrothele yani | reverse complement strand
GTCCAAACGATTTTCCGCAACAGATCCAGGTTCGAGTTTCTGCGAAATATGGGTGGTTCCTTTGCTTTACTCTCCCCTAGAGGCTTGTGTAGGATAATTTGTAATTAGGGACGTTCGACTGCTTATATAGTTCATGAAGTTGCTCACGGTGGTCATTTAAGTCCGAAATAAAAATGAAAAGAAAATTGGCAGGAGGGAACTTGGGAGAAAAGATTTTTCATTATGTCTCAAAGCAGGAATCGGCAACCTTCCGGTACATGATGCAGCATTTCAGTTTTAAGTTATATACATACTATACTAGAAAAACCACCACCCCGGAACATTGGTTTATCCCGTCTTGCTCTTACCAGCTTGCGTCCTCCACAGCAGAAAAAAGTTATCACATGCCAACAACCAGCTGGAATGTTACCCAACGTGAACGAAGGTCACATTTCCCTTTTATCATAGCGTGCCTCCCTTCATACGGCCAAATATCAAATTCGCAATGCGCTCTCACACTACGCACCGTTACTATTTGTGCGCTGCAGGTGTTTGTTGTAAATTCACGCATTTTCGTATGACAAGAGTTGAAAGGTGAAACAAATCTGAAGTCTGGTGGAGCCCGATTCCGTTTTTTATCTGTTCTTATAGCACAAATAGGTCACTTTAAAATAAAAAATAAAGTGGCCGGTAAGGCGTCCGCTGGTCGTATAAGAATACAGGGCTGGCCGTTCTTTTGATTATAAACATTTCTTTAGGACAGCAGTCGGGTTCCTGCTCAGAAATTTTCATAATCAACACATTGGTTAAAACTCCTAATAAAAGAATTAAAAAATATCACTGGGCACCATTTTGATGGAACAGTGCACAATTTTAAGAGTGTCTTACCATTAACATGTCTTAGAGAAAAAGTGTTTATACTAAACGCATTGGTTACAACGCCACGAAAATGTAAAAAAAGCAGATTTAGCACGTTGGCCTATTTGGAAGAAACTGTACACCATTTAAGAGCGATTTACCATGATGTCTTAAAAGAAAAGTGTTTAATCAATGCATTCTTCCAATTCCTATGTATGAATCTTTATTGAAAATTAGTTGCAGAGGCTTCCGAGAGCTTAAAGAAGCATGCACCTTTATGCTTTGCGTAATCGGAATATCCACCTTGAGGGATTTGGATCAACAAAATGACAAGGACGGATGGCATCATGACCAGAAACTTAGAAACTGTAATGAGCCGGACATGTTGCTGGAAAGACTGGCCAACTGTTATAAAACTAAAATATTTGATTGGATACTAGGATGCCAAAACAGTATACCCCAGTGTCATGGAAGAGAACGGCGTAACACAGAGAAATCAGGAAGAGGATTGGGGTAGCTTTAATTCAGTAGTAACTGCGCATATATCATCATCCTTGTCAACAATTATCAGCCCACTGCTGGAAGAAGAAGGTGCATCACCAAGTTTCTTTCGCTAAGGCCTGTCCTTGAGCCTGGCTCCTCCATGTTACCCGTACGTTCTTGCGAATTTTATCGACTTATCTCCGACGTGATCTTCTGGTTCTTTTCCTGTCTCTTGGTAACCTGCCTAAAATTTCAGCTGCTAATCTGTGTTCCGTTCTGTTGTCAATGTGTCTATCCCGGGCTGCCATTTCAGGGATTTTACTATGATTATAACAAATCATGATTCGTTTATTCTTGTCATTTTAATGATTCATGAGTCCTTTTTCTTTCTGTCTTATCTTTCCTGGTTACACTAAGCATGCATGTCCCATGCTCCTTCCAGCTGTCTGTAGCCTTTATGTCTTTTTGGTTAAGGTCCACGTCTCTGCTTCGTACGTAAGAAATGGGAGAATCCATTGATTAAACACTTTCTGTAAAGTTTTAATACATAACAGCATATTGCTCTTCAAATTTGGACTGCTTTTTCCATAATCTGAACAACCCAATTTTATACGTTAATTAATCCTTCTCCATGTCACCCTTCTTTTATGTCTATTGTACAAAATAAATGTTGGTGTCAGTTATCTCTAGCTGTTCCCATCAATTGATAAATTTCCATTTCTTGAAAAAGCAGGGCATATCGGTTGTAATTTTTAAATAAGTAAATAAATAAGTCATAAGAACACAAATTTTAGGCCATAGGATTCATATTCGTGAATTGCATGGCCTAAAGCATACTTCATCATTCGCAAATATGTATCTCTGCAGGCAAAAAGATATAAAAACGAATTATTTTAAAAAATGCATTCGTTACCAGACATAGTGTTGATTTCCGTCTGTGAGCATGAGATACATCAATCTGTATAGTCAGTATTGAAAAAACCTGACGCTATTTATATAGGAAAAATAGATTCAAGCTAAAACAAATTGATTTCAAACGTTTTTGAAACTTGAATGAAGAACCAGATCTGAATGAGAAAAGCCATTTCTTATCTAACAACAAGATGGGTACTTGAACGGCACTCCGAGTTGTAAATATTTGATGTAGTCACTACGAATTGTGATGATATCTTGTAACGTACACAGTACATATCATCCTATTGTCAGTGAAAGGCTGAAATGAGTTGACGTTGAACAATATACAGCTACCTATCCTGTATGGGGTAAGAATTGGTAAACAGTTTAGTTCAGTTAAACGCGGTGATGCGAAAAACGCAAAGTACGCTATTATTGACGTGCCAGCGGAGAAAAGCCACTTGTTAGACGTTGGAGGGACAGTTCTTTGAATCTTACAAAGACTATGAAAAATAGTTAAAATCATTCACTTGCCTAGTGCGTGAAATGAGCAAATGTTCCAAAAGCATGTCTACAAATCTTTGAAAAACGTCTTATTAAAAGTTAAACTCAAGAAAGGAACATCGGCTGATTTTAACTGGAAAACAATCTTTAAAAAATTATATTTGCAGTCTTTTAGAATGAAATGAATGCAACTCCTGAAACTTGGAAACCCGTTTAGCATTTTTTTAATGATCACGTATATAATATCAGCCAGAGGATATGGTTCAACAATCATTAGATTGGGTTCCGGAAAATTCTTTTTGAATATGATACGTCCCAGCTCAACCGATGCATTCAAAATATTTTGGATTTATCCTGATACCCAACGATTATACAACCTATATTTATTTGTATTCGGAATTGTATATTTTTTTAGAAGAAACACCGAAATGTTAATAAATATTTTTAAACTGGCAAGCGAAAAACTGTTTAACAACTTCTGTTTGTTCGGGACTTTTCTGCTTGACTGCATTTTTGTTTGGCACTATAGTCAGCCACTGTTTATTGGCAGAAAAAGTGGAAGAAGTCTATTTGGTAAAATATTATTTGTGTTCCGTATGATGTCTTTGTCTGATAGACAGGGAAGCGAAGAGTTCTTTTATGGTACCGAAACGAAGGTGGCCAACATTTTCTTCTATTAATTAAATTGTCATTACTTCAAGGAGCCATGCCGTATAGTAAATTAAATTAAATATCAAAGCACGCAGAATATTCTGCCTTGGTGGATATAGCATATTTTTCTGTCTTGTACTTGTTTAAAAGAAATCCTTCATTCTGAAATGTCGTGAAACTTTTCATTATCAAAAGGTGAGTCCGACATGAGCGATACTTTGGCTGAGTGTCTTTTGTTCTGTTTGTCACCGAAGCCATTAAATGAATCATGAATACATTAAATGAAGCTACGCATGACATATTTCATAAGAGGATGTTTTGACAACGTGCTATTTGGATATTCCTGCAGTAACACACATAAGTTTGAAATTTATTAAAACACAATAAAAGGTAAAACCTGCAAGTTAGAAAGGAAATGGGGTTTGGGGGATATGTATGTAGAACTGGTTTCCTACATCTTAATCATTAATAATAACTAAATAGGTTTGTTTGTTCAACAACACGGTGAGAGGCTCGGTGGGCAATAAGCAGACTCACGTCCGTAATTTAGGATCACTCATTCTAGGCACGGAAGAGAACCAGTGTCGTAATACAAACACAGCATTCTTGCCTTTACCGTAATTTCAACCCATCTTGGACGAATAGTCAGAGCTAGACCACTGCGCAACCGGAGCGAAGAAATAGGTTTTACATAACACATAATTTTTATGAGATACTTTTTAAATTATGTTTTTAATAGGATTCCATAATTTTATTTTACTGTTTTTCTAAATGAGTGTTTCAAAAGATGCGAATCAAGGAGACTCGCAACCTTTCATGAAAAACGTTAGAAATAGTTTTTTTTATTGGAAGTTTAACGACCACCGTGAGCAAATCAATGGGCTATAAGTAGTCGCCCGTACCTAATTTAGGGTCACTGGTTCCAGGGAAGGGAGAGAGCCGGTGCCGTAAGACAAACACAGCATCCATGCCTGACCGGATTCGAACCCGGACCCCTTAGGGACGAATGATCAGAGGCCAGCGCCTTAGACCACTGCGCCACCGGGGTGGCTTAGAAATATTCAAACACCTGTCACACAACAGAGTCACCATCTTGGGAAAAGAAATAGTAGGCAGGTTATGGCCACCCGTGGGAATTTTTCTGTAGTGATGCGTAATAGTGAATCTTTTATTTATACCTCCAGAAATAATACAAAAATGTTAGCGGCTACACTCACATTTTGCCCATTTCATGGATATTTAGAATTTCACTGAATATTGATGTCGTTGATAAACCAAAGTTCATGATCTCGTAGGAGTGATGAATTTCAGCCATATATAAATTAAAATTCTGACTGCCGCTCCGCCCCGGTGGCGTGGTGGTCTAAACAATGGCTTCTGACTCTTTATACGATATGGGTCCGGGATTCGAATCATGGTGAAGCATTGATGTTTTGTTCCTAACACAGCACTATGCCTCTACCTTTCCTCGAACAGTGGCCCTAAATTTAAGACGAGCTGCTGCCTATAGCCCACTAAGCTTCTGCCTACAACCCACTAAGATGCTGCTTGTAGTCCACTGAGCTGCTGCCTATAGCCCACTGAGTTGCTGACGGTGTTCGTTTAACTCCCAATAAAAAACACATCCTATTTCACTGCATTTAAACCTCAAGAACCACTGCGGTAAATTCAGCAAAAGAGCAAAAACATTATGACCACTGTTTCATATGATGCTGGTCCTCCATGTGCCCCGAAATAGATCTTACTCGGCGAGGAATGGTTGTTACACGATTTCTAAAACTGTATTTGGGTATCTGGCGCCAACTGGTTAACGGCATATCATTAAACCCTTGTAAGTTACGCAGTTGAGCCGCACCGCAGATAGAAATTGCTGTTCCGACACAAACCACAGATGCTCGATTGGGTTCAAGTCTGGGAAATCTGGAGGTCATGGTAATACCAGAATGTACTTCTCATGTTTCTCGAAACATTTTTTGAACTATCCAGAAAGTATGGCGTTTCGCATTATCATGTTGAAATAAAGAACTACTAGAGGGAATACCGGTTATATGAAAGAATGGAATGTACCTGGTCTGTAATGATTTTCAGGTGGTGGTAGATGTCATAGTTTTTTGAAGAAGAATGACCGGACCCAGTATTTTCCAGCAGAACATTGCCCAATGCATTGTTCTGCTGGAACTTCTTCCACTGTCTAATTTTCGTCCCACGGTGCATTCCAAAGCTAACACTTCCACAGGTAAACGACGCACACCTACCCTACCATCCACATGGTCCGGAAGAAATCGAGGCTCATTGCCCTAGGGAAACTTCCTCCAATCATTCAAGGTTCAGGTTTGATTTTCTCGCGCCAGTTGTACGTTCTTTCCCGACGTACGAAGGTTTCCATGGCCACTCGTAGATGCTTGCAGCTACGCGGCTCCATTTTCAGCAGGTTTCGAGGTATTGTATGTTGTGACCAGCATTCAAATGATCGGCGAGTTGCTCCACAGTATGCATTTTGTTGGCTCGTACCAAACGGGATAGCCTTCGCTTACCTAAAGCATCGATGATTTGGGGTCGGAACACACATTGCTGGTTTCTCACTCAATGGACTGCTTTCTGAAGGTAGGAACGGTGTCTGACTATGAGCATCCGTAGAAGCGTTTCCGTCTTGGAAACCATCTGACGCACTCGTTTGGCCATTAAAATTACGATCTGACTCACTCGTTTGGCCATTAAAATTACAACCTGACTCACTCGTTTGGCCATTAAAATTACGACCTGACTTACTCGTTTGGCCATTAAAATTACGATCTGACTCACTCGTTTCGCCATTAAAATTACGACCTGACTCACTCGTTTGGCCATTAAAATTACGGTCAGACTCACTCGTTCGGCTATTAAAATTACAACGTGCCTCTCTCGTTTGGCCATTAAAGTTAAGATCTCACTCTCGTTTGGTCTTTATTATTACTATCTGACTCACTCGTTTGGTCATTAAAATTACTACCTGACTGACTCGTTTGTCCATTTAAATTAAGGCCTGAGTCGCTCGTTTGGCCATTAAATCTACCATCTGACTCACTCGTTTGGCTATTAAAATTACCATCTGACTCACTCGTTTGGCCATTCAAATTTGGCATTTTTCAAACTTGCTAAAGTCCGCTGCATTTCCCACCTGAGAAACGATTATACAGTTGATTTACAGACCTCAGTATCAAGTGTTATTTATACCCATTGCATAACCTTCACACCCATCGTCGTTTGCCTGCGGCTTCTTCCAATTTGCATGAAGACGCTTTGGTCATTATGTTCAGGCCGCCCAGGTGGCGCAGTGGTCTAGGCGATGGCCTCAGATCATTCGTCAGAAAGGGTACGGGTTCGAATCCCGGTGCGGCATGGATGTTGTTTTTGTCTTAGGGCACTGGCTCTTTGCCTTCCCTGGAATCAGTGATCCTAAATTAGGGACGGGCGACAGCTTACAGACCATTGAGTTGCTCACGGTGGTCGTTTAAACCTCCAATAAAAAAATAATGTTTTGGGTCTTCGGTGTATTTTGAAGTAAACGTCAAATAAGATTTTTTCTTTTCTCTTTTGTTGTCGGTATTATTATCACAGTGGTTCGTAGTATGCATGCTTGTATTTTTCGATAATCGCGGATTAAAGAACATTTTCCTTGAAAATGACTTTTTTGTTTATATTAAGATGATATCTGATGAAATGTTTTGCGCAATAATATGAATTTGTTTTTGCAGGTTGTGAAATGTTTAAAGCAAGGAACCAATGAAATTGTGGCTGTAAAATCTGTCAAGATGGACGAAGAAGTATATTTAAATGAATTGAACATCCTATGCGGATTAAATTTCTGGAGGGCGTATCAGGTAAGCATTTCTTTGACCATCATTATTATATTAGTTTTTTAAAAATAGACTTTAATGATCTCGGTATTTCCTTCAGTCTGAATTCAATGATGTAACATAATCTCTCAGAATAATGGCGAAAGTTACTCTGCTAATTTAAAGTTAATATTCTTGATCCTCCAAATTATAATATACACAACGTAATGTTCTGCATTGCTATCAGTTAAAATATTCTTTACCAGGAAGTGTAAGAAATCTTTACAGAGTGTAAGGATTTTTACTGAGTCACAATTCATTTCCAAGTGGCAGGAACTTGGATCAGAGTCCATTTTCTAAGGCATGTACCAGAGGAAATTAGCCTAAAAGAGCAATTTGGTCCTTAAGGATTCTTCCCTTTACAGCTGAAAAATGTATGGAATCGTCTTTTCTTTCCCTATTAAGATTTGGGACAAGTTTTTATTAAGGTCACCAAATTAACGCTAGTGTTTCCACGAAGATTGGACTTTCGATTTTTGCATGAATCGCAGTTTCACCAGAAGATAAAAAGTAAAGACCTTGAGAGCGAAGCACGACATTCACCACGTTTTATTTGGATTAACGAAAATTTGATCACCTTGCTTTTTGTACTGAAGATCAGCTTGTTACGAATCACAATTCCTGGAAACGCAAGAAATTCTAAAACGTCAACAGAAATTTAATAATCCGAGGTTATTCTTGAAATTATTTTGACAAATAATATTTTTTAAAAATTTTTTTGACATTTAACACATCTTTAATTACACATGTTCTTTCTTTTACCAGAATGCCTATGCAATTGTAATCCTTTCCTAACTATAAATACAATTATAACTAAGGAATTTTTCTGAATTACGAACTCGAAAATCGTTGTGATACTGGTTGAGATTCTACGCTAAAGAAATATGGTCAAGCTATCTCATCTACTGTTACTCCTCCATACGATAACAAATTGTGGAGCAATTTTTTTATTTCGAAAGTAGGAAATAATGTACAGTAGAACTGAAGTTATCCGGACTCAGATATCCGGGATTCCAGTTATCCGGATCGCTTCTGCTTCTATCGAGGCCAAGTAAAATTAAGATTTTTATTTATTTATTTTTGTATTTTTAGTTTTTTCGTTCATTTAAATAATACAAAATGATAGTGCAGTACAGTAGATATTTATTTTTTTAAATGTACAACATTTGTTGTTATAAAACACGATAAACGAAAAATTAAATTCCCTCACTTCAATTAATAAATAAGTATTTGGCCTACAGAGAAAAGACAACCTAATTATCCGGATTTTACGAATATCTGGAAAAGCGAATATTCGTAAAATCAAACAATTATCCGGATTTTACGAACATCCGGATGGACGAATATTCGTAAAATCAAACAATTATCAGAATTTTACTAATATCCGAATGGGAGAGATTCGTAAAGCAAACAATTATCCGGAATTTACAAAAATCCGGATGGGAGAATATTTGTAAAATCAAACAGTTATCCGGATATTGCGAATATCCTGATGACCGAATATTCGTTAATGAATATTCGAATATCTGGATGGGAGAATATTTGTAAAATCAAACAGTTATCCGGATATTGCGAATATCCTGATGACCAAATATTCGTTAATGAATATTCGAATATCCGGATGGGCGAATTTTACGAACATTCGTCCCAGTTAATCCGGATAATATGAGTTCTACTGTAGTTTATTTTCACTGAATTGCATACCGTAATTTTAAATTTATGCAACATGAATTATCCGCCTTTCCGTTTCAACCTGCCTATGGAATTTAGAAACTTTTTTCCCGAAGAAACATGTAAATATTTGCTTGGTCCATGAGGTTTTAAAATTGACATGGCTAATAGAGTATCCGCAATGGTTTCGGAAATGTGTTGCATTCAAAACGAGTTCTATGTCAGACTTGTCCACAAAAATATTTGGAGGTCGTATAATTATCGTACTGTTGAATGTTTCGTGACCCCGTACATAGAGGTTAGCTAACTAAATTTCAAATAGTTTCCACCACTTCATGCTTTTTTGCCGGCTATGTTTTAATTAACGATAGCTAATATTTATTGTAAACACTTCTGTAATTATTCTGATTCGTAGTAGAAATTGAAATAGATTGTTGTGAAATATCAGATACATACTACATTTTCTATTTGAAGGGAAAGGTAATACATACACACATACATTTTTATTCACAAAACAAACTGATTAAAAACATGTTTAATCAAAGCATCCTTCGAGGTCTTACTTACGGATGAGAGACGCTAAAGAGCTTGTTGGCACGCAATTCAGCGTATAGGCCTCCCCCATTATTTTCCAATTTCATCGATCCTTAGCCTCAGTCCACCATTTTGCACCTCTAAATTTCGGAAGGTTATTTTTCCATCTCGTTCTGTGGCTCCCAATTTGTCTCTTTCCATCTCTCGGTTGCCATTCTGTTATTAATCGTGTCCATCTTTCATGTCCAGCCCATCTCCACTGCGATTCCTTTATTATTTTTATAAAATCTATTATTCCTGTTCTTTATTTTATAAGTTCATTTCTAACTCAGTCTCTTCTCATTATTCCCAACATTCTCTTCTCTAACTTTCTTACAGATACTTTTATTTTCCCACATTTTAGTTCTGTGACACTCCACGTTTCACTTTCATAAGCAAATATGGGGTAAACACATGCATGAAAGATTTTTCTTTTTAAACACAATGGAAGATGGCCGGTTGGGTAGTCCTTAAAAAAGACACACAGAGTATGAAAAGTTCTGAAAGAAACATGGATTAATGCATCTTTGTTATAACAAGGAAGGATAGGAAGAGGAACCCAAGTATCAAGAAAATTACGGAAGTTTATAATATTAAGATAAATTACCGCTAAGAGGGCAATTCGTTGGACTTATAACTACAAAATTGGCATTGTTAGACAACTGAAATACCGCACTGGATTTTGCTCGATTTTCGGTAAAACTGTTTGAACTGTAAAGCAAAGTTTACCTAACACTATGCGGCAATACTTTTTTTATGCTTCGGGGGTTTAATAAACGTTATTAGAGTTCTGACGACTGCAAGAGTTTCTCCGGTCGTATTTTGGGGCCATTTGTTCCCAGCAGGACAGAAACCCAGGGCAGACTCGAGCCAAGATCCTACTCACACGGCTATACGTACAGACACCCGATCCTCTGGAGTCTTAACTACCGGAATGACCACGAAATCATGTAATGAACTTATTAATCACATTACGTTTTTAAAGACTTTTATGTCTTTTACTGTTAAATCTTTTTCATGTTCCTTTTAATTTTCAATTTTCAAAAATCTAATGTTAGCTACGAAATGGGAGCGAGTATGAAGATTGGAAAACTTTAATTTGGAGTAAGACATGTTTCGTTCCTCCGTGAACATACTTGGGTAAAAAAGGTCCAGCTCATAGGTTAATGCCTTATTACAAAATACCTGGCACTGACTTGCTTTTGAAAACACACATCATATAATAAGTACGCCGCACTTCGAAGTAATTTTTTTTTCTGGCATACTTACGGTATACTTGAAAAAAAGGCCATGATTTATGCACAGAAACTATAATTATGATTAAAATCCTTAAAACTATATTAAATTTATCCGGTGATGTAGTAAAGAACAAATTGTTTGATAATGGACAAGATATTTATTTTTTTCAAGTTGTGTGTTCATTAAATAAAAGCAATAATTGGAGAACAGTACACAACTTATATTTGTTTGTCTTTTTGCAGTCACACATCGTTAGATCAATTGATTCCTTCGTCATTTCCAAGAATGGATTCTTCGTCTTTGAAATGTTAGATGAGAGCCTACGTGATTACTTGCAGCGTCAAGGTCCACTTCTTCTCACGGATGTTAGATGTATTATGCGACAACTGATGACTGCCCTGGCCAAGTTGAAGGTAAGTTATTTCCTACTCTGCTAGAAGAACTTTTATTTGTTGTAAACTTTCATTGATTGCATAGTTTCGTTTCAATAAAACCAATAGATATCCGTCATTTACGGGTCCAAAAAGGACTCAAGGAATAATTTAGCCAAATGAAAGGTGTCAACAGGAATATGAAAATGTTTAATGGCATTTTATTTACCCACAAAATTCAAATAGGCAGCGTTTCAAATCATTTTTTATCATGATTTTTTACACGTTTAATTTATATGTTCTCTTGCTTATCTTTATGAATCACTTACAAGATCTCCTAATTTTTGTTCACCCGATTAATTTCTTTATTTTAAAATTACACCAATTTTATTTTTTCTCAGAATTGTAGGATGCTCCACACAGTTGTTCAATGTTATTGTTCAAACTTCTAAATATTGCGTCGAGAGTGAAACATATGCGAAGCAGGTCCGATGTGGCCTGGGGATGTTTACCTTTCATTACTTTAAGCAACTAACAGTTACTTGGTGACCGTGTATAGCGGATTTGCGATAAACTTAATATTGTTTTTGTAGAATTCAAAATAACGCTCCTTAACCATTAGATATAGGAAAATATTGTTTCTTCACTTCCAGCCTTCGTGTAAAATCAAACGATATGCTTGTAATAGTGTCCAAGCCGAACAAACACATCTGCAAAATAGCGCGCAAGCCTAATAGACACGCTAGAAAGATAGTGTACACACAGAAAGGAACATTTGCAAAAGAGAAGGAGAGCCAGAGAGATACGCTTGAAATAGAAAGCAGAAAACCAACAGACATGTCTAAAACATAATGTGGAGAACCAACTAATACGCCTGAAACACAGTGTGGAGCTTAAATAATAACATATGGAACTTTACACCAACTATTCATAAGATAGTATAACTATACTAGTGATCCGAATATATTGCGTACCTAAAATTCAAAGTTTCCAAGCTTTCGCACATCAACCAGATGGCTTTTTCAAGGAAGGCAGTACGATGTCTACCTAACGTGAAAAAGCCGTCTGGTTCGAAAGCTTGGAAACTTCTATTTTTCCAATGGCTAATAAATTCGGATCGCTAGTATAGAAATACTATCTTATGTACAGTATGGAGAACCACCAGATACGACAGAAACATAGTGCGAAGAAACAACAGATACCCTTGAAACATAGTGTGGATCCTAAATAATAACATATGAAACTTTACATCAACTATGCATAAGATAGTATAACTGTACCAGTGATCCGAATACATTGGCGTACCTAAAAACGAATTTTCCAAGCTTTCGCACATCAATCAAACGGCTTTTTCATGAAACGCAGTTTGCTGTTTACCTTCTTTGAAAACGCCATCTAGTTGATGTGCGCAACCATGGAAACTTCGATTTTTCTGTACGCCAATAAATTCGGATCACTTGTATAGTTTTACTATTTTATGTATAGTTTGGAGAACCAACAGATACGACAGAAACATAGTGTGAAGAACCAAAAGACACGTCTGAAGCATAATATGGAGAATAAACATACGCCATTTTTTTGGCTAAGAGCTTTTTTTTTTTTTTTTTTGATTGAATTTTTAACGACCACCGTGAGCAACTCAATGGGCTATAAGCAGTCGCCCGTCCCTAATTTAGGGTCACTGGTTCCAGGGAAGGGAGAGAGCCAGTGCTGTAAGACTAACACAACATCCATGCCTCACCGGGATTCGAACCCGGACACCGTTCGGACGAATGATCAGAGGCCATCGCTTAGACCACTGCGCCACCGGGGCGGCGCTAAGGGTTTAATGATCTTCTTGAGCAGCTCAGTGTGATATGAGCAATCGCCCGTGCCTAATTTATCGCTTCTGACGCAAGGGAAAGGAGAAAGCCGGTGTCGTAAGTCAAACAGAACATACATGCCACTCCGGGATTCTAACCTAGACCTGTCTCCGAAGAATAGTCAGAAGCTGGAGCTTAGACCACTGTGCCGTAGGGTTGACCCTGAAGATATTGATTTTGTATCTGCTATAAATGTTTTGCAGCCAATAATCATGTTACTATTCAGAGAAACTTTGACATGGGTTATACTAGTTCATGAACTTATTTTCAAATATCACATTATCATACATTTACAGTCTTTCAAGGAATTTATTTTTACAACTACACGCATTTTTTTCATGTAGTTGTGATTGGAAGAATTCCAATAGTGTAATAAAAAGAATTGATAAAATAAATTCAAAGATCCCAGGAAACAGACAATCACAAACTAACCTACTTTTTTTTTCGAAAGTGGATCCTTTTTTCTTTTGGTAACGAAAAAAAGGATGAGGGAAATTAAAAATCCTTTAATAAAAGTACCATTCAAATTCAAACAAAGGTCTTCGCTCTTTCCACGTTCATCAGTGAGTCACGGAAAAATTCTCATTGGCCGCCACGGTGAGTTGAACCCAGGGTCTTCCAGTTTCGCACCGGATATGCTTCCGCTACTCTACAGCGGCCTCGAATTCCTTCAGACTCACACACGCTAACTGCCAAGCCAAGTTGGCAGGTTGCTTCTTGGAGCCCCGCACAATGCTGGGGATTCACCAAAGAAGGTAGGCATCAACTGAAGAAATACTTAGAAGGCGAATGAATAATTAATACAGACATTTAACGTGGACCAGGAAATTCAAACAAAGGTCTTCGCTCTTTCCACGTTCATAAGTGAGTCACGGAAAAATTCTCATCGGCCGCCACCGGGAATCGAACCCAGAGTCTTCCAGTTACGCGCCGGATATGCTTCCGCTACACCACAGCGGCCTCGAATTCCTCCAGGCTCACACACGCTAACTGCCAAGCCAATTTGGCAGGTTGCTTCTTGGAGCCCCGCACAATGCTGGGGATTCACCAAAGATGGTAAGCATCAACTGAAGAAATAATTAGAAGACCCTGGGTTCGATTCCCGGTGGCGGCCAATGAGAATTTTTCTGTGACTCCCTTATGAACGTGGAAAGAGCGAATACCTTTGTTTGAATTTCCTGGTCTAAGTTAAATGTCTGTATTAATTATTCATTCGCCTTCTAATTATTTCTTCCGTTGATGCTTACCATCTTTTGTGAATCCCCAGCATTGTGCGGGGCTCTAAAGCAACCTGCCAACTTCTCTTGGCAGTTAGCGTGTGTGAGGCTGGAGGAATTCGAGGCCGCTGTAGTGTAGCCGAAGCATATCCAGCGCGAAACTGGAAGATCCTGGGTTCGATTCCCGGTGGCGGCCAATGAGAATTTTTCCGTGACTCACTTATGAACGTGGAAAGAGCGAAGACCTATGTTTAAATTTCCTGATCCACGTTAAATGTCTGTATTAATAAGAGTACCTTTATTGTACGCTCTTTGTAAAAAGTAAAACAATCCCGTAACAGTATGAGAAAGTTGTTCGTTCCTGAAGAAACTCCTCGCGCAAGCACTTCAGGGCCTGATACGCAAATGAATAAAAATAACGACCAGTGCCTAATTGTCGCCCGACACAGCGCATGATAACCGCGAGTCGAGGAAGTTTTATCAAGAGCAAAGCTGAGATGCAGGGATAATTATAACAGCAAATTGGGGTTACATTAACCTCCACGGAATCTGAGGATATCTCGACAATACCAGCGGGTTGAGGGAGTTTGAGAGAGGACGTATAATTGGGCTCAGACAGTCCGATTGGTCAAGTCGCCGTATCTCCAGGTATTTGGGTTGCAGCAAAGCGACAATCGGGCGATGTTGGCGCCAATGTGTCAAAGTGGGCACAACCCAGTGGCACGGAGACAGTGGGCTGCCGAAGGCAATGGCAGAACGCGAGGATTGACCGATTGTGAGAGCAGCCCGAACAGAACCCAATTCGACACTTTCAAAAATCTGTGGCTATGTTGCCCCGTCTACAGTAGCGAAAGGGGCCATTCTGACCGTTGCCAGTTGATTTCCAGCACGGGGATTTCATTCGAGGATGCTACTCCACTACCTACCATTGTCCAGCAGCGTCTGCGGCACGGGATGCAGGGGTGTCTGGCACAATCAGCGTGGGATAGTGTCCAGTGGCGTCGTGATGTCTTCAGTGATGAGTCACGGTCTGCACTTGTCGAGGATGAGAAGTGCATATGTCACCCGAGACGAGCCGGCCGGCGCAACGATTCTGCATTTACCACGGATTGGGAAACGGCTAACACAGCGGAAGAGACAGTCTCTGAGATGAAATTGAAAAACGAAACTCTGAGATTAGTAAAAAAATCAGTGAAAAGTAAATTCTTTCAAAACAGTATGCGCCTGGATTTTAAAGCTGCATTAAAAGTCCGCTTCGGAAGTGTGGACAAGAAGGTGCAATAAAATTTCGAAATTTTTGGTTTTTCTGATAGGTGATAGATAGAATACAAATGCAAACGAAAAACTTGTGTCGTGTATATCCCCAATTTAATAAAAATATCCGTAAGTCCTCTAAAATTTCATGTAGGAGTGGCACAAATCTCAATAGCCGCAGGAATTCCAGAACACGCAAACAATGGAGTATTTTCTTAAACTGCAAAATCGTGGTGTTTTTCCATGTGTTGACAATTTGTTAGAATATTGCAAATATTATTAGATAAATTACTCTCATTCACCATGAAATGGTTTTTTTTATGTTTACAGAAGTATATGTTTGTCTTTCAGGAGCTGAAAATTATCCATACAGATATCAAGCATGATAATATCATGTTGGTCAACTGCAGAAATAAACCGCTGCAGATAAAGTTGATCGACTTTGGTATGGCTATTCGGTTGCCGACAGAGAAATATCCAGCTCTTATTCAGGTTCCTTCTAAAAGGTAAGACAATTTGAAATAAATCTTTTGGTAACGTTTCAATTGTTAGTGTTAAGTGAAATGTACTTGTGAATAAATCATCGTGAATTATATCAAAGAGTCAATCAAAATCAAATGTCCATATATATATATATATGCATGCTCTACACTGAAGTGTCAAATATCATGGATCCATCAGCTCGTAACAACTGGTAGCATGGCTCATCGGACCACGCCACATGTTGCCAGTCTTCCAGGCTCTTATTATCGTGTTCATGAGCCCAGGTGAGGCCTTGTGTCCGATGCCGTTCTGTTAACAAAGGCAGTCTGGTGGTTCTTCTACTCCCATACCCCATGGACGCTAAATTACGCTGCACTGACCTGATGGATATGTTTCTAGTACCCCTTGCACTGAATGTGGATGTAATTTGACACAGTGTCACTACTCTGTTAGCATGGACAATCCTGTTCAGACGCCGCTGGTTACGGTCATTCAGTAGCCGTGGTCGGCCACTGCCTTGCCTAAGGTGGGTGGTAATGTCTTCCATGAGGTACTTTAGGTAAACCCCCTGACACCGTGGATTGAGGAATGTTGAATGTTCGCAAAACTTCGGAAATTGAATGCCTCACTCGTCTGGCTCCCACTACCATGTCTTGTTTAAACTCTGAAAATTAGTTCACGTCGGCTTGTCATAATCATACGGGCGGTTGCTCAACATGTCTGCGACATTACACCTGGCAACTGATAAAAATCTTGGCGTACGTCGAAGTCTTTGTGCGACGGCAGCGCCAGTTAAAATTTTGCATACAGCTATCGCATGACTTTTGGCACTTCTGTGTATATATATGTACTATGTGCAAGTGTGTACACACGTATAGTGGGAGATTATGAACATGATCGGCAGCATAACGTCACCCAATAATTTCATTAAAGTTATACAGTAGTTCTAGATGTTGCACAAGCATGCCATTCTTAAGTTAGATTATACGGGAGAGGGAATACGTACCTCACTTTTCAAGGGAATAAAAACAGGACGGCAAATATCAGGCACTTACATTGTTTCAACACCTACTTAAACAGTATGATCATTTGCCGACATTAGAAAATGAACCCTGAAATCTAAGTGACTTTCATGATAAAACATTTTGCCAGCCCTTAAAAGGGCAAGCAGAGGTTTTCTTTTAAATTTATATTGGTTTCTTTGAAACATCAATATCCCCATCATTTTCAACAATTATCAATCCACTGCTGGGCGACGGTCTACCCAAGTTTCTTCCCCAACGGTCTATCTTGTGCCAGTCTCCTCCATGTTACTCCCACATACTTTCGAATTTCATCCGGTCATCTCCCATGGGGTCTTTTTCTCGATCTTTTCCTGTACCTTTGGAATCCAGTCAAAAATTTCTGTCCTTCTGGTAATATATCCAGCCCATCGTCATTTCATGGATTTTACTCTGATCATGATTTCTTCCACTCTTGTCATTTTTCCGATCCATGTGTTCCTGTTCTTATCTCTCCAGGTTACACCAAGCATGCACCTCTCCATGCATCTTTGAGTTGTCTGCAGTCTTTGTATATCTCTTTTAGTTAAGGTCCACGTCTCTGCACCATACGTAAGCACTGGAAGGATGCATTGATCAAACACTTTTCTTTAAAACATAGTGACATATTGCTCTACAAAATTGTACTGTCTCTTCCAAAAGCTTTTGAAGCAAGTTTTGTACGCCGATTCATTTCTTCATCAATGTGACTCTCACTTGATATCTGCCGTCCAAGATAAAATACTAACTTGATATCTGCCGTCCAAGATAAAATCCCCATCCCACTTTTGTCTCTTGTCAGCACGTTCCTGGATCATACTCTGCAGCTCTGATGTGGTAGTTACAAAAATGACTACGTTATTAGAAAAACGAAGGTGAGTTATATAATCTCCATCAATCTTTATCTCTTTGTTTTCCTGTTCAGGGATTGAAAGACATTTTCCACTGTGATTTAAGTTGCAAAGCCATTTGCGAGGGGTTTGGCCATAGCTCACCACGCTGTCCAAGCGGGTTGGTGAGTATGGGATAGCATTTCCTCTAATCCCGGTTGTATAGTTATACCACTATTTGTGGTCAATGCTTTCATTGTAACATATGCTGTATAAAATAAGTAGCTTCCATTGTAATCAATGCATGGAATATAATCCGGTTAATTGGCCCACCGGTTGATCAGGACAGCCGTTTATTTGGGATAATTCTTGAAGAACAAACCAAATTAGCTCTTAGGGATAGAGTTTCTCATAACTGAGGGAACCAATTTATTCGGCCAAAGTATACAGTCCTGTTGTGTCACTTTTATATAACCAGGATTTTCTGTAATTACTTGATTGCTAAAAGTTGTTTTAAAATTCTATGGGTAAGTTTGTTGTCACAAAGTTCTTATTCTTAATTTTCACGAAGATATTAAATTTTATCAATTCAGCATCTGGTATGCGGAGGAATTATTCCCCTTTGTATAAAAAAAGGTTAAACGCTCTTGGAATGTTGAAGACTGGTAGTATCAGGTTTTACTTCACATCAGCTTGGGATAAGCATTGCGAATCCGTGGAAGACTTTATGCTTTGTCCTGTCTAAACCCCCTCCCCGGGGTGTGTTGCAGAAGCTCCCTGTTAATAAAGGAATCACCAAAAAGGGGCTAGATGTTATACAGGAAAGTGGCTAAAGCTTAACGGAACACCGAAACTGGAGAAAGTTCGTATTGATCATCCAACAGAATGCGGCAACAGTTATATCAAGATGAAACATTCTTTCGAATATCGATTAGAAAATATGAAGATATCTGGTTGGAGCGCTCACACAGACAAGACAATGCAGAAGTTAAATCAGATCCAGCAATTACAAAAACGTAACGCAAATGTGTTATGTATCAGTAAGACCAAGAGACTAATTCTAGAAAATATGATCTCGATGACGGGTTTCGATTGATGAACTCATGAGTCCAAAAAAACACTTATAAACTACTCTGTTTATAAGTTTCAGTAATGCAATAGTTTGCAGCTTGGTTAGAAGATACCAATTCATGACCGCATTGTGCTGTCGGTTTTCAAACTTCATTGTATCGTATCAAAAGTCGTTTAGTCTATGGTGTAACAGAAGCATCATGTTGAGAACACTTAGAGATGATTACTCCGAACTGTCTTGAATTTTTCAGTTTTGAACCCAAATTAAAGATTGCAAATGATCCTAGATATTCGACCATTAAACGAGTAAATTTCCAAAATAGTAGTTGAAAATAGACTCACGTACAATGAAATTTGCATACCTAGAAGGAAGCATCGGATTGAACTAAAATTTTACGAACCTAATGATAGAGATGAAGAATACCATGATGGAAAAAAGAGAGCTTCAGGAAAATTACAGAGGGATCTGTGGTACGCAGCCCAGTCGTCTTCAATAGCGTGAAGCACCGCCTCGTGAGGCGATACATGCTGCAATACGGTCCGGCATGGAGGCCAACAGACGCTTGATGTTGTCCTGTGGCAGACTGGTCCACACGTTTTAGACGGTGTGCTCCAAATCCCGGATAGTGCGGCACTGCGAAAACTGGCGTTTCAACTGGTCCCACACATGCTCGATAGGGGTCATGTCCGAGGAGCGGGCAGGCCATGGAAGTGTCTGGACATAACGTAGGTAGTCGTTGGCAAAAAGAGCCCTTTGCGGGCGAAAATTATGCTGCTGGTATAACGCACCTGGGATGCTTTCCAGGAATGAGAGCACATGATGCCGTAGGATCTTATCCACATACCGTTGGGCCGGCAACAATCCACGTACCACTACTAGAGCTGATCGACTATCGTGGACAATGACTCTTCATAGCGTAATGCCTGCAGTTGGGGAAGTGTGGCACTCGATAGTGCCTTTGACCCGGGGACCGCTACACCCGGACACGGTCATAATCAGTCCCCAAAACGAAACGGCACTCATCGGTAAACACCACACGTCACCAGTCTGTGGCTTTCCACGTAGCTCTGGCATGGCACCACCGCACACGGAGCCGGCGATGTTTAGGTGTTAATGGCAGCACCCGTAAGAGGCGATGTGATCGCAGATTCGCTTTCGCCAGGCATCGGAAAATGGTTCGTTGCCACCCACGTGCCGCTACATCTGCCTCCAGAGTCAACCGGGTCCGCGAGGGATTCGTTCATTCTTGGCACACAATCCATCGATTATTTATACCAGTGGTCTTCTTGGTCCATCCGGAGAAGCTCCGCCGTTGTCCCAACACAGCCTGATGGTATGGTCAGAACGATCCACGTGGCGGGCTATACGGCTCGCCGACCATCATGCGGTTTTCAGCCCGATCAACAGGCCTGACTCAAAGTCCGTAATTGCGTAAATCGAAGTCTGTGGCATCTACCCGGCATCCTTGTCACTCTGTGTTCTTGCTTGCGTCGGCAGGTATTTTTCGCGTACATGGGGCATTGACTGCACGCCGGTCTATAAAGCTGTAGTAAAGCTGGTACTTGCAGCGCCACCCCAGCGTGTTCGGTCATGCGCATTTGCACCAAACGTGGATCGTTTGCATACCTGCACGCACTCTAGCTATTTGCAAATTTAGCGGTTGTAGCATGTTTATTCCTAGCTGCGCAAACTTCATTTTCCGTGAGTGTATTTCTTCTGAAGAGAGAGAAGTAAGCAATCTAACTTATGTTTAGTAACTGTTGGGAATATAAACATCTCGTTTCATTTAGAAGAATCGAGGAATAGTAAAATTTTCAGTTTTTATGTGTGCTACATAACTCGTGTCATCAATTAAAAAGTCCAGTAGTCTCTTTTTGGTATCATGTATTTTCAGTGTCAGTAATCAGATACTTCAGATACAGTAGTTAGGAGCCCAAAAATATTGGAACACACTGTGTCGCAGCACTAAATCGCAGCTTAGAGAACCAGGAATTTAGGGAAAATGTTTAAAAGTTTCATGAAAATTGGAACCCCATCCCGGAAAACGCTTGTGGATATTGAATGGCGAAAGGTTAAGGCAGGAACAGCGGAACGTACTTCATACAGGACAGCAATGACAAAACTTTCAAAAAAAAAGTAAAATCGTATCTGAGTTTTTTCAAATTCTTTTTTACACTCAAAGTACATAATTTTGAAAGGCTTTGTAGATGCAAAAAAATATATTCCGGATAAAAGAAAAAAGTATATGAAAATATTTGCAAAATAACAAAAAAATGCTCTGGAAAAACGACTGCTTTGAGCTAAATCCAGAACCCCTGACAATTTTCTCAAGCACATGCAAGAAGTGATAATGTAATAATTGTTTTGCCGTATCACAACAGGAATTATACACGGTCGATTCACATTGTTGTGACCACCAGCTAATATACAGAATAACCGGTTGATGCAGCGCGAATAGTAGATAGACGGGCTGGGAGTGACTCAATAAGGGTTTAGAAGGTGTTCACAGGTACGTGCTGCCTTTAGTGCGTCTGACAGCTGCTGGAGGGTGAGTGGTGAAGGATCCATAGTACAAACAACACAATCAAGGTGGTCCCACAGATGCTCAATTGGGTTAGGTCTGGGAAATTGGGGGACCCTGGAAGTTACTTTGATGTTCTCATCGTTATCTCCCAACCACTCCCGGACATTTCTACCCCTGCGACACGTCGCACTATCGCGCTGAAAAATCCCATCCGCCCCAGGGAAGACATTCAGCATTTATGTGTGTACGTGATCTACGATTATGGATATATGACGAATTCCGTCTATAGTGCCTTCCGAAGGTATGAGTAGACCTAGAGAATGCTACGAAAACAATACCCACACCATAACGCTGCCCCACAGCTTGCGTTCTTCCAGCAATGGTTGAAGGGTGTTTGCTCGCCGATGCTTCTCGCTTTATACTCCAACATCCATCCGTTCGATGAAGTAGAAAACGTGACTCATTGGAGAAGACGATCCTTTACCAATCAGCGGAGGTCTAATTCCGATGCTGCTGTGCAAATGTACGCCTTTTCTGTTGAAGCACCTTTGTTAGCATAGGTAGAGTGACCATCGGAGCCCATTAAGCAACAGGAATCACTGAACTGTCGTTTTACACAACCTTTCAGCAGCCCCCTTGCTCATCCAGCAAGTGCGTTGCTCCACTGTAGGGTGTCAATAGGCCCTCACCCACCTTCGAAGCCGACGTTCACCTCTCACATCAATGGCACGTGGTGCTCTGTAGTTTCCACGTAACTTATTCGCAATTTTGCCATTTCTCCAATCACGATAAGCTTTAACAACAGCAGCACACAAACAGACAAAAAACTGCTCTGTTTCAGAAATAGTGCCACCCTTTTGCCCGAAAGCCGATAATCATCCCTTTTTGCAAATCTGATAAATCGCTCCTTTTATCCATGGCAGTAACGAGTAATATGTTTTCAGAATGCTTACAGCACATCTTATATACCCTCCAAGCCAGCTCAAGTCACGTGCCTTCTTTCATTGGCTACGCACTGTTGACGCCAAATGTAGGAGGTGGCCAAAATAATGTGAATCGACTGTGTATTATCGACTGAACTAAAATATCACACATACATTTACAAACTCCCAGTACCCAGGAGGCATTTTTTTTATCATGAAATTAAAATCAGATTTTACATTTGATTCTCTGAAGAAGTTTTATGACAAGTTGCCGCCGTAATTTTAAAGATCTGTAATTATTTGAAAATTTATTTTGTGTTGATATTTACGATATATATTTCAGAAGCGTTTGAACATAATATGTGCGTATGATAGTCGAAAGTATTAATCAATATTTCCCTCTTTCATATACAGGGCTCCAGAAGTTATGTTGGGTCTTCCATACGATGAAAGTGTAGACATGTGGTCTTCAGGTGTAGTGTGTGCTGAACTGCTACTAAGATCACGTCTGTTTCCTGGAAATAATCAATATGATATGGTAAGTTCCTTGCTTCCTGAAAATTTCAGTCTGCATACTGAGAATTAAATGTGCAGGCTTTTTCATTTTTTTTAATGTTGTCATTATTGAAGATCGGTGATGATTGATTTTCGAAATGTTTGCACAGTGTACATTAAAAGATAAGTGGTGTGAATTCACGGAACATTTCAGAAATTAAGGTGAAGCAAATTTGCCGGAAGGCGTCCGTCTTTTCACTAAATTTCCTTGTTTGAAAGTGCCCGTTTATAATAAGCCGTATTTTCACAGATCTTCCGTAGTCAGAAATTTCGTCTATTTCAGAAAAGTCCATTTCATGTTTTTTCCTATTTAAACCGAAATTTCGCAAAATCGAAGAACCTGCATTTTTCAGCCATTGCACTAGATAATCTATTCGAAGCCGTCCGGATAGAACCCCCGTATTTGGGATTGGTTCAACATATAACGCGCGTCTTTAACCCCTGAGCCAGAAACACTAGGAAAAGATAATCACGTTCATCGTAAAACAAATAGCACGACGATGAAAGTTACTTTCTCATTAATGTGAGTGATTTAGCTATTTTATTTTCTGTTGGAGCTAATTTATTTTCTGAATAGGTATGTAATATTATTTTTCTGTAGGAGGGACTTGTCACAAGTCAAGCATTTTTAATCGTGATTTTTCGAAATAGCAAAATGCTTTGCAGCTTGATATTTTTTAACTGATAATGACTTTCAAATATCTTTAAAAAAGAGAATATAGTTTTTATAGTACTATTTTAAAAAACTCCTAAATGTAAAATTTACTATTGATAGCTGTAACATCTTTTGTCTTGAGGAATCCAGTGACTGCTACATAGACGCCGTATAATTACCTGTACAGTGAGTTAAGTACCCGGTCTCTTACAGTAGCACTATGTATACGAAGGTTGTACCAAAAGTAATGCAAAAGTGGGCATAACAGTTTTTATTAAATGACAGAGGTCGTTCAGATTTTACCTTTTGATAGAGTAAATCTTTCTCTATACAAAGGTACTACTCAAAATAATATCCATCTCAATCAATACATTTCGCCATCGTTGAGCCCAACGCTCAAATCCTCTTTGGAAAAAATCAGGTATGGCCCGTTGTACACATTTCTTCACAGCCACATTCACCTTGTCTGTGTCATCAGATCTTTGTCTCCGGAGACTCTCTTTCATTGGACCGAACAGGTGGAAGTCGGAGGGTGGAAGTTCTGGGCTGTTTGGTGAATAATGGACGACCGACAAGCCTAATTTGCTGATCTCCTGGTTTGTTGCCAAAGATGTGTGTGGTTTCGCATTGTCATGGTGAATGTAGATCTTTTTCAGATTCTTGTTCGGTCTCTTCCTCCTTATGGCTCCTCTAAGCTTCTTAAGCGTCTTAATGTACCACTCGCCTGTCACAGTACTGCCACATTCTAGAAAATCAAAGAGAATTGCACTCCTGTCTTCCCAAAAAACATCTCAATGACTTCTGTGCTGATAGCTGGCTCTAGAACTTCTTTGGCCTGGGTGAAGATGTTTGACGCCATTCCATTGATTGATTCTTTTTTCTGGATCGTGAAGATAAGCCCACGTTTCATCACCTTTCACCAGATCGAAACAACACGTGTCTTCATTGGCTTCAAACACTTCCAGCAGATCAGAGCAAAGTTCCAGCGTTCTCTTCTTCAAATCGGGTGGCAACTGCCGAGGTACCAACTTTGCACACACTTTCCAATAACCCAACTCGTCCACCATCTTCTGTACGGTTTTGTGACTAGAGTCCAGTTGTGCAACAAGCTCACGGATTATAACTCGTCACTCCGAGAGAATCCATTCATCCACTCGCTGGCGTTTCGTGCTTGTGGTTGCAGATGATGGACTCCCTCTGCGTGGTTTATCTTCAGCGCTAGTTTCCCCTTCTTTAAACTTCTTCATCCATGTGTGAACATTGCTCTTCTCAATGGTGACATCTCCTTAAACATTCTGTAGCCTTCTGTGGATGTCCGACAGCCTGCACGTTTCCTTCGTCAAGAACTCAAAGACGGCACGTTACTTCTGCAGGAATCCATTATTTACATGCAATAATTATGAGGGTTACTATCGAGGAAGAGTTACTCTACCAACATGTGCAATTTGAACGACTTCTGTCAGTTCATAAAAACGTTATGACACCTTTTTCATTATTTTCGGTAAAACCCTCGTGCATGTTAGTTCAGCATGTTTTAGATTAGCTAGATGAAAGCCCATCCATAATGACGGGGAAAAATATATTTTATGATACAGAAATTATTGACATTTATTGTTTGAGTTTCTGAGTTCCACGTCAATAGATGACGACGTTAGCTCAAGGCTTCCTGAAAATATCCCAAGCAGTTGTATATGAAATTTGCTACGACGGGCTGTCTGCTTGTTGTGTGTTTTGTAAAACCTTTAGTCCCTATTTCTTCAAGTCTTCCTTGTACACAACATTTTTCGTATGCACTGACTGTGAACCTTGTATCAATTTCCCATGTTCTTTTCCGTGAACTATATGTTGACGTCGTCATATCGTCGTATTCTTGACGTTGCCATATACAGATAGCTAAACACCAGTTCAGGTAGTGAACCAAAATTATTGATGTAAAGTTTTCTATCTCTAAAAAAATTGACCGTGTGACGCAAGGCATCTCTGACGTCATGTGATAATGATTTGGATTACACGACGTCACACCAGCAGCCGTGTTCTTTGTTGCTATGACAGCAAAACAAAGTGATATACGCGTGGACTGTGCTCGTGTAGGTTATGACGTCACCTAACGAACACATGAAAAGCTAAGCGTGACCTCATAAACATTTGTTTTTCGGTTGTTGCTATGACGACTTAAACAGTGGCACGGAGGGAGAGGAGGGCTCTAGCAAATTATACATTACGATATTTATGAAATAACTCTTTGTTTAGGAAATGTAAGTTCGGAATTGTTGATAATTCGGATTGCCAAATTCATCTTTGAAATAATTGTTGAAAAAGGAAACAGAATTCTGTGTTACAGATGAACACTGGGACGTCGTTTTAATTTGATATCCTACAGATTTTTTGCGAAAACGGTTTCTGTTAATGTTCCGACCGTGAGAGCGACAAAACGTTTAATATGTTGAAGGTGGCAGAAAATAATTACGTCTGTGTTCATCCACATATGCAGTGTAATGCCGATAGTGTGATGGGAACGAAATATTATACCCCAGTTTACTTCTTTCGATTAGAAGTTTTTTGTATATTTCTAGAGCAAGAAAAACCAAACGCATAAAATTTTCCAAACATGAGATAATCATATATTTGTCATCACACGCGAGCATGTATTAGTGTATTTAGAACAATGTATTATAGTTGTGACCCAAGAACTCTACTAAGTGATACGAAAAAAAGCCCAGAATAATATGACGTGGGAGATGTGAGGATGAAATTTGCAAGTCTGCTGGCTAGACGTAAAAGGGACTAGCTTGGATGAGACTTGGGCACTCATCTTTGCAACAGTGGATTTATTATGTTCGTTGATGACCATCATATGAATTCAGAATAAAGGCGGATTGCCTTACCGTATTAGTTTCCGACCGCGTGTTTCGAACACTGAAGAGTCCTATAAAAACCGACGTAGCCATGTATGGATAAATGGGAGTTACTCTGCTGAGCTGAGTCATTGCACGTGACACTTTAACATTATAGGAAGACGAGAATGTATTTTCGAGAATAAAAACTCCAAATACCTGCTTTTCATATCTTTTCTAAATTTCTGCGTTTAAAAGGTTTCAGCAACGACTCCGAATGCCACATACGTTATATGCCTTTTCTTGTCAGGCCCGAAAATGTGCAAACAATATAATATTTCTTTTCTATTTTCTTGCTTATGTACAGCATTATGTGATAATCATGTTAGTGTCATTGCAAAAATAAATGAAATTTACAGATCTTTCTTTCTTTTTCTTTCTTTTCAAATAGATGAAATACATTTGTGAAATTATTGGCTGCCCTCCAAAGGATATGTTGCAGAACAGCAAGAAAACAACGGAATTTTTCGTCAAGGACAACAGCGTCTTCAGTCATAATGAAAGAGGATGGAGATTAAAGGTAATTTTCGTTCATCTTCTTTTCATATCGAGTATAGGAAAAATTAAAGAGGGCTTTTACATTTTCAATTTAATATAATATTGTCATTTTTTTGACCTGTATAATTTGATGAAGGAAATATTCTGAGAAAGCAGGGAAAACTAATTTCTCTTCAGTCTCATTTATTAATAATAATAAGTTCGGGAGTAGCTGATTGCTAAGCACGATAAAAAAATAAATAAATGTATTTGGAGACTAAAGGAAGAGCCGAAGTAGTCATCGCATCGGAGAGAAAAGCAGAAAGAAAGAATATTCTCGAAAATGATAAATTTTTAAAAGAGTAAAGAGCATGTCCCCTATCTTGTGCTCCAAAACGATGAAACAGTAATTAATTTAACATGAAGTAGAAAGCCAAACATTGGAAAGAAAATTTGTCAGTTTAATAAATAAATTATACAGCATGCCTATAGCCACAATAAAGTAGTAGAGCATGGGCTTGGATTTCGAGTTACGGAGAATGGTTAGAAAAGGAGACCTACTATCTCCAAAATTATTTAACCCTGTATTGGAAGTCCTTTTTCAAAATTTAAACTGGGTTGAAAAAGGATTAGACATAAATGGAAGTTAACTAAATCATTACAACTAGCAATAGTGAAATGCAAAATATGATAGAGGACTTATGAATTGAAATTACTAAAATATGTCTGACAATAAACAAAGCAAAAACTAAGTACATGAACAATTCAGAAAAAAATACAGAACAGATTCTTATAGAAGGAAAAGGAATCGAAAAAATAGATGAATATATTCATTTAGGTCAAGTAGTTAGTCTTAAACAAAAACAAGAAAGAGAAATCAATAGAAGAATTATCTAAGGTAATACAGCCTTTTGGAGACTTAAAGATTATTTAACCGGCGATCTTCCATTGCGTTTAAAAAGAAAAATCCTCAATGAATGTATTAACCGCGTATGTATGGAAGTGAAACTTGGAGTATCACAGAACGACAGTGTAAAAAAGCAGAGTATCGGTAAAAACGTTTGAGAGGATGTTGGAAATAATAAGAAGAGACAGAATTAGAAATGAACTTATAAGAGAAAGAACAGAAATAACAGATATTATAAAAATAATAAAAGAATCAAAGTGCATATGGGCTGGCCATGTTGGATATCTGAAAGATGGACACGATTAATAACATAATGGTAGCCAAGAGATGGAAAGAGACGAAGTGGGAGCCAGAGAACAAGATTGAGAGATGACCTTCAGACATTTAGAGGTGCTAAATGGTGGACTCAGGCTATGGGTCGAGGAATTTGGAAAGAACTGGGGGAGGCCTACACCCTTCAATGGGTGTCAACAAGACAAGAAGAAGATAAAGAAATAAACAAGGACAATTATGAACAATGGGTTTTGGAGAGGCACATCAAAAGTGTGTTGGGGTAAACAAGCGAATCACCCGCGGCGCTGCTTAAATGTACAGGCAATTTTCTGTTTTGGTGGTCATCACAATCCATGTTAGCAAACCGTGTGCGAAATATAACCTTTTTGGAAGCAATCATCTCTCCGAAAGAATAGTATATATTACTAATCTCTCTTTCTCATAAAAATAAATCGGAGGGTCACCGTGTCTTTGAAAATTTGATTCTTCTAAAATTAGAGCTGCTTAGAAAGGTAAGAGACATAGGTATTAAAAAGATGAAAAATCCTGAGTACTTAAGACGGTATTATCAATTGATCCTAATTTGGAGTATATTTAGCACTGAGCATTAGAGCATCGTGTTTGGCACAAATTAAGACGGCCGCAGTGTTTCCTTTTGTGGGTGGTGAGTGGGAACATCGAGCACTGTGTTCACTTTTGTTGGTGGGGAGTGGGTAGGAGAGCGCTGTGTGTGTAGCGATTAAAATTGAAAACCCATTTGGGATTCACAAGATACCTTTCTTGTCTTAAAGTCTAAGTGTTCTTCTATCAGAGATTTGAATATGTGTTGCTATCTTAACGGTGTGCATTATTCAATGAAGGCATTCTTCACTCAGATTGCGATCACGTAATAATGGGGGAGAAGCACTTGTTTTCTCTGGCGTCAAACGATGACAAAAAGGAAAAAAAAAGGTGATAAAACACTGACAAAAATTTCCATTTGTTTAACAAATCTATGACTTATAATCCTCGTAGCCTTCACACTACCCCGTACTCCCAGTTTCGCTGAATTACAAAAAGTGCAGAAGAGACTGCCGTGTTACAAAACAGGGCACCAACTAATTAAGGAAACCTACGGATTGATTTTTTAATTATTGATGTGTTTTTTCCACATAATTTTTTTTATTAATTATTCTTTAGATAACTATCTCCATAAAAGTTGGAAAACTGTGTCAAGACCGCATGGCATCCTTGTATTTCTCTAAATCAACGCTCAAATTTCAGATACTCAGTTTGAACAATCTTTTAAAAGTACACGGAGAGTTGTTTCAAGCTGTTGTACAGCAGTTATTGGAATGGCGGTACTTACCAGCGAATGCGTGACGTTACTTAAATCTTACTACAATCCATACCAGATTTATATTTGTGTTACATATATTGCTATTTAAGCGAATGTTATTTTAATTAATTAAAGCATTTGCTTAATAAACTGATAAATGTTACAGCAAATATTTGTAGTGTCATTACTTTTAAATAAATGGCATATACTTTGCGAATAAATCATGTGGTCCATTAAGTGAAGAGGTCAATATTCGAAATATATTTAATAATTACTTAAAATGTACTTAATGGGATGTAAATGTATTTAATGGTTCCATGCTTGTATCATAATCGTCGAAACATCTACAAGCGCCAAATTCTTAAATAAAAATCAGTGCAGTGATTACTGATTTCATATCTTACTTTTAATGGTCAATATAGGACATTTACCGTATGTACTCTCAATAAACAGATCTCGTGTCTAAGCCGTACTCCTCTACTTCGAAGATCAAAGTTTGCGAAAAACCTTGACCTGCATGTAAGCCGAGCTTAAATTTCAAGATTTTGGAAAATATATTTATTGTAATGAAATATGCAAGTTCGTGAGATTATCTTCTGCAAAAACCTTCAAAGTACGATTCACTGTGGGAGCTTCCAAATAACCCGAGTTACATTCATTGCATTTCTTATGCAACATTGTTCGAGGGAAATTATAACCGTTTCTGGTGAAGTTGCATTCCACAATTCTTTCATCCAAGAAGAAACACGACCGTGTCGGCCTTCTTTAAAGTTGCCAGCTTTCGTTAAAAGCTATGTCTTTGCCATTATATGTATATAGCGGAGGACTTTCCCAAACACGCCAGCCAGCGAAAACTGTGCCGAAGAGAGATGCTTGATTGGCTATGGCCCATCACACTAGCTAAGGGATTTAAGCAGTGTTCACGGTGTCTCGCGATTTCACTCGGGAAATAACGAGGTATCTCATGACTGGAAGCAAGAAATTTTTGTCTCAATTTGAAACGGGATCAAGATTTTAACTTATCATATCAGCGGTACCTATTCCTGTAAGAATTCTACTCTGAGTGGGAAAATATTTCATACTTTTTTATGATTTTCAGAAGGTCAGAAAACTATCACGTTGAAACACGAGGTGTGAAACGTAAGCAAATCCGCCGAAGAATTCCGCAGGAGACTTAACGGTAGTCGAGACCGAATTTTTAGTGATCCGTGTATAAGTCTACCCACCAACTTTGAGAACAGGATGTCTTCCAAAAATATTTGGCTTATACACGAGTTTATACGGTATTTCAGTGAGAGTCGTATAAAATCTGATTACAAAGCAGATAATTACTAAATAATAAATTTATTTTTAATTAAAATTTTTAATAAAAAAAAGTAATTACTCTTTTTATGAAGATATATGATTATCTGAATTACTGCCATGTATTATGCCACGTAGATACAAATTTTATATTATATATGATAAACTGAATTATTTGTAATTTATAAATTCATTTGCGTTTCTTTTACTTTCTTCTGCATAGACTCCGGATGAATATCACAATGGAAGAAGCAATATGTCAACAAGCTACAGAAGACATATGACATCTCTGGACGATTTACTTCTGGTATGTTTAACTCAGATTTATAATCTCTTTACTTAAAATTTTTTAGCAGTAACACTCATTGACTTTATTGCAACCACAGAAAGAAATAACTTAAACATATCTAAAGTAATGTATTTGTTTTTGAAATATTAATGCTCTGACCCGCAAATAAAACTTCACAAAGTCCTGAACTCCTTCGGTATCCCATCGTAGATCAGAAACTTGTGAAGGCTTTCTGGAAGCATAATTTGTCCAGGAATCCCAGGATTCAACTAATGTCAACATGTATTTCATATGTTCCCCGGGCAGCAAGGAAGGACCTAACTTCTAAAAGAAGATTTCCCCTTCATCTCCAAGATGAGATTGATACTGCTTCTGCGAAACTAAAAAACGTGTGTCGCACCAAACGCTGGCATTAGCTCGTTTGCAGCCTCTTGCAGTGCTACACATTTCTCGCAGCAGCTATGGTTATCCCTTTTTTCTTTTATTGTGTTAGCATCCTGCATCACCTTGGAAGGGTACTTCCATTGCTCAGTGCTAAGAGGGGATGGGCCTGGGCAATGACATTTGGCATTTGTTTTGCCTTTTCATCCCTTCCAAAATTTGTTACGTCAAAATTATTAGGTAGGTTTGTACTAATTCCCCCCCCCGCCTTTTTACGATACTACAACTTTTACTTTTTGAAGACGTCGGAGCTCATCACTATTTATAAATTTTAAATTCTTGAGCAAAATGCTATTTCGCTAGAGGTAATGTGTGTCCCGCTTTAAGTAAATTTATTTGCTTGCCTTTTCTTCAGAGACTTTGTTACGTTCTATTTCGGGTGTGTTTAATTTCAGCCCAGATTAATAATAATAATAATAATAATAATAACAGGGTTGCATATGATTCATGGGTCATTAGGCAGAAAGTACCATATGCCAGCATCGAAAAACTGATAGAAAATTCAGGCCCAGAAAGTCTTCGAAAATGAATGGGATTTTCGAATTGAAAACAATCGGCACCTTGAACATTATACACCAGACATAACAGTCATAGAAAATCGAAAGATCTGGATAATTTATATAGCAATTCCTACAAATGCCAGAATCGACGAAGAAGAATTTGAAAAAATGACGAAATATAGAGACCTGGTCATAGAAGTTACCCGATTATTGAATAAATACCCACTTAGCATTAGTTCGCAGTGTTATTTGGGCACTTGGAGCAATTAAAAAAGAGATAAGAATCATCTCAGGAAATTGGAGCTCTCTGAGTTACCACCAACAGAACGAAAAAAAACCTCTTTACGTGGGTCATCATATATATATACATAAATACACGGTCGAGTCACATTATTGTGAACAGCAGCTAATATCCAAAGTAACCGCCGTGTACATAGCAAACGGCACCCAGACGAGCTGGGAGTGACTGAATAAGGTGCTGGAATGTGTTCACAAGTACTTTGAGCCATGCCAACTGCGGTGCATCTGCCAGCTACTGGACGGTACGTGGTGGATGATCCATAGAGCTATCAACACGATCATTGTGGTCCCAAAGATGCTCAATTGGGTTTACGTTTGGGAAATTAGGGAGCCAGGGAAGCGCTTTGAAGTCTTCCCCGTGCTCGTCCAACCACTCTCGGACATTTATAGCTATGTGACACTATGCATTGTGTAGTGTTGGAAGATCCCATCTGCCCCAGGGAAGACAATCAGAGAATATGGGTTTTCGTGGTCTGAAAGGATGGATTTCTAACGCATCCGGTTCATAGTGCCTTACACAGGTGTGAGTGGACCCAGAATATGCGGCGAAGACGTTCCCGACACCATGCCTCTGCCCCCACCATCTTGTGTTATTTAAGCAATGGTTGAAGAGTGTTTGTTCTCCGATGTTTCTAGCCTTATACGCCAACGTCTATCCGTTCGATGCAGCAGAAAACCTGACTCATCGAAGAAGGCAACACTTTGCCAATCAGCGGAAGTCCAATTCCGATTGTGACATGCAAATGTAAGCCTTTTCTGCCGATGCACCTTCGTTAGCATAGGTGCAGTGATTATCCGTCTGCATCAAAGCCGCATACGCAGCAGGGTTTGCTGAAATGTTGTTTTAGTTACACTTCCGTTAGCCACATGGTTTATTCGGCCATTCTGTTGCTTCACTGTATCGTGTCGATCGGCTCTCACGTACCTTCGAAGCAGACGTTCACCTCTCACATCAACGGCACGTGGTACCCCGTAGTTTCCACGTTGCGTATTCGCAATGGTTCGATTTCGCCAATAAGGATACACTTTAACCAGAGAAGCACACGAACAGTTCACAAACTGTGTTGTTTCAGAAATACTACCACCATTGGCGGGAAAGCAAAAAGTTTTCCCATTTTGAAAATCTAATAAATGGTTCCTTTTATTTGTGATAGCAACGAGTGATATGTTTTCAGAATGCCTACAGGACACCTTATATACCCACCAAGCCAGCTCACGACACGTGTATTCTTGCATTGGTTAAGCGCTGCTGACGTCAAAAGTAGGAGGTGGTCACAATAATGTGACCTGACTATGTATATATTACGTCGATATTTTGCTGATACCTAGGTTTCCGGTAGAAACTCGTATCAGGTGAACAACTCCAGTCAATGGTAATTTTGTTCAATATAAATTAGGAAGATGTGAATCCTTTTGTTGGGGTTAATATGACATCGATGTTAAATAAGATAATATCCAAAAATTGAAAATCCATTGATAATTTTGTAGTTTATTTTTGTGTGGCATGTACTGCGTTTAATACATTTTGAAGAAACAAAAATAATGTTTGTAATTATAATGATCTCAAAAATCGATTCAACTACTTTATTAGGCGCAGAAGTGCAGCGCAGTTCTCCCCGAAAGGCAGTGGTTTCGACATACGTGTAAAAAATATAATCCTTAACATTCGTTGTGATTTCAAAGAAATCCTTTTTTTTTTTCTACATAACAGTTAAAATTATATTCCAGAGAAAAATTACGTTTTCTTAAAGCAAGATTTTAACTAACTTTATTTTGGATACGTTCGACAACGGGGACATAAACTGCATTTTCCTTCTTAAATCCCAGTCTGATGAGGCGGATACTGCTGCTATTAATAATTATTTTTACTGGTTTCCCAAAGGAGTGACGCATCAGGTCTTATGAATGGAGACGCGGAAGCTATGCGTATTGCTTTTGAGCTGTGTAAGGATAAGGATCTTATGTCAGCTTCCTGAATCGAAAGATTATTTAACCTGCTAAGTAGTAAAGATTTCAATTTGGCAGTTGATGTTTTCCCATTCTCCCATTTAAAATTTCGTTAAAACAGGGTAAACCTTTGGTCTTTTTGTCGGAGCATGACTTTACATAACGATTATGGTTTTGATTTTTACATATTTTGTATTATGTATAACGTTAAATTGGTTAAGTGAATTTAGTTGATTGTAAGCTTTTTCGTTAAGTTAGCCTTACTGCAACATTGCACGATTTGAGCTCGTTAGACGTAACTTCAATGTAACTAAACATTCGTTGATGTTTGATAACTTCAGCGCTAGATGTCGCTGAAAGTTTAAATATTGCAATTCAATAAAATAGCCTGGGTTGAGACACAAGGCAGTACTTACGAACAAAATCCACCTGTTAAATACATATATCCAGTAGCGCATCGACTTCCCAAAATTAGTCGTAATACAAATTATTTCAGTTGAAATAATTTCATCATCTTGTACAAGTCAAAAATACGTTAGAATTTGTACAGCAAAAATCTACTTTCCCTACAGAAACCAAGCTCATTTCACAAAAAAACAAGCAACTCTAATCATACACGTATGAAATGCTCATAAAATACATATGGATTACCTAGCAGTTGCTTAGATAACACGATTCACTAGCACTGCTTAAGATCGTTAACCACAACAAACAACTCTCATCCATTGATTTTAATTACATAGAATATACTTTAACCTGCGTGTTTAGGTATTTCCAATCTCAAATCGGTAAAGCGGGAATCTGTAGCGTTACGTTTATAAAATCTGTAACAAGAAGAAGTAAACTAACAAAAGAACAGAGAAACTCAAAAGGAACATTAAATGAGTCAACGTCACAAATGTTACTCATGATAATGCGATTTATGAAACATTACATATTTTAACAAATTTGCACGCGTTGCCATGTAGGTTATAAACAGTGAACGGTTTATTTCAAGTAATAGCAGGAGTACAAACGATTTAATCAGGGAAGGTGCGAGGAAATAATTTTTCGCGGGAGAAAAATTGAAATTTTGTTTTTGTTTTTGGGGTTTATCGAACACCGTGTCAATTCGATGGGCTATAAGCTGTCAGCCGTACCTAATTTAGGTTTACTGGTTCCAAGAAAGGGAACCTACTTTAGGGTTACTGGTTCCAAGAAAGGGAAAGAGTTAGTGCCGTAAGAAGAATAGAACATCTAGTCAAATCGAGATTCGAACCCGAACCCATCTCTGGCGAATGGCCACAAGCCATATCTGCATTTCAATAGCTGCATTCATTATTAATTTACCACGACGATGGAAATACAGCTTAACAATTACGACCCAAAAATGAGTTATATTTACATCTTTTTAAAATCATATTTGCATATAACATAAAACTAGGATTGTATTTAAAAATTTCTGAATTTTGTAATACTTATATTCAAAAATAATAAATTTTATTAACTGGACACAATTTTCACAGTTGTTTTAAAATCGCGATTCGTTTTATTCAATTTATATTCCAGAAAAAAAATTACTAAGAAAAGAACATTTGGAAAACAGTGCTTTTGCGAAAAATACCATTTGAATGAAAACTAAGTTTATTTTACATAGTTTGTGTTAGTTTGGATTTATATATAACGAAGTACCCCTTTACTTGTTTTGCAAGTGAGTATTTTCCCTTTCCCTGAACACGTACATCTCTTTTGAATTTCAATTTTTGGAGAGAAATGAAAGGGAGAAGTGTCTTATAATAATTATTCAGTACTTGTATTTATGAATTATTCAATGCTTAAATATTATCAGCTGCGAGTCTTAGATTCTGTTGCGTACACAAAAGTTAAATACCATGCTTCTTGAAATTGGAAATTTTATGAATGAATGAGTGACAAAAACTCATGGTAAAACAATTCCTTCTATCCGTTGAATGGTTAGCAAAGATACATTAAATATGCATATTTAGAGAATATATTCGAGATATTTGGATTTAAAAATGCTGAACAATATCCTAATAATAATATCTCACTTGATGTCTAAGTGAACCTAAAACTTTTTTTATTTAACATTCAGATAAATGAGACGCACATGCACAAGACATGCACAACACGATCATACAACACAGTTGCTAATGAAGATGGGAATTTTACTATCTTCGAAATGCCCATATTTCTTTCGAAAGCTATAAATAACGAAAAAAATTGTGATTTTACTGCTATAATTATTTTTTGTTAAGTAATATTCTGCAAGTAGCTATGAAATTCTGTGATTACTGATATTTTCTTCTTGTTTCTCCTTTATTAGATCAATGCTGCCGAAACCACAAAATTTTGCAAAGTCTCTGAGAATGACTTCTTCACTAGAGAGAAGTGCGCACATCTCTTAAAAAGAATGATGGACATGAATCCTTCCACAAGAATTTCACCAAGAGAAGGTCTCTTTCATAGCTTTTTATGTTAATGCGCATAAACAAATATTAAACAGTGCACTGAATCCTCGATTATACTGCCGTCCAATTTGTATAATGAAAGAACTATGTAAATGATACTTACACTGAAGGATTTACTTATTGTACCGCCTATTTTATATAAAATTTTGTAAACATTTTTATGCATTCTGTTGTGCTTTGAACCACCGAAATATTAAACTTATTATTTCAACTGAAAATTGTTTTACTGTTTCATTTGTAATTTACATGTCGGTTACTGAAATATATTTTTACGTTTTATTTTTTTATGAAAGACCCCCGCTCTCTCCACGTTTATAAGTGATTCACGGAAAAATTCTCATTGGCCGCCACCGGGAGTCGAACGCAGGAACTTCCATTTACACGCCGGATATGCTTCCGCTACACCACAGCGGTCTCGAATTCCTCCAGACTCTCACACGCTAACTGCCAAGCCAATCTGGCAGGTTACTTCTTGGTGCCGCGCTCAATGCTGGGGATCCACCAAAGATGGCAAGCAGCAACTGAAGAAAAAATTAGAACGCGAAAGAATAACCAATACATACATCCAACGCGGACCAGGGACATCTAACCAAGATCCCCGCTCTCTCCACGTTTATAAGTGAGTCATAAACGTGGAGAGAGCTAGGTGTCTTTGTTTGATTATTATAAACGTGGAGAGAGCGGGGGTCTTTGTTTGACGTCCCTGGTCCGCGTTGGATGCCTGCATTGGTTATTTTTTATGAAAAAAATTAACAGGGCCTCAATAATTTTCGAATAAACACGAAACTTACATTTTATTAATTAAAATCAGACCATGTCATTTACTTTTCATTTAAATGACATGCTCTGGTGGTTCTTCGAATACATGAAAAAATACTTTTTGATTTAAAGATAAGTTCTTTTCCGTTTTTCGAATTCAAATCTATTTATAAACGAAGTTGACTTCATTTACGTTTCCGTAAATGATTATCTGAAAGTTTTTAGCAATAAGTGAATGAGGACCGCCTAGATGTGTTAAATGAAATATTATGCATTTTAAAGCCTAATAAAAAACTGAGTTGGGATATGTATTGCTGTAAGCATTTCTGCATTTCTCATTCAGACGGATTTCTATCACGTAACCTTCGCAAAATAGGAAACGAACAGAAAGGTAGTTTTAAATCTTTCATATTTTTCAATATTTCAAAACCTCTAAACATACTTCTCCCATATAAGTTTGTATTTAACATTCTAAATTAAAATTACGTAAGGAATGGATCTACTGTAGTAGTAAAGAACTTCCTTATTAACGCAACAAATATAAGACACATAGCTTTGTTGTGCGTGTTACTGTCCTTTGCCGTCTTCTCCATAGTTGCAAACCAAGGTCGGATGGAACTTTTGCGCAGTCCGGGGCAAAATTTCTTAAGGAATGGAACTACTGTAGTAGGAAATAACTTCCTTATTAGCGCAACAAATATAAGACACATTGCTTTGTTCTGCGTGTGACTATTCTTTGCCGTCTTCTCCATGAGTGCAAACCAGGGTCGGATGAAACTTATGCGCTGCCCGGGGCAAAAATTTTTAAAGAATAGAACTACTGTAGTAGGAAAAAACTTACTTAAGGAATGGGACTACTGTAGTAGGAAATTATTCTTAAGGAATGGAACTACTGTAGTAGGAAGTAACTTACTTAAGGAATGGGACTACTGTAGTAGGAAATAACTTCTTTATTAGTGCAACAAATATAAGACACATAGCTTTGTTCTGCGTGTGATTATTCTTTGCCGTCTTCTGCATGAGAGCAAACCAGGGTCGGATGGAACTTTTGCGCGGTAAGGGGCAAAATTTCTTAAGGAATGGAACTACTGTAGTAGGAAACAACTTCCTTATTAACGCAACAAATATAAAACACACATCTTTGGTGTGCGTGTGACTCTTCTTTGCCGTCTTCTCCATAGTTGCAAACCAGGGTCGGAAGGAACTTTTGTGCAGCCCGTGGCAAAATTTCTTAAGCAATGGAACTATTGTAGTAGGAAAAAACTTCCTTAATAACGCAACAAGAATAAGACACATAGCTTTGTTCTGCTTGTTACTCTTCTTTGCCGTCTTCTCTATGAGTGCAAACCAGGGTCGGATGGAACTTTAGCGCGTCTCGGGGCGAAGTTTTTTAGGAATGAAGCAACTGTAGTAGAAAAGAACATTCTTATTAACACAACAAATATCATACGTACTCTTTTTCTTTTTTTGGGGGCGGATGGGATCTTCCAGAACAAGAATGCGACGTGTCACGCAGCTAGAAATGTCCGATAGTGGTTGGAAGAGGACAATGAAGACTTTAAAGTACTTCCGTGGGCCCCTAATTCCTCCAGACGTAAACCCAATGGAGCATCTGTGGTACCACCTAGATCGTGTTGTTCGCTCTATGGATCCTCCACCACGCACCCTCCAGCAGCTTTCATATGCACTGCAGTCTGAATGGTTTTACATACCTCTGAACAACTTCCAGCACATTATTGAATCACTCCCAGTCCGTGTAGCTGCTGTCCGCGAGCAACCGCTGCCCACGTCGATAGAAAACACTGCACACGACGGTTACTCTGGATATTAGCTGGTGGTCACAACAATGTAACTGGACCGTGTATATTTATCTAGTATAATACCTACAACAAAAACTCAGTTGTCAATCAACACACTTTCATTTTATTATTCGTAAAGAAGTAGTCATTACAAATTCGTATCCCAATGAGATGGAAATAATTAGAAGTATTTCAGTTAAAACGCCTTTCGTTAGGCTTCCTTACAGATATTCTTACACTGTATAGAATTGTGAAGTGTTAAATTCTAAAAGCGATAAAATATCATTCACATCGGCTGTGCACTTGCTTTAGTTTTTATGTTCATTGTGATCTTTGTCTTCTAAAACCGAAGCACTCCTTGAGACACAGCACAGAGTGTGCCCGAATGAGGGATCTCTGTAGTACCCGCATCCCTCTCCCCCTAACGCGAGCAAGGCACAGAGATTAATACACAGAAACAGAGTTGATTACCGCGGTAAAACTTTCTTAGAAATTCCACAATTGAAACAGTCTTTAAAGTCAAACTTCGAGAAAAAACGGATTGTCTTTCACACTTCCATTCCCGTTTATTTACAACACACTCCCTCTACACTCGTACACACTGTTCTCGAAAACACCATTGACTTCAAAATTCGTCGTAAAAGCCGGCACGCACTGATGATCTTGATACCTGCTAACAAACTACAGCTCGGAAGTGGGTTAAAAAACGTAAGGAACGAAGGTGTGGTAAAAAGACTTATTACTCAAATAATAGAAGGGAAACCACACTTTGATCTCAATTGCACACAGTTTGCACTAATATTTTCAAAACATTTATTAAAGAGTTTTAATCCAAGAACTGCACAGATATAACAGACTAGACGTTAAAACTCAAAGGACCTAAATAAATAAAAAGTATGAAAATTAGAACGTATATTAAATCTAATTTAAAAACTTATAAAGTCTACTTACTTGTAAATTCCGTTATAAGTACATTTACGTTAAGGAAAACTAGAGTTTACAACTTAATTTTTTGTTTGTTATTTGCACTCGCTCTAAAATTTTTAAACCTGAATCAAACTGTAAAACGAGAAACTGCATATTGAAATCGCGCGTTACCTAACACAAGGAATTTTTCTACAACAACATAAAGTGCGAGGTATCAATCCTTAAATTACAAATCAAAATTTTCACTTACTTTTAGGAAACCTAATTTTGTGGACAACATTTATTGTAATCGATTTTCATACATATATCATCATAAAGGAAATGACTGCGACAAAAGTCCAAAGGGTAGAGTCTTTCTTATGATTCGACACCGATGAACCGGTTCATTATCACCACGCCACACTAGAGAAATGAGCGGGACTTTAGACCGAACGGTGCCGCAGGCGAAGTACATAGAGCAGTATCTATACAACCCTAGGTCAGGCTTTCAGTTAGTAGAGAGTTCGGAGTAATAATGGGGAAAGTTGACGGTTTATCAGAGTCTGATAAAGGACAAATTCTAATCGCACGGCGCCTCTGAACCACGATCTTGGAAACCAACCGGCCTGTGATGAGTACGTATTAAAAGTGGTGCAAATATGCCAAAAAGACGAACCGTCGCCCACTTTTGAGTCATCTGCAACTCATTTACCCAGAGGGGAGCGGAGACTGTTTCGCCTTTTTCACAGCAATCGCAGGGCAACAATCCGACAAATGACTCGCAGCTACAAGATTGGTGATCAGGGCAATGTGTCACAGCACACAGTTCACCGCAACCTTCTTCAGATGAGCCTGCGTAGCCGAAGACTCAGCCTAGACCTATGCTCCCTGCACGTCTTCGCCAACAAGACATGAAATGGGACCAATATCACCGAGATTGTGCAGTAGATGATTGGAAGAAAGTGACCTGGTCTGACGAATCAAGAATCTTGGTGCACCAAGTAGGTGGCCGAACGCGGGTACGCCTATTACCAACGTAGGCTATTTTACGTTGATGCACTGTTGGGCAGAAACAGGACAGCGGCAGCGTTGTTATGCTCTGGAGGATGTTATCTTGGGACACTTTAGGCCCCATTATCACAATAGCACAATCCGTGGCAACTGTCAGGTATCTGAACATCGTTGCGGACTAAACTTACCCGTTAATAGCAACTGTGGTCCCTTCTGGTGATGGCCATTACCAAAAGAATAATGCGCCATACCACGCTGACAGAATCGTCCAAAAATGGTTCAAAGAAGGTGATGGTTACACTCTATTTATGTCCTGGCTTCCAAATTTACCTGACATCAACGCAATTTAATATTTGTGGATCGAATTGGGAAAGAGGGTTCGCTTCGCGCTAGATCACAACCGCCCCGAAATGTACGGGCACTTGAGGACCTGCTGTCGACATTATTGTACCAGACACCTCATGACACCTATCGCCACCTCATTGAATCGATGCCTTTCCGAGTGGCAGCTGATTTGCGCGCGAAAGGGGATCCGACAGCTTAGTAGGTAGATGGTCATAAAGTAATGGCTCATCTGTCTATCGTTCAAAATATTATTTAATTTACTAACGCTTGTAAAACTTTTAAAATATTTGATGTTTTGAAAATTTTATAAATTGTTTTAAACCTAAGAATAAAGTTTTTCCTTGATGCATTGATACTTTTAGAGACAGGATTTTGTTATTCCTCAAAACAATCAGCTAGAAATCTAGATGCTTTTATTGCACAATGTAATATATATATCGGGGTAAAGCATGCAGAATATGATGTAGGAGATCATAGTATTATTCAAAACTGTATATACAAGACGGTAACTATGATTTAATATCTAATTTTCATGGAATCTTCTAACGGTTCAACAAGAATGATACAGTTTTCCAAATAAATTCATTCACTGCTACGTACTAAATTTCTCTCTTAATATGTAGATAATTTGCATTCGTTATGCTAGTTTTGAGGATAACAGAACGCATTCGGGGAAATGTTTAGACTTTCGTAACTACTGTATAAACTCGTAAACTGTGTAGAAGACGTTTACTTAAGAAGTGTCTACCGCTTATAGGAAAATCATTGAAGAAAAAGTGAGATTTTTGAACAAATCCTTCAGGCCTTCGTTTCCTTTCCGTGGCTAAAACTTCCATTTAATACGTAGTCCAATTACGTAAGCTATCGAAAACGCGTTTTCTTCAGATACGAAGATAACTAATGTACAATAAAAAAACGATTGCAATAGAAATTGTACTAAATAAGATACCGTTAGTCTGTTGAACATTTATTTTCTTCCTTGACAGCCTATGCCCACTGTACAAGGCCTCTCAGTGTCCTTTCATTCCGATTTCTTTAGATACAAAGATATTTTCTGGAAAGCGAGAAGATCTACTTAAAATATATCAAATATTATTTTTTGTGTAAGGTTATGTACACAGGGTAAGTCAAAAGTTCTGCAATATTTGCATAAACGTCTGCGCTGCGACCGGTATGTGACGTGTTTAAACAAGTTCAAGTCACGCACCGCACGCAATGGAAAGGGACATAAGGTGGTAGTCGTTGCTGTGAACAACATTCAATGTCATCGTTCTGCCTGTTTTTGGGGCGCCTAAGAGGTGAACAGCCACAATTGCCTAATTTAGGAATTTTAGCTTTACGAGTTTTAACTCGGCTATAACACTGCTCAAGAAACACTAAACATTTGTCATGCGAAAAGAGGAGGTTTCGAGGACCACAGCACAGCAACCATATGGCTCAGGAAATTTCTATCAGATGACAGAAACCTCGACTTTCAGCATAAGGTCAGGTAAGCCGAAAACCGTGGTTTCGGAACCCGTGCGCTGGGACGTATAGGCAAATCTGACAACTAGCACTCGGGGATTATCAAGCGAGCTGGGCATATACCAGTACACTGTAGTTCGTTACCATCAGGACCTCGGCAAGTTTTACAGGAGCTGTTACACTGATTCTCACAAAATGACGCCAGCTAAATCAAACGACCGAGTGCAGGTGTGCACAAAATCTCCTAGAATACCCGCGCGATGTATGTTTGAATATAAGAATTGTTACGTGCGATGTAAAGTGTGTTTATTTCCGCAATCTTAAAACAACGGCAGTGGTTGAGCCCGCGATAGCTTCCTGAATCTGTTGTCAAATGTGGAACTTCAAACAGGAGGTGCTGCTCTGCGTCAGGTGGAATTTGAGGGGGGGGGATAGATCATTACGAACTTGTTCCAGACGGTCGGACCATTAACGTTAAACTCTCCTCCGAACTGCTGGAGTATATGTATGCAGTTTTGGAGGGGAAGTATCCGGCATTGTTGCACAGAAAGCACGCTCTCCTACAGCACGACAACGTTCGGCCTCATACTGGGAGAACGACCCGGCCCAAACTCCAGGAACGTGAGGACATGGAGCTGATACCTCACCCAGGATGTAGTCCGGGCCTTTCCCCATTGGATTATTAGTCGTTCCGCGTCCATGGCTTACTTCCATCACATGAGGCGCTTCGATAACCAGGAGGAGGTGGCACCTGGGATGAAGAAGTTCTTCGCCTCGAAGGACAAGAACACGTACAGCAGTGGAATCGAAGAACTGGAAGAGAGATGGCAAAAGAGAGCGCAACACGATGTCCTACTATAGTTTAAATGCTAGTCAGCTTTCGTCGTAAAGATACGTACGAAGACATAAATTGATCTAAATATTGCAAAACATTCAACTCACCTTCTGTATAAGACTGCACTTAGACATTTTGACTGCGTCCTTTGATGTATGTTAACTAGTTAATACTTTTTCTGGCAAGTATTCAAATTTGAAATAAAATATTTATTCCAATTGCAGTTACATATTTTACTCACGTCTACTTTTCTAAAAAAAAGTTCCATTATTCTAAAACCCTCTTTCTGATTACCTGTGCTCGGAATCTCACGCCATTTAAAATGAGAACAATTCATTCTTTAGTTCGGTTTCCCAGTATTTACATTTTTTATTGTTACTCTGGCTGTGCTAATGCCTTCGATATTTATTTAATAAATGTGGAAGGAATCATCTGTAGAATAATTAGTAATATGAGTAAGAAAGAGCACCTCAACATTAACGAATTTGTATTCGACATGTGTATCACTTAAAGCGCATAATGCGATATGCTATAAGGCCATACGCGTATCTATGCGACAACAAAAAAAGACGTTTTGAAGATGGTGCCTGACTTTTCTTAAGGTATGTTCGTCGTTCAAAACCTGTGTGAAATGGAACTGATCAGGTTATCGAAGAGATTTTAAGAATGTCTGTGCCACTATTCCATGTGAGCTGTGTTCTCTTCACGAAGAGAACTGTAATGCATTTGCCAAATGTGTCCCCGTCATGTTCAATTGCATTTAAGTCATAAAAGCATGCAGGCCACACTGTAAGATCGATTCCTTGCCTTTGAAGCAGCGACCCACTAGCAAAGCTGTGTGATGTCGAGCTTTATCGTCCTTTAAAGAAAACGCATCACTGACGTCTTTTGCATTCGGCACAATAGGTCTAAGGATCCTTAATATTTCTGGGTCGTCAGACAGCCTTGACGGATAACGCATATTTTCTTACGTTTTAGCGTACTTTTGCGTTAAAGAGTATCGAACCTTGTCTTCCGTAAAGTGATGTTTCCTGCAAGGACGCTGGGTTACATTCGTGTGCCGTGTATCCCCTAGTTTAGAAATCGTCAATTGCCAGACGTCCTACTAAAACTCGAGAGTGGAATTTTCCCAATGTTCCGACGTCTGTACCGTGGAAACTTGTCCACTGTCAGGAGATGACACTTCCTAATACTGCAACAGATTCTGCTACTGCCCCCTGTGTATGACCTACCTCCAGCTAGCCGATAGCCCATCAAGCCTTTGATTCTGGCAAATCATGCTGTTAAAAAATAGTTCGAAACGAATATTTCAAGAAAAGAAATGCCACGATGAATGCGACAGAATAAGGAGGCACCGGAAAACATACTTTTTTATACAATCTATGGTTTATGCATTTTGATGTCCCAAACGCTAAGTTGCACAACGATATGCATCATTCTACTGTTGACGTTACACTCGAGTAGCGCTTTCCACGTTTCCGAAACATGTGACACAACTGGCTGGCATAGCGTCACAAAAGTCACATTACCCTCCTAATTATTTGGAGCAGTGTATTTTTGAGAATATGAATTGCACAGAATTTTAGAATGGTATTAAGATTTAAAAAAAAAGACAAAATAAAAAAAGAGCACAGGCAAACCCCGTCATCCAACATGCGTGATTACATTGTAGCAAACAATGTAATCACGGATGTTGGATGATGGGGTGCAGCGTACAAAATAAATTGTGGTAATCTGGATTTACGAGTCACCCCCAGTCTTCTGTTTCATTTGTTTTTGTAGGCATTCAAAAATTTTCAATCGTATTTAACGTTCGAAAGTGTTCTTTGTACATTTCTTTATGATTTTATGTTTCCTGAGGTCATCCACTAGAAATGTGCATATCCGAGGCTCCGCTGTAAATATACACGTTAGAAGCTTTTCTAGAAAAACCCTGGAATATATTCTTTCTATTTATTGAAATTAATAAGCAAGTAGATATGTCTAGTTCACTCTCTTTGGGCATTATAGATGAGTCAGATTCTTTGTTACAAATGAAACGTGCCTGTGATCAACGGGCCTTAGGTTTCTAGGATCACGTTTTCAAATACGATATTTCGGAAGTTAATTGAGTCTACCCGTTTGTGAATAATGTTTTGGCATCTATATTTTTAGGGAATATACATCGATAAATACATGCATTTCAATGCAAACATATAGGTTCTTTGGTTTAAGAGTTTTCTATGTAATTAAAAGATTGACACTTACTTCTCCAGTTTATTTCTCATGGTAATCCCAATAGTTGAATCAATATAGTAAACCAGATGTAGGGATGGTCATTCGAGCTTCATCGAGTATTATTATAAATATACTTTCTTTCTGGTTCCGATGACACTTCTGAAACTATTGTGCAGCACATTATGGAATCATTTCGAAATATAAAGTTTCACTTTGGATATTTGGGTTTACAGTTGGTAAATTATTTTCACCGCTAAATGTCTGAAATAAAAAAAGTATAATTAAAGTCAAGTATTTCCTAATAGGGATGTAAGGTCAGGTGATGCGTAACATCACAGCCTCTCCTTGACAAATGTCAACCCCGCCTTCCCGTGGTCCATCCTGTTCCCACTAAAGAGCCTCTGACGACCGCCAATAGCGGTATAACTATACCATCGGGATTAGAGGAAATTCTATCCCACACTCACCAACCCGCTTGGCCAGCGTGGTGAGTTATGGCCAAACCCCTCCAAAATGACTCCACAACTTAAATCTTGGCCCTCAGTCTCCGGCAGGTGGAATGTACCTGGCCAAGGCAGCGGCCAGTGCGACATGAAGGCAGAGGGTGCTAAGAATCCCCGGAGGACCGGACTAGGCTGCCATCTGATGCTGACCTTGGCAACGTACAATGGACGCTCCCTATCTTCTAATTCAAGGCTTCTTTAATTGGAAGAGGAACTACAAAGGATCAAGTGGGACATCGTGGTGCTAAGTGAGGTAAGGAGAAAAGGAGAAGATCTCATCGAACTGAAAAGTGGACATCTCTTCTACTATCGTGAGACAGATACTGGCAGAACTAGTGGTGTTGGATTTATAATAAACAAGAAACTGAAGGATAAAGTGGTAGAAGTTGAAAGTTCCTCTGACAGAGCTGCACGACTCGTTATCCAACTATCGAGAAGATACCAGGCTCAGATTATTCAAACTTATGCACCCACCACAAGTCATCCTGAAGAAGAAATTGAAGAATTTTATGAGGAAATTTGTCATCTAAATAATAAAGGTAAGCAGCACTTGAAAATAATTATGGGAGATTTCAATGCAAAAATAGGGCAACGGCAACAGAATGAAACTTCAGTACGTAAATTCGGTCACGGCAACAGAAACCAGCGTGGAAATACTCTCGTTGAGTTTGCAGAGGCAGAAGGGTTTTTCATCTTGAACTCCTTCTTCAAGAAAAAGCCACACAGGAAATGGACATGGAGACATCCAAATGGGACGACAAGTGAAATTGATTTTATTATGTGTAAGAAAAAAATTCGTCATAGAAGACTGCAGTGTGCTAAACAAGTTCAACACAGGTAGTGACCATAGATTGGTGAGATGTAAAATGCACCTCAACACTAAACTTGAACGTGGCAAGCTCATAAGTCAAACAAAATCTATTGACATAACCAACCTTAAAAAACACCATAATACCTTCAAATTTAAACTGAAGAACAGGTTCTCTGCTTTAGAAGGCCTAACATCGGAAGAAGTGGACATCTCTGAAGTTAACAGAAAAGTAACCAAAGCTCTTATGGAAACAGCAACAAAATTAGCTGGGTCTAAGAACAAGTTGCATGTAAATAAATTATCAGGAAAAACGAAAATGTTAATGCAAAAAAAGAAGAGAGATGAGGACAACTAAAGACGATGTGACTTCCAAAGTGGAATACGTAGAGCTATGCAATACAGTACGAACAAATATCACTGAGGACGTAAGGAAATTCAACTGTGAACTAGTGAGGAAAGCAATTGAAAACAACCGAAGCCTAAAGATAGCAAAGGGACATCTCAGTAAGGGAATAAAACAGATTATGGCACTGAGAAAAGAAGATGGTTCTGTAACAAGAAATAGAGGCGAAATTTTGACAAGAGTGAAAGATTTCTACTCCAAATTATATGAAAGGGATGATACATGCACTCCAGACATCATGAAAGATACCAGTACCAGAGTTCATCCAGTCCTTCCAGCAGAAGTTGCACATGCAATCAAGAACATGAAGCGGGGGAAAGCTCCAGGAGAAGATGGAATTACTGTAGACATCATACAAGAAGCAAGTGGAGAAATCGAAACAGTACTCGCCCAAATTTTCACTCGATGCCTTAATGAAGGAAAGATTCCTGAGGATTGGAACACCGCTACAATGATCCTGCTACATAAGAAAGGTGACATTGAGGATCTCGGAAACTACAGACCTATCAGCCTCCTTTCAGTAGTTTATAAAATCTTCACTAAAGTTCTTTCACACCGCTTGAAGGTAACACTGGACATGGTTCAACCGAGAGAACAAGCTGGATTCAGGAGTGGGCACAGCACAATGGAACATATCCATGTGCTGAGAGAACTAATTGAAAGAGCGAGGGAATATGAACTTCCATTGTGCATGGCTTTTATCGATTATGAAAAAGCCTTTGATTCGGTGAAACCATCAGCAGTTACAATGGCTCTGAAAACCTGCGGTATTGAAGATGCATACATTAATATTATTAATAACATCTATGAAAATGCAAGTGCAAAGATTCGGCTGTTTGAAAATACAACACACATAAAAATTGGAAAGGGAGTGAGACAAGGTGACACCATATCTCCGAAGCTCTTTAATGCCACAGTGTAGGGTGTTTTTCAGTCACTGAGCTGGGAAAACAAGGGGATAAAGATTAATGGAGATTATCTAACCCACCTTCGTTTTGCTGATGACGTAGTCATTTTTGCAACTAGCCCATCAGAGCTGCAGAGTATGATCCAGGAACTTGCTAACAAGAGTAAAGAAGTGGGATTAAAAATGAACTTTCAGAAGACAAAAGTGATGTTCAATGCTTTTGCAAGAAATGAAGATTTATCGATTGATGGAGAAAAGCTGGAGATAACAGACACATACGTTTATCTTGTACAGCAGATATCAAGTGAGGGTCACATTGATGAAGAAATTAATCGGCGTACAAAACTTGCCTGGAGAGCTTTTGGAAGAAACAGCATAATTTTCAAGAGCAATATGCCATTATGTCTTAAAAGAAAAGTGTTTGATCAATGCATCCTTCCAGTGCTTGCGTATGGTGCAGAGACGTGGACCTTAACTAAAAGAGACATACAAAGGCTGCAGACAACTCAAAGAAGCATGGAGAGGTGTATACTTGGTGTAACCAGGAGAGATAAGAAGAGGAACTCGTGGATCCGAAAAATGACAAGAGTGGAAGACATCATGATCAGAGTTAAATCCCTGAAATGGCAATGGGCTGGACATACTGCCAGAAGGACAGATCATCGATGGACAGCCGAAATTTTAGATTGGATTCCAAGGGACAGGAAAAGACCCAGAAGAAGACCACATGGGAGATGGGTGGATGAAATTCGAAAGTATGCAGGGCTGACATGGAGGAGACTGGCACAAGACAGACCGTTGTGGAGGAAACTTGGGGAGACCTTCGTCCAGCAGTATATTGATAATGGTTGACAATGATGATGATGACGATTTCCTAATAACAAAAAAGTAGAATTCAATCGAAGTATTTCTAATTATTTTGGGATCGACTGGGATACATTAAATCTTGAGCTGAATTTGCTTCATTTGTTTTATAAACAGATGAAGCACATGTTCAGTTAATGAAGATACATATGTTTTTATTATCAATACATTTATCAAATGCAAATACTAAAGTTCGTCTACCTGACGATACAACATTAGTAAAAATTGTAAACGAATGAAATATGGTGACACCATACGCCCCATACTCCTTAATGTCCATTGCACAATGCCTTTCAATCATAGAATTAAGTAAACAACGGGATAAGGATTAGCGGTAAATAATCTCCGCTGATCCTTATAGCGGTAAATAATATCCTTAATTAGCGGTAAATAATCTCCGCTAATAATAAAAATGTATAATTCAAGTGAAGTATTTCTAATTTTTTGGGGGATCGATTGAGATGCATTATTATATCTTGAGCCGAATTTAATTCATTTGTTTTATAAACAGATGAAGTACAGGTTCAGTTAATGAAGATACATATATTAACATTATTAATAACATTTATGAAATACCAATACTAAGGTTCGTCTAATTGACTATACAACATCAGTAAAAATTGTAAACGAATGAAACGAGGTTACACCATACGCCCCATACTCTTTAATAGTCCATTGCACAGCGCCGTTCAATCATGGAACTGGGTAAACAAAGGGATACGGATTAGGGAAGATTATTTGCCGCATCTTCGTTTTGCTGATGATATTTTCATTTTTGCAACTATACCTTCATACCTACATAATGTATTCCAAATATAACACACGGACTTGCTGACAACAGTAAAAAAGTTTGATTAAAATGAACTTTCAGAAGGCATAACCGATATGCAATGCATTTTCATGGAATGGAGATTTTGAATGTGCAAAATGTCTAGGTGACAGATACCTGCATTTACCTTTGACCGCAGATATCAGGCAAGGGTCACGTTCATGAAGATATTGTCAGGAATTAGGTGTTCTAAATTAATCAATTAACAGGAGCGACGGACCAAAATAATGATTAAATTATGATCTCGATATAATAAAATGTTTGCCCTAATACAAAATAAATGCAGGAATTAGTGCGCCTAATTGGCGAGGTCAGTTAATGTGCTTTGGCTGAGTGGAAAAAAAAAATGACTAGGGTTGTTGAAGAGGCTGCTCAGAAGCTAAGATACCCCCAGCGTAGACCTTTAAGTGGGGCATTAATATCAGGAAAACGTTAAGCGATATCTAAATTATGCTTGTCGGGTTTCGGAGGCCAGGAGACCTCTGCCGAGCATGCCAGCAGCAACTGCGCTGTACGAAAGATGAGAAATCCTAAGATTCTGAAAAATGGGAGACTTCTAGTAACATAAAGGAGGAAGAAGTATAGAAGAGAAAAAGGTATTTGAGTGGCATGTTCTGGGGTTGTATGACGAAAGGATCTTGTTGCCCAAAGGAACAGGAATTGTAGTCTGAGTAGCGCAAATGTAAGTCATTCGGCCCACTGATTATGGACGGGAAGAAAAAGCTAAATAGAAATACATACATGGAAGTCAGAGAGTCTGTCCATCCCGGTTGAACACCCCTGTAGTTGAATTCACATTCCTGCAGAAGTAAGACGGGCGGGTTGGGCCTTTTTTGCACACGAAAAGGAAAGAAGTTTCCGTCCGGCTCTTTTCAGTCTGTCGGAGTACCCTTTGGATACAACAGTAAGAGCTGCTGAGGCTAACTTCTTGGATTCTGTAGTAAGTCTACCTGAAGAAAAGTGCCAACAAGAATATTTTTACGCGAGAATTAAAGGCGGAGGTTTCCCGTGTTGCGCCCAATCTAGTCAGCGTCGTATGTGGCGAGACAAAGCGTCGTAGTGACGAACCAGAGAAAAACCGAACCTGAAAGTTTACCTAACAGTGCTTGATGCAAGACGAAAATCCGTAGGATGGTCATTGCGAGTCTCCTATATACGCTGGGCCATTATATAAATGATCTCTTCTTTCACGCAAAAAAATAAAATAAAATTAGCTTAAAGTTTTTTCTTGAATGAATAACTCTTTTTTGGAAATACATTTTATAAGATAGTCAACGATAGCACTACTTACCGAATCTTTAACCTGTCTTGTGAACTCTACTTTTCTTCCAAAGATACAGAAACGAAATATCTGTTCCACTTCTTTAGAAACCTGATACTATAAATAGCTTCCATAGCTGGGAACTTCATTGTGAACTTGAAACTAAGATAAAGTCAAAACATCTTATCATATTTTACTTTTCCTTCTGATGGCTCCTCCCCTTGCTGATGCTCTTATATTTGCTTCCAAGAATGGTGATTTGCGTAATAGATATTGTTCGCTTCTTTCGAACAGATGACATCCCCATGCAAACCGTTCTTGCACGGAAAATCACTTGTCTGTGAACAATGAAGAACCGATGAACCCAAGGGGCTGAGAGTGTCGTAGATAAGATAAGAATATAGTAGAGCCCCGCTTTTACAAATATTACGAGGAGCTTGAGACGGACGAAAATCTTCGTTAAACTGGAACTCTCGGTAAATCCATTATGGGGTGAAAAATCTCATCATAAAAAAATATGCGAATGTGGCGGTGTGAATATTAATTATATTATAAAGCGAAACCTGATTTTTTCCCCCGCATTTTACGTTTTTTTCTTTTTGTAGCGACATTTTTCTGAAGTCCTCATAATTCTCGTCTGTTTCTTCCGTGTTGTACGTTTTTACAGTGACACAATTCCCGAATCAAACGTCGTTCAAAATGTTTGGTGTCAAACATCATTTTTTTCTAATTTCGTGTCTCTCTTGGTTTCGGTACATATCAGGTCATCGCAGAAGTAATGTCGTTTTGCGGAAGCCCAAGAGTAGTGATTCCCCCTGGAGACCAGACAATGACGCCGACCACGGGGAGCATAAGAGGGATCACGCGAGCAGATCTTTAAATAACTTGAAACCGTAAACGGGAGTTCCATGTGCAGTCGTTGTGTACTTAAACCGCATAGAAAATGCTAGGGCCATAAGACCAGATTAGGCACATTATGCTGTATGAGTTCCACCATCGACATTCAGCGACGGTAGCAACACGAAATATCAATGCCGTATATAGGCCGGGCACCCTGGTGGTCAGGAAGCGTCAACGCTGGTCCCAGAAATTTTGAAGGGGGGATACCAGCCTCATAGATATGTAGCGTCCTGGACGGCCTGTTGAGCTGGATAACGACGTGCTGAAAGCTCCTGTTGAGGGAAATCCGCAGGCAACAGTAGAGGAATCGGCCGCATTTGTTCATTCAACCCATTCCACTGTTCACCGACATCTGCAGGACTTCGATTATGTTTCGAAAATGCATAAGTGGGTACCCCAAGATCTCACGTCAAAACAGCTGCAATAGCGTGTGGTCATTTGAACTTCGTTTCTCTATCGTGAAAAAAGCGAACCGCCTTTGCAAAACATTTTCACGGCCGATGAAAATATGTTTGTTTATCACAACATTAAACGTAATTGGCAGTGGCTTCCCAAAGGGAATGTGCCCGCAGTAGTGGCGAAACCAGGACGTTTCCAGCAAAAGGTTTCGATGTCTGTGTGGTTGGATTTGCAAGGCATAACTCATTAGGAGCTGTTGCCACCCTACAAAACCATTACAGGGGAAGTCTACTGTCAGCGGCTGCAGCGTCTACGCACTGCTCTGAAGGATAAACGTCCAGCACTCGTGAATCGTAAAGGCGTGCTGCTGCAGAAGGACAACGAAAAACCACACTTTGCGAAAATAAGCAGTGTCACGTTAAAGGACTTCAGATGGGAAAAACTTCACCATGCAGCATTTCCCCTTGACTTCGCCCCTTCCGACTACCACGTTTTTTGCAGTCTGCAAAAGCGTCTTGCTGGGACTACACTTCGAAATGGGGAGGAGGTACGGCGAACACTTTCTGCCTTTTAAAAACCCATGGGATTCTACAAGTCTGGGATTCAAAACCTTGTCGATCGATGGGAGAAGTTTAACTACCGGGAGCACATACACTGACGGAAAAAAATTCCAACACCAAGAAGGGGTTGTGTTAGATAAACGACAGTTGGTAGGCGGTGAGAGTACATCTGTAAGATGACGTCTATGCAAAATTCGCGCTCGGCGCATACGTGTGGCGCTACTAGCGCTCCTCGGAACATGCAAAGCAGGTTTGCTGTAAATACGCGCTGTAACGTTCGTGAGCGTTTGTTATCTTTGAGATTCGACGTAGTGTGTTGATGTTAGTCAAGAATGCCTTTAAGAAGACGAAGAAGCCATTATCAACAGCTCACGGAGTTTGAAAGAGGTCGTGTAATAATGCTACGAGGAAGTGGATCTTCGTTTCGCAATATTGCAGAACGACTTGGCAGGAATGTAGCCACTGTGTATGATTGTTGGCAGCGGTGTTCAAGGGAAGGTACTGCCTCAAGAAGACGGGGTTCCGGCCGTCCACGTGGCACTACTGAGAGGGAAGACCGCCGCGTACGCCGTATGGCCGTGGCGCATCGTAACGCGTCTGCGGCAGCAATTCGAGCTGCAGTTGCCACCACAGTGACACAACGAACCGTAACAAATCGGTTACTCGAAGGACAGCTACGAGCCAGACGCCCTGTAGCGTGCTCTCCATTTACTATAAACCTCTGCCGTTTGCGACGTCAGTGGTGTCAAGCTAGAGCTCATTGGAGGACGGAGTGGAGGTCTGTTGTGTTTTCTGATGAAAGCCGGTTCTGCCTGGGTGCCAGTGATGACCGTGTGTTGGTTAGAAGGTGGCCAGGTGAGCGCCTGCAACCAACCTGTCTGCGGCGGAGACACACTGGACCTACACCTGGAGTTATGGTCTGGGGAGCAATTTCCTATGGCAGCAGGAGCGCTCTCGTGGTTCTCGCACGCACCCTGAAGGCACAGTTGTACGTCGGTCTGGTGATTCAACCTGTTGTGCTGCCATTCATGAACAGCATTCCATGGGGTGCTTTCCAACAGGATAACGCTCGCCCGCATACCGCTGTTGTAACCCAACATGCTCTACAGAGTGTCGACATCTTGCCGTTGACTGCTAGATCACCAGATCTTTCTCCAATCGAGCACGTATGGGACATCATTGGATGACAACTCCAGCGTCACTCCCAACCAGCATTAACCGTCTTTGTATTGACCGACCAAGTGCAACAGGCATGGAACTCCATCCCACAAACTGACATCCAGCACCTGTACGACACAATGCATGAACGTTTGCGTGCTTGCATTCAACATTCTGGAGGTTACACCGGTTTTTAATGTACCAGCTTTTCACATTTAAAATGGCTCTTCTCGCGCTTACATTAAGCTGTGATCTTGAAACCTTAATCGATTAAATATGTTACCTATACAAATGTATTGCCACCATTTCATTCCTCTACAACTATTTTTTCGTGGTGTTAGGTTTTTTTTTCTGTCAGTGTATTATATTGATTAAAACATCTGCTCCATGTATGTTTCAATTTCTTTTCTTCACACGTTGAAAAACGACATTATTTTTGGGATTACCTGATATAAGACTAGATGTTAAGCCCTTTGACATAAGAAAACAACGAGTTCTAGAAATCACTTATTGCTATTCAAGAGTTTATTATTATCTTTTGCGGAGTCATCGTAAATATTTAGTGCGCATTGAAACAAACCCTTGATGAGCTTTATTGTTTTGGCATTGAAATACAAAATAGGGAAGCGTTTGCCGAATCATAATCATCCCTTGGTAAATGACGTGTACTTCCTTTCGCGTGCTGCCTCATGTTTTTTGGGAGGTTGCTTTATTTTGTATTACGTGTTTTTTTATTTGTAATTTCTTCTAGCATTTATCAACTAAGTCAATGACGTTGGAAAATATCTTTGAACATATTTTTTCCAAATATATTTTCGGAATCTGGAAGTATTTTTCCTTGTTCTGGCACATGGACAACTTTAACTATGACATCATCAAACCGTCGAACTCTTGACAACGCATCAAAAAGTCGCCCATTGCTAAATACTGCTTCAGGAAGGTAGATACCTACTTTCTCGAGTGTTTGACCTTGAGACTTATCAATGGTCATAGCAAAGGCGAGTTGTGCAGGAATTCGTCTTCATCTTAATGTTAATGGGAAGTCTGTATCAGTAAGTGCGAGGTCAATTCGTGGAATAAAAAAGCTTTTACCACATGCTGAGCCTGCGAGTACTTTTGTAATTACCAAATTGGGTTTTAGTCCATATCGTTTAAAACCACATGACGTATAACATTTCTTTGTTGTTATCGGTTCCTTAAATTCCTCTGAACCTCTCGAGCACAGCGTTCTTTCCTTTGTTCGGGGGTCATATTCTGTGCCTGTGCAATATGAACCTTTCTCACGCGCTGAGATTCAGCTTAAATATGTTGCGGCGTCATATTACTTCGACGATCACGTACACGTCGAATATCAGCATTTCATTCAACTGCGTCGCATTTTTGTCTCTTTCTTCTGCCATGTTCAGCATTGCGGCGGTTAACATCTTGTCTTTCCACTGCAGTGCGTTGTTGCCTCCATGCTCAATCGTAATCGGCTTTGCGGCGTTTAGTTTCAATCTCTTCATCCAATAAAAGAGGAAACTTTCTTTTTTGACGCGGCATAGGTGAAGTTTAAAACAACAGTCAAGTTGGCGAAAGATAATAACGTTCGTCCTTGCGTTACTCAGCGTCAGTAAAGTAAAGCAACTTACAACCTACAACTGTGTGCTTCCACTTCCATCGCACCCGAACAAAATCTCTAACTTCGAACGAAAGAAAAAAGATGTAAAGAAAGACGGTTACGGATAACACGGAGTGAACACCGGAATATAAATGTTCGTCGTCTTCTGTTAAACAAGGTACGCAGTTGTTTGTTAATGGTTAAAAAGGGATCTACGTCATCGCAAGTCTTCCCTTTTATATAGTAAGATTGCTTACATCTCTTGCTTCTCCCTCCTGCCGTATTTCTCAGTAGAATCTGACAACCAGTTTACATTAATGCGATTTACCATCCACAGAACTTGTCCAAAGCACGTGACGACTAGTTTGGGCAGTGCTGCATACCTCAGACTGTACGTGTGTTATCTTAAGTACTTTATTGGGGCACCTCGGCAATTGCCGTAAATCCCCGTGTTGAAAGGGCCTACGCCTCAGCGTGACAAGAACGTTGTAAGTATCTGAAAGAAATTCAGTCAGTTTGCTGTTTAAATCGCGATTTTTCATACGTGAAAGTAAAGCTAGCGAGGTAGAAGCGCAAACGAAATTCCTTAGCTGAAAAAAGCCTCCATTGTACTAAACTCTAGCAAATTTCATGGGACTAAAGTTAAACTCGCCAAGGTTGTTGGATTGCCAGTTTCAATTGCTGCTGGACTTAGTTTAAACAACATCACAGCTTCAAATGGATGAATGTATAGATAGACTAAAAAAACGCCACAATCTTATGAACCGATCACTTTGAGGTGAATATGAAAGTGTTGAATCGGTTTCAATTGATGAAAAGGAAGACGAAGACCTCACCTGCTTAAGTCGCAAATTGTGCTCCGAAGGACATTTTGAACGCCGATGAGGCTGGCCTATCTTAAATCTTCTGCCTGTTAAAACGTACGTTTTGAAGGGAGAATCATGCCACAGTGGGAAAATATCAAAAATGCGATTGACTGTCTTATTTTGCTGCAGCGCAGAGGAGAGTGAAAAACTAACATCTTTGGTGATCGTCAATTCCAAGAAACCACATTGTTTCAAAAAGGTGAAGTTTCCCTGCCAGCTATAAAGCAAACAAAAAGTCTCTGGAAAAGTAAACAACATTTCACAATTTTTTTGTACAATGAAAAATGAGATTGTGTGCAAAAGCGAAACATTATCTTGTTTAATGAATAAAATACGGGATTACACCATTGTACAATACAAATTTGGAAGACGTGAATCCGTTTTTCTGTGTATATTTGACATGGATGTTAAGTCAGATAATATGCAAAAACTTGAAAATTTCATCGTCCTGGAGCGGGAATCCAATCATCGTCTCCCGAAGAGCGCCCTAGTATTTTAACCACTACACCACACAGAAAGACCAAGTTTCAATTTTCCGATTAATTTGAATATAACCATCACAGGATTCGCTGGTCGAAGAAAATTGGCATTCACATGTATCGAATATGGAGGTGTTCAATTCATTCCCGTAACCACCTGGAGGAACAAAATATCAATGAATGAATTACGGAACTACAACATTACACAATACGATGTGAATCCGTTTATTGGTGGAAGACGTGAACCATTTGCAATCAATTTCCACACTCTAAAATCTGTACGTCGCACTTTTTCCAGGTACTAACATTTTTCCGACGAAATAATTTAGGACGCTCATCTACACATTTACCATTTATTCCGAGAGATAGACGTTATCCGATTCATGAGTACGCAAACTTTTCCGTCATAATAAATGTTTGGAGAGTAGGGACACAATTAGCATTCACAAAAGTTATTTTTAGGACCACTCAAAAATAATCACGAAATGCGATTATTTCACAAATTGCTCGAAGTATCTTACGGAGAGACCGATAGATGGCAGCACACTACCGTTAACGCGTATGACGCATCAGCCAGCCGTAGTAAGTACAACTCACCGATCATTCTTGAATCTGTGGACAGGTAGGACCAGATACAGTCCTCAGGAATATATATTTATGACACACACATACACACAAAACATTGTGCAGTTTAATGTCTGAGAAACCGTTTTTTCTGCAGGTGATACGGTCTTAGATTGCGGATAATTTTTTTTACTCGAACTACAAACTATACGCCGTGCAAATAGATGTCACGAGCAGACAAATGCCAAATTAAATTATGCAAGTAGTAATGCCTCAGAAAACTTGAAAATTACATCGTTCTGGAACAGAAATCGAGAACGAATCTCCCGACTTACGTTCGAATATGTTACTCTTAAACCATCCAGAACAATTAAATAATTTGCATCATTTATTTCTGCAGAGTTATTTCCTCAGAGGAATCGCTTGCTTTTCGCGTGCCGCTAAGATGGAGGATAAATTTACCTATGGAGGTAAACGCATACATTATTTTACCTCGACATCTTAGTGAGCAAACCGCATGACAACTACCTTCGTACTGACATCTACTATAAACCCACCTCCGTTCTCGATCTGATGCTCCGCAGTTCATTCTGCCCTCATGATTACAAGACGCCCTTCTAACGTTTTCGGATTAGAAGAGTATTTTCCTTCTCCCATATTCGTTCTAGACAAACCGAACTTTAAAACACCGTCGAATTGGCCACTGCGGCAGTTAATAAGTCAAACCAGATGTATAACTTTATAGAAATAGCCCAAAACCAGCAGTATCAATATTTCAATGCCGCAACTTCGCTACCTGGGATCTATTCCCTACATACTAAAAGTTTCCAATCAACTCACAAACGCGCTCTGTAGGATGAGCTTCGATTTTGGCATCTGCTCTCCGGCATCTTTTTATACGATGTTTAAGAAAACATTGATAAACTCCCTCTTCACAATGAAGCAATTTTCATGCCATTCCACTAATACACTGGTGTGCAAAAATTAAGGACGAAGAGGAGAAATTAGCATAACAGGGGAACCAGCAGGCAGAACGGACCAAAAGACCACTCAGGAGATAGACCAGTGTCAGGTGCGGTAAGGCATGCGCATATATGCAGCATGACGTAGGTGGTGTGTGGGTGTGTGTGTGTGGTTGGGGGGGTGTCGAAAAGGTATAAAGCACACGGGTGGTGTACGTTCAGCGATTACGTGAAAGCTATAGCACGGTTTATATCTGTTTAAACGACGTCGAGTTGCTGCCAACGTGTGATATGGCCAAGAGGCAATCCAGTTGACGACATCTGAATGACTTTACCCGAGGTCGCGTCATTGGGAACTTGGAAGATGGTCGAAGTGTGACTACTGTGGCCGAGGAGTTCGGAATCGCTCACAGCATTGTTTCACGAGCTTGGAGAGCATTTCAAACGACAGGAAGAGCTGTCCGAGAGTTTAGCAGTGGTCGTCCACGAATAACCACGGCGGCGGACGACCGGTATATTGTCCTACAGGCGAGAAGAAACAGACGGAAGACAGCGGGGGAAATCGCAAGGCACATGCAACAGACAAGTGGACGTCCGGTATCGCGTTTTACTGTGGCCAGCAGGCTGCACAAAGGTGGTCTATTTGCACGACGACAAGTACGGTGTGTGCCATTAACGCCTGCTGATCGGAGACGGCGGTTAATGAGGTGCCAGGAACACAAGAACTGGACATATCAGCAATGAGGTCGAGTTCTCTTTATGGATGAGAGACGATTTAGTCTGACGAGTGATTCTGAACGTATACACATATGGAGAGAGCAGAGAACACGCAATCACACCTCCAACATCATCGAAAGGTACCAGTTTCGAGGTGGCGGAGTACTCGTTTGGGGCGGTATCATGCTTGGTAGCCGTACTGACCTCCACATCTTCCAAGGAAGTTCAGTCACTAGCGTCCGCTATTGAACCGAGGTTCTCGTGCTTCACGTGCGTCTGTTTAGAGGTGATGTGGGTCCTGAGATCCTCTTCATGTACGACAACGCTACACCTCATCGTACAGTGGCAGTCGCAGAGCTGTTGAAGAGTGAAAATATTCAACGCATAGAATAACCCGCAAGCTCTCCGGATCTAAATCCAATCGAACACGTGTGGGTCCTTCTCCGGAGACGCTTGGCAGCACGTAACCAGCCGCCAGCAATGATTCCGCTGCTGCGATTGGCGCTACAAGAGGAATGGGCCGCGATGCCTCAACAGCTACTTGACAACCTCGTCCTCAGCATGGACAGACGTTGTAAATGATGCAACGCAGTCAGGGCTGATCATATCCCCTACTAAAGACAGAATTTCTCTTGGCTGCCACCTGTCACATGGACGTTTCTGTCTTCTGTCCAGTTGTGCTCGAAGGTACCTTTTCAATAAAGTGCATTTGTATCCTTTGGATTCCTTGTTTGGACGGTTTTACTCACTTGTCCCATATTCGTACATCTTGGGGATCTTATAGTATGATTTGAGTGGATGTGGAGCACTTCTGGACGACGTAACATTCGAAAAACCGTCTCGTCCTTAATTTTTGCACGCCAGTGTATATACACTAACATTCTTCACAATAAAGAAATAAGTATGTGATATTATTAATATTGCTTGATTCCTGAATGTTTGAATTCAGATCAAACCTTAAGCCCCAAAATGCTCCAAATTTAAAGAATATTAGCATCATGCGAAAGTTAGGAATTTAAAAATTTCAGAAATATAAAATATAAGTACGCTTTTCAGGTAAATCATAATTCGTAATAGAATTATAAATGAAATCAATAATTCGTTTTCAGTATTTTCTTAAAACCTTTTTTTATATATAAGCTTTCATTTTTCAAAAATTTAATTGCAATACCCTTTTGTCATAAATATACATCTCTAAAACGCCTTTAAGAAGGCCTTACCTGGTCATATTTTCACCCAATGAAAGCACTTCGTAATGACATTACATGCATTTGAAGCATTCAAGACTGGTACGCGTAATCTTCTGGGCTATCGGTACTAAAACATTTAAAATTACACAACACTACGATGAGAAACTTTATGGCCGACAAGCAATGCCCCTTCCCTAATTTGTAATTGGACGTTCAAGAAAAGGGGCGAACAATGCCCTGAGACAGAGACAAAATCCATGCCTTACCGTGATGAATCTCGGACCTCTCTTGCTTGAATCGTCGGAAGCCAGCGTTTAGGCTAATATGCTACATGGGTGCGACACGTCTCTTCCAGCATAATATATGATATTGTTTGTCTAACATACACAGAGCAGCCAAAACAGTGTGTACACCTGTCTGACATGATGTTGGTCCTCCTCGTTCGGTCAAAACTGAGTTATCCTGGACAGGCATCGTACTAGAAGATTTCCAAGCTGTCTTGTGATATCTGGTACTAACACGTTATCAGCACATCTTTTAAATATTTTAAGTCACGTGTTTGAGTTGCCGTATATCAGATTTGCTGATCACAAACCACAGCTGATCGACTAGATTGATATGTGGGGAATTTGGAAGCCAGGACAATATCTGAGGGTCTTCTTCATGTTACGCGAACCATTCTGAAAAAAACCAGGCAGTGTTACATGGTGCATTATTCTGGTCAAATAAGGTTCTATTAGAAACGAATACCTTTGCTATTAAAGGATGTACAAGGTCTGCAATGATGTTTACGTAGGTGGCGGACATTATACTTAGCTTCCGACCCATGAATAACTGGACCCAGAGTTTCCCAGCAGAGCATTGCCAAAGTTTTACACATCCTCTATCAACTTGTTTTCGATCCATGGTTCATTCTGGTAACAATACGTCTTCCGGTAAACGACGCACACCTAACCATCTATCTACATGGCGAAAAATGTAACGGGATTCATCACACTAGAGAACCTTCTTCCAATTACTCTCGGTCGAGTTTTGATGCACGCGTATCTATGGTAGGCGCTTTTGACGGTGAACCGAAGATAGCATGAGAGCTCGTCTGGCCATTACAATTTGGCCTTTATCAAATTTGAATATGTTTGCTGGCTTTCTCAACTAAAGAACAAGAATAACACTGATTAACGGAGTTCAGTAACAGCTATTATTTTTAAACTTTCAAGTTCTTCACAGCCACTGTCCCTGTAGGATATAGATTTGCATAACAACGTCCTGTTTGTAATGATTTCCTCTTCAGTGTTTGGTAGTCGTCGAAGCCAAATACAGCAAAGTTGAAGGAAGAGTTTAAAACAACCGATAAGAACGAACGTCGTATTAACAAACCGATGAAAAACAGCTTTTGTTAGCATTACATTATGTTAAACTACAGCTTGCGAATCTTCCAATCTGTGCATAAATTAGTATAAGATAATAACACCCACTAATTCAAAACTGTATTTAGCAATAAAGCTATGAGTGACACCTGTAACAACCCAACTATTTTAATATAAATATTTAAACTAACTTCGAACTCAGAGATTTATCCTGTTGTTTGCGGTTTTGCTGTTAAAATGTTGCGACATAAATATGAATCGATCGTTGCTTGTTTTGTACAGAATATAACAGCATCTGTTATTTTCTTTTTTAAATCTCTCTCAGTTTTCCAGATGTTTATAACTCAAAATAGACTCGAATACTTTCTAAACCCTCAAAAGCAATTCTTTTCAAAATTGTTTCATTTCTTAGAATGATTTCCTCTCCATCGCTTGAAAGCTCGTCACTCTTCCGCTGAAAGCCCTGCACTGTATCAATAAATGCGTTTGCGCCTTTAAAGAGAGCTCTTCTTCGATGTTCACATAACTTGAAAAGAAATATCTCGATACGAGGTTCATTGCGAAAATATTAAACCATGATGCATGAATGTGTAACAAATGGTTCCTATATAATTTTTAATATATGAAGCAATGATAATTGCCCTTCAAAATAGAGAGATTGCATTTTCATCCAACTGCACAAGAAGAAAGTTACGATGGCATGTATGGACAAAGTTTGCGAAAATTTAACTCTGGAAGCCGGAGATCTCCCGCTGAAAATTAACAATACGGAATATAAAGGGATTCAGTAGAAGATATAACATAGGTGCAAGCTGATCTTAGGGAACGTAAAGGGAATTTAGAGTGAATATCATGTTTCCGTCACATGATCGACTTATGTGGCTTAAATATGTTTCTCTAATAAAATCTATAGTGCCGATAATGTATTCTAAAATGTATACTCAAAAGGGGACCTTTCTGTGATTCCTGATATGTCATTCATTAATATTGTAACTAAATATTTTTTTAAAATCATTAAGCTCATTTATTTATTTATTTGAGAAGGCTCTTGCATATTACAAGATCTAAGGAAGTCGTAATATAATTTTTTCTATTTAATGTTAATAAAACCATATTTATAAATCATATATTATAATTTCTAACATTAATAGCTTAGTAATTTAGCAGAACGCCTTTCAGAAGGCTTCCAATATTGGCTTCCCAAATACAACGTCAGTAGGTTATCTCATTTGTTGGAAAGAAATATCCTTTGTATTGAGTGCTCAAACTATCACTAACACTCCTTGTGTAGAGTTATTTAACCTGTCAGGTTATATAAGAATAGTATCTGACGTCCGAAATCGACAGCAGCTTACCATTCGTGTACAGCACAAGCAGACTGCCCTAGGAATCAAAGAAGGCAAGGTAATTTTATGCCGCGCACTCTAAAGTTTGTTCATCGTAATCTGTCTATTTTCATGAAACAATGTTTGTAGTAATCACGTACTTTGATTAAAGCAATAATTGAATTTCGTTTCAATCATATTAATTTCGTGCAAACAAATATTTTTTATAATTTTTTGTTACCAAGCTGTTACAAGTTACTCAATATCCATGAGCTTAATTTCAACTGAACGAATTTGAGAATAATATGATCATTAACAATAATCTGTTCGAAAACATTGATAAATTGTTTGCATCTGTCCACTTATAAAAGACTTTTGCAACCAACAGTTATATGTACTGCCATGGTCAGTAGGTGTTTGAAACGCACTGGCAATCCAGTTTCGTCGCTGAACGAAGCCTATATCAGAAAGTCTAAAAAAAAAACCAGCCTTTGCAACCACGCAATTATGTCTGCTGTCTGGGTGTCTGACACGCACTAACGGTCCAGTTTGGTCGCTGAACGAAGCTTGTTTTAGAAAGCCTTTCAAAAAATATGAAAATTAGAACGTGTGTGTTATTTCTATGTCCATATCTCTCTTAATCCATTATTCATCCCTCTGTAGGCACTATATCGACAAACTAATGAGTCCGATTTAAAAAAAACATATTTGTGTGAGATACTTAATGAGCGAGAACGATGATTCTTGAATATTTCTATAATTCGTATGTAAAATTTTGCCTCTAGTTCACTGGAAAATAAATTATATGAAATTCAATAAAAATTTAATTCCTTCACTAAAATCCACATTCAAAACTTTACTTCCAAAAACAGACACTCTTTTTCCTTCATCACGTTTCAGAACAGGTCATTTTGCCTGCAGTTTCTTTTAGAGAAATCATTGGTTTTCCATAGAGGAGATAAATGCATATTGCTTTTCCCTATACCTGTACTTCTTCAACAGGGAACTAAATAAACTTTTTCCGTCCATTGATTTCAAGATGAGGAATGTTCCAATTAATTTCGTTTTAACACACGATGCATAATTTCTATTCAAAAAGTAGTTGGCGCTAAAGCGGACACGTGGCAATGCAGCAGTTCTGATATACGTCTTGTGTTGCGAAACAAATAGGCTGAAACAGAAAATTTCGGTAAATGTGTAGATTTGGGTCCGAAATTATTTCGTTGGAAAACTGTTATTGCCTGGAAAAAGTGCGACTTAAAGATTTTAGAGTGTGGAAACTAATGGCAAATGCTTAAGAAATTTCATAGTTGACATGTCTTTTAAAGATTTTTATTGTGATATTTATCTGAAAGTGCGATACTGTGAAGAGACCCTGCGATAGACCTAATGTATCTCTGCGCGACAATGTGAAGCTTTGCTCCGTGAACGAAAAATTCTATGCTGTTTGTAGTTGACGCGCGGACGACTACAATTGCAACCGCATATCTCCCTGCCAGGAGAGGGAACCATGTTTTAATCACACGCTACAAAATATAGTTCGTTCATGTTTTGTCATTATTTTTAAAGCAAATGTAGAGAGATGTTTCGTTCTTTAGCATACGATTCCCTGATTCGAAATAGAAAGTACTAATATGCCTTTCTATGTTGTACAGAAAACTGGGGAAGTATAAATTTCGGTTCTGCTTTGAACAGCTTCCATTCGTAGCTCATTTGCTGTGCCAGTGTAGTTTTGGATCTACTGTTAATACCTTCTTCGCAGGTGAGTTCTATCTCTCTGATACGTATCTTTCGTAAATCAGAGAGTTTTTACCCGGTTTTTCCTGCCAACAAAGTACAGGATACCACAGATAACGGGTGGATGATGTGGACCTATTTTCTGTAATGTATCAGTACAAGATTTATCGCTCTCCTGCCAACAACATACTCGCTTTCTCTTGTACTCTTACGCCCGTCATTTTGGTACAGAAACGAACTGTCCTTTTAACGGAGCAAAGCTTCACACCGACGCCGAAAGCGATGCGTTAGACTACCGCAGAGTCTCTTCACAGCGTCGCACTTACAGGTAAATAATACGATAACAATCTTTAAAAGATATTAAAAATATGAAATTTCTGCAGCTTTTGCCTTTAGTTTGCATACTCTAAAATCTGTACGTTGCACTTTTTCGAGGTACTAACACTTTCTGACGAAATAATATAAACACTAATCTACACATTTACTAAAATTTCTATTGCATGACTGTAGGTACAATCGCAGCATAGAAGTTGTGTACTCGTTCCTTTCATTTTTTGTTTCCTTAAAATATGCGCAATCGTCATCTGTCTGCCGACAGATTACGGTTGAGTCTAAATAACACCTGATATTGAGCTCTCTGTATCATCGTTGCTCTTGCTCTTCCGTTGGGATATATAGCGGACTAAAACTAGTTCGACAAACTAGTCAAAACGCAAAAGCTCCGAAAGCTGACACGATGAATCCTGAAAACTAGCCCAGGTGTTTGCCTGCATTAAAAATATTGCCTTTTTAGATAGCATGTCATTCTTTCGAATGATTCAAAAATTCCTCAAATGCATTTCTTGAATTTTTCCCTAGATGGACGCGTAGAAAGGAAAAGGAAATGCTTTGGGACTTTATGTCAAAATCGTAGGGAAAGAAATGACAGCAAGGCGTGCTACCAAAAAAATAAAATTTGTGCGATAAAACATAGAAAAAATATTGAGCAAATTATTTAAACAAAGTCATTAAGCTGTGATTTACAAATGGCGAAAGCTAAAATCCAAAGAAAGAGTAATACTTTCTCTAAAGTGAAATATCATTCCTTCAGTTTCAATGTTATCGGTACTCACCGCGTGATCGGAATAGCACACATGGTTTTTCGGCCCCACTCAACTGAGTTGGTGCGCTCTTAACACAATGATAATTGGTTTTGAAAAGCTCATATTTATTATTGAAAATATTTTATATATCAAATTTTATCAATAAAGAAGTAAGCACTAAGCTCTTTAAAAATAATTAAGAATTATTACAAAGTTTCAGCCCAGATAAAAAAATATGATGCTATTTTCCCTCTTTCTTCTTCATAAAGATTAGTTTTGCTTAATTTTACGGTAGGCGGAAAGAAAAACTAAAACCCTTCTGTCACGCCGTTACGCAGGACGTCATTGGAGTTTCACGTTTAATGGTGAACCGGGCATTCGTATTTAGAAAAGCTTTAGGCAACTAGAAGTCCTCAAGGTATTGAGTTGGGTATCCCAATATTTTCATTGCAATGCGTTCTGCTCCACGATCTTCTAGAAATGTCTTTTGGCTGGGCGGTAATTCCAACACACAAGGAGGTACTAAAGTAAATAAAATACCTTTTTTGTAGCTACAGCAAAAGGTATTTTATTGTAGGTACAGCAATTGTATTTTATTAATAATACCTTTTGCTCCATAAGCACTAAAATCAACATCTGTGAAGAAACAACAGAAAGCTACGGAATTTCAAATTGAGCACAGAAATATAACGATACTTATATACTTTACATTAAAATTCAGCGCAATGCTAAGTTCAAATTACTTTTCCTTCATTTTCTACTTTTAACACTGCCCTTTGCTTTTGCTTTATTAACCTATCAAAGATAAATATCATCTAATGAACTGTCTGTAAAAATAAAACGGTTCATTAGATTAAAATTGTAGAATTGACGCAAACATTTATTAGATTAAAATTTCCGTCAAAGAATAAAGTAATAAAATCACTTGCGAAATCAGTCGTAAAGCCATATCACTAAAACCACGGCATCGTGAAGGTTAAAACGATGTTTACTATCAGCGTATATTTTAGTAAAACGCTGATAGAAATGTTGCCTTTCCAAATTCTGCTGTTTTTGTTTCCCACATTTTTTTCAAGTTCTTAAACATTCACTATTAAAATTTAAAAGCCTCAAAAGAAAAAAAAATAACTTTTGGTTAAGTACTGATAAATATAATCATAAGACATATCTAGAATTTGGAATTGAAGTACTATTATTTTTGGTAAAGAGGTGTATAGAGTGTTTAATAATTTACAAAAAGTCCAAATATTTGAAATGTTTTCTTTAACCATGAAACATATTAAAAATGAGAATAGGAACTATTATACAGTACATATCGGCTAAAACCTACGGATACTACAAACAAGAATAAAGGAACGCCAATATACTGTGAGAAATGTCTCGTTACCTATTGATTTAGCTGGGCTTACTTCAGGTGGTACACAATATCCATCTTGAACTGACGTCTGCAATCTATCCATTTCTATAACGTGGGAATCAATATTCTTTACAGAGAGTATCTACATTTTACATCGACTGGACGCTTGTTGCAGTGATGAAGTACCCAGGTATATTTTCCAGGCTGGAAAATGTTACTTTCTTCAATTCTGTACCTACATCTAGCATTGCAGATTCTGACGAGCACTAAGTTAAATCTACAGGCCTCTACTTAGTAATATCACTTTATACTAAATGAACGTTTTCGAATTTCTTTCTTTTTATTGAAAACGTTTTTCAACGATACCCATGTGTAAATGTGTTTGTGGTACTCCCACTTGGTCATTCATCTCATGATATGCTCGCCGCAAGCACGAAACTACTCATGTGAATTTTAACTATGTATCATCATCATCATCATCATCATCATCATTGTCAACCATTATCAATCCACTGCTGGACGAAGGTCTCCCCAAGTTTCCTCCACAACGGTCTGTCTTGTGCCAGTCTCCTCCATGTCACCCCTGCATACTTTCGAATTTCATCCACCCATCTCCCATGTGGTCTTCTTCTGGGTTTTTTCCTGTCCCTTGGAATCCAATCTAAAATTTCGGCTGTCCATCGATGGTCTGTCCTTCTGGCAGTATGTCCAGCCCATTGCCATTTCAGGGATTTAACTCTGATCATGATGTCTTCCACTCTTGTCATTTTTCGGATCCACGAGTTCCTCTTCTTATCTCTCCTGGTTACACCAAGCATGCACCTCTCCATGCTACTTTCAGTAGTCTACAGCCTTTGTATGTCTCTTTTAGTTAAGGTCCACGTCTATGCACCATATGTAAGCACTGGAAGGATGCATTGATCAAACACTTTTCTTTTAAGACATAATGGCATATTGCTCTTGAAAATTATGCTGTTTCTTCCAAAAGCTCTCCAGGCAAGTTTTGTACGCAGATTAATTTCTTCATCAATGTGACCCTCACTTGATATCTGCTGTCCAAGATAAACGTACGTGTCCGTTTTCTCCAGCTTTTCTCCATCAATCGATAAATCTTCATTTCTTGAATATATATATATATATGTGTGTGTGTGTGTGTGTGTGTGTGTGTGTATAAATAATTGTGTCTGGTTTTAGTTATTAAACTTTTGTTTGTAACTGAAGTCATTCAGAAAGGTTGAACATCATGCATTAACAGCAAATTAATGCATGATGATCAATAAGTCGTATTTAAAAAATATCACCTAATAATTAATACATGAAAAAAAATTGTTCATCTATTTAAGTTTGCAATTACTTTATGTACTTGTTAGATCTTTTGAAATTTCTGTACCAAAGACACACCTATGTAGGAAAAATCAGTTGCTCTTCGTTTATTTTATGATGCTCCAGTTAAAATAAAAATAAATAAAACGTTCTAATTAAAACAGGAAGAGTTATGAATATGTTTGCAGATTTTAATTACTCTACAGAATTGTATTTCATTTTTCCAATTTTATGTAGAACTTGAACACCAAACAGGAAATAACTTTAAAGATCCTATACTCGTTGTCTTCGCAATATCCGCACACTGAACTTTTCGATATTCACAAGAATTTTCCGTCAGTGACGGCCCTAGTGGATGTTCTTCTATTTCTTTCGTTTATAACGACTCCAATTATGGGTATTTATTTTACTATAAATTTTTCTTCTGCTACTTTTACGCACTGCTTACCTCTTAAACTAAATGAATTAAAGTTTTCAGTTCTATGATCGTAAAAAAGATTATTTATATTTAACACTTTAAACTTTCGTTTAAGTCTTCTGTGAATATTTTAGTAGGAGTCGCATTTACAATGCCCTAATTGCACATGACTGTTCAACTGTACCGGGTTCCTGCAATTAGAATTATCCTATTGAATTTAGTATTGAGATATTTTTGGAAGTTCAAATGCAACCAAATTTGGTACGGTGACATTTCAGGCAATGCGGGAGACATTTCCTTAAAAACGAAACAGTGCCCAAACTCACTATTATGCCCTTGTGGTACGCCAAATAACAAAAAATCTGTTTAATTTGAATGAGCACACGAGCTGCAGCCAAGTTCTAGGTTGAAAGTACTTACAAAAGCTGAACGTTATTCTTATCAGCTACGATGACCATCTATGTCCCGAAACGTATATTTCTTGAGAAGATACAGTATTTTATCATAACAACAGCAATGCTGCTGCCACATTTCGGGAATTTTGCCGTCGTAAGTAGCTGCACCGAGGACCATTGACTCCCGAAGCTATCAAGAGAATGATCACTCAGTTGGAAGAAACCGGACATCTAGGATCCGCGCGTCCTCAAACGTAGCCGATCAAGGGCGCAAACTCATCGCTCCACAAGTCGCTGAAGACCTTGCCTTTCTGTTGTTAAGCAGTCAATGAATAATGTTGCAACGTCTAGTGTGCACGCGAAAAGTTACAATCGTTAAATTTAACTGACAGCAGAGTGTACCACCTCGTTCTATGTAACTTACTCCATTGACTATCTCGTTGTGTGGACACTTAAAAAGTTTAATTTACCAATGACATGTTGAACATTTTGCAACCTAGAAAGGCAGTACCACATTGCACCTAAGAAGCATGTCAGAGGAGTTACGTCTACCGTTAAACAGAGAGTTCATCACCTCCATGTTTTACAACTTCAGAATGGAGACCTCAATAAGCGTTTCCCTTTAACTGCTAAGATAAATTTTTCTACATAGCATGAAAGGTCTTGTACAAATAAAATATTTGTTGCTTGCAAAGCCACAAGTGGCATAGTGGTGAGTTTTGGAACAATTTTTTTGAAGCAAATGGTTTCCGCACGTCCTCAAATGTAACTGGCTTGCGCCAATAAAATCCAACAACCAACCAACCAATCAAATGTAACTGGCTAAACTTCCACGTTCGACACGGAGCTAGTTTTCGAAAGCAATGAGAGATGGCGCCAAGGTGCCACTTCAGCTTTCCTCCGCTCTTAAGATGCATCTCATAGTTTAGGAAAATTCAGGTGTCGGTAGAAGCACGCTTCAGGGAATGATGAGTACTCTTCCCGCACACTTGGTACGTGAAAATCATTTTAATGCGTGGCATCAGTTGAATAAATAAATCCATCGCTCTTTCCACGTCAAGCAACGCATTAACAATTTTTCGGTTGCTGTACTTTGCTTAACGTGGAAAGAGCGATGGATTTATTTATTCACTTGGTACGTGTTTCTTTATGCTCGGATTCCTATTGTTAGAGTGATGATTCTGACGTATTGTTTCGCTAAAGGATTGTCTTACGATGAAGAGATTAAAGAAACTTCACATGGCGATGTTACCACATCCACTGAGGCAGATTGCGACTTGCATTCTTATTGCAGTCAACTAGAATCAGAGTTTATGGTAGCCTCGCTGTGTAAGGAAGGCTTGGCGGTGATGGAATCATCATGGATGTAGACGAAGCGAAAGTGGGCAAGCTGAAGCACAACTGCAGTCGTCTCGTCTAGGACACCTGGATTCTTAATATCTTTTAACGAGATACCATGCGATTAAGGGTGGAGATCTTACCTGACAACAACAGATCTGCACATACGTTGCTATCCCTCATCCTAAAACACGTGGAGCCAGGATCGGAATTTGCCAAGCAGTGGCCACGACCATTTTCCCGTGAACCACCCCCTCAACTTCGTTGATCCCATGACAGGGGCGTATACACAAGGAGTGAAGAACAATTGGTGTACCCTAAAGCATAAATTAACACAGAGCAACCACAAAATGTACTTGGCAGACCATATTCTGAGATATTTATTCCGACGGAATTGCCGTCTTTACTCTGAATACTGCTTTGAAGTCTTAATTTGTGCGATCAGGCAGTTCTTCCCTGGAAGATAAACCATTTATTGCTTTTATTCTGCTCGCTAGACAGCTTGATATTCATCAGCAAAGACAATTGCTTCGTCGAAGCAAATAGTATACATTATTGACTTCCTTTGGCATTTTCACAACGTCACGAAATGCTAAACAATGCAGCGATAACGTGTCGCCATCTATGATCCCTTTGTTTACTGACCGAATCCAGAAGGTTTACCATGTAACCATATTAAATTTGGTTCGATTTGGACTGCTAAATATCTCACTAGACAGCTTTGAACAGAGGTATTTTAATTACGATCATCACATGTTTAACAAACAGCGAAATTGTCCTTTATATCTCAGTGTTACTATCCTGAAAATTATTTCTTTATAAATGCATGAAATGGTGGATATCATTCGATTAACTTTAAAGGAATCTTGACGCTTACATTTCTTAATACACAATTTTAGCAGTAATAAATCCTACGGAAATACATGGTACATAATGTCAGTGTTCTTGGTTTTCCTATTGTACGTAGTACACCAGGCCACTGCACAACCCGGCATTATTGCGTTTCTTACGAAACACAGAAGCAATCAATTTCAGTGATAAATACGTGTAAACATCAAAATAAACAAAACATAAGCATAAAATTATATGATACATACTTCCAGCGGTTGAAAATTAACTGCGTTAATAGAGAAAACTCCATCACACCAATTGTAAACAAACAGGGATGCAAGAAGTCGGAAGACTGAGCGTCCAGCCTCCACACCTACGTCATGCGTTGTTTCAAAATAACAGCGTCTGATACGACGCAGCCCAAGCGGGACCCTCCTGGATCCAGCAGCTTGCTGGTAGGAGTAAGGACATCGCATATAAAAGAAATTTTCAGAAGACTAAACTAATGAACAATGCTTTTACAAAGAATGAATATTTTGCAATTGATGGGGAAAAGCTGGAGATAACACAAACTTACATTTACGTTCGGCAACATATCAAGCGAGGATCACACTGACGAAGACATTTACCGGTGTATAAAACTTGGCTGGAGAGCTTTTGGAAGAGAGAGTACAGTATTCAAGATAAGTATTGCATTATGTCTTGAAAGAACAGTGTTTAATCAATGCATAGTTCCAGTTTTTACATATGGAGCAGAGACATAAACCTTAACTAAAGCAGACACACAAAGTTTCAGAAAACGGAGAGAAGCATGGAGAGATGCTGTCTTGATGTAATCAGTAAGATAACAAGAGGAACTTGTAGATAAAGAAATGACATGGGTGGAAGGCATCCTGATCGGGGTAAAGTACCTGAAATGAAAATGTGTCGGATATGTTGCCAGAAAACCGGCCCACCGATGTGCAACCAAACTTTTAGACTGGATTCAAAGCAACAGAAAAAGACCCAGAACATGGAAGACAGATGAAATTCGAAAGCATGCTGGAGTAACATGGAGGACTCTGGCTCGAGTCAGACAGTTGTGGGAGAAACTTGGGGAGAACTTAATCCATCAGTGACCTCATCGAAAGCTCAGAGATAATGGTTCAAAATGATGTCGATGATCCATCTCTTGGCCGGATAATTATATTACTTGACTAGAAAATAAGCAATAGGTAAACAAACACACGCGTAAAAAAACACATATAAAATAAGACGGTTAATAATAATAATAATAATAATAATAATTATAATCTAGTCGTGCAGTTACCCTCTTTTTTTATTTCATTTTTGAACTAATTTTGAATGTATTGCACGTGCGTGTCATTATATTCGTTATAATTTGTTTGGAAATGTTTTAAGAGCTAAGCTGATGCTATTGAAATTAAAAGTAGTGAAATAAATTCTGCCCTGAACGTTTGAAACACTGTAATTTTCCACAGACGTGAAACAGTAAGTGAAATATTCCGCGTAAAATTTTGTGGTTTTACTGTTTCTATTATTCGTAATGTGAGTAGAATTTCCAGGATTAGTACAGCTTTCGAGAGTTTCCTGAGTTTCTTTATTGAAATCGAGTATATCACTTGTTTCTTCTTCAGGCTGCGCTTTGGAGAAGTTATACCTAGCCTTCAGTTCAACAGGGACTCGAAAAAAAGGAAATATATCTATACTAAAGGCAAACATTTAACTGTCCTAACCCCTAATCGGATCTTGTAATATACTGAGTGTTCACTGCTTCTACTGGAATTTACATACTACATTACCCGGAGGCGTTTTCGTCGAAGCTTAGAGGAGCTAGGCTTAGTACATTCTGTGCAGTTTTTTGTTACGAGTCAAATTTGGCGTTATGAAGAATCAGCTTCATGAGCAAAGGAGCGGTAGATTGTCTGTGTGCTGTGAGTATCTCAATGATTAGTGTTAAATGTCGACAAATGGACTTTAATTTGTTCATGCAATGGCAGTTTGCAAATAAATATTTTCTTCTATTATGAATTCATCCTCGCACAGCCGTGACGCATCTTTGTGGATTCCAATTTCCAATGCAATCGTGTAGGCGCAAATCCAGAACAAACCTATTTTATCTGATGAGGTGTATTTCTCAAATACAGTTCTCATTAACTTAAACTCAATGCACATTCCTTCATGTGAGTAGTTTAGCCTTCTCCTCGAATCATATGCTAAAAGACTATAGCAATCTTAATACTGCAGTATAAATTAAAACCGAGAAGTTCCAGGGAATTTGTAGTTCAATAGGCTATTAGTCTTACTATTGGGAACACTTCACTAATACACATTTATTACCATTAAGTACACTATTTCTAAAATGCTCGCTGAATAACACTAACTTTACATATTAAACAGTTGAACGGAACACTAAACATCAAGGACAAAACACTATGCTATATACATCGAAAAGTTGACACTATTAACGAAACTCTCACATCTGCACGATCTCTGTAATACGCAATGCATTTCACTATAACTTCGATATCATTATCGAGCTCTCATGTAGAGTCCCCGAAGACTTAGGTATATATACATCGACACTACCGATCACTGAAGTCTAGCCCAAAGAAAAGTTTATTGGAATGTCTAACAAATGTATCCGAAAGTTTGGAATTAATATATTCCATGTTCATTTAACAAAGAACTTTTTCCTAAATGATTCTAATTTATAATTTATTTATTTTCTACTTTTAGAAATAGTTGCAAGATTTGAGCACACATCTTACTGTATTTTCAGTAAATATACTCACTAAATAGGAAATTTTGCTTTCGCCTTCGTTACGTAATTACGGAAAAGTCTTTTTTTTTCTTTCATTTTAATAAATCGTACGCGAAGGGAATTTCTAAAAGTTTTATGTGGAATGATTATGTTCATACAGTCCTACCAATTTGCCATTAACGCACTTAAAAAAGATCGTAGTTGCAAAAATGCTTAACGTAAAATAAAAGATTTTCCATGTTATGCGTGAAAAAACTTGTTTTTATGCTCCTTTAGCCAAATTGAAAACTAACGGAAAAATTTCATGCAACCATTTCCCAGCACAAGAGCAAAACTTTGGAATTTCCCGATTTACGGATATCATTGCTGGAAACTGAGAAAAGAAAAATGAAAGCTAAGGATGTAATCTTTTTATGTTATCCATTACAGTATAAGGACAAAAAATACAGATAAAAAGAACATGGTCGATTTATTGTTGTGTGTGCAAATTAGACAATATCACATTCGAGAAATTATTTCTCTGCGTAAACACCGCGGTACTTCGTCGGCGTTTTCAGGAGCGGAATGCTCAAGGCTCGAGTCGGTTGGCCCACTAGCTTTGTCATCACAGACCAGTTCGGAGGCTTTCTGAATCTTCAGGGGTTTTTGGTTCTACCCGCCCCAGTCACTAAATACGGGTTGTGCACATTTGAAGGCTGTCGTCCACAGTGACGTCATTATTTCATCCAATGACATTCCAACTTGGATCACAGTTTCTGCTGCCCTTAACAATCAATATATTATAATATGAAGTTCCCACCGGCATTCCTTCTGAGTGTTCTTTTTTTCACTTTCCCAGAGTGTATATACAGTGTGCCAGACACGAAGATATCTGATATGTACCCGGTCTTTAGGTGAATACTCATACCAGTAAAGATTTTCTTCCTTTTTATCATTGCTAAAACATTTAAAAATAAATTAATCAGAAATACTTGAAATTGGGAGAGCAAAATTCGCAAAAATCCTGTGAAACGGTAAAATGATGGAAACAAATGTCAGTTATGCGCGAAACAAGTCGAGTAAAAACATGTGCTCATATGTGAACTACATTTGGTTTCAAGATATGTCATATTTCACACGTTTGATTGTTATATAACGGATATTTCGGCAGATAAAATCTGATAAAAAATTTTCTTAAAAGTTTGTTTGAATACCGGAGATGGATTTCCTTTAATTCTTTCGGTTTTTTATTAGCTCTCTCAGTACATCCTATTGTTGTGCTGGAACGCTTTGCTGAACGCAGCACTAATAACTCCGGATATAACTTGTACCAAAACTATGCATCCCATACATCTGACACTCCAGAACAATGCTCGCCAAATTTAGCAGGTGAGCTAATGCACACAAAAAATATGTAATGCACAAAACAAGAATTAGATTTTACCAAAAAGAGTTGAAAAATGTTTTTAATATCACTTTATTCTGATTTATTAGCGCCTGAAAGAAGACTTGAAAGTCACCATTATTTTCAGGTTGAAAAAAAAAAAGGAACGGAAAGAGAGAAAGATGAAATATTGCGATGAATTCATGTAAACGGGAATCGATATATTATAACAGACAGAACAATTAAGTAAACTCTTAAGATCTGAGTAAGTTTTGCTATATTCCAATGTCATTTGTCGATATTTCTCTGAATACCAAGGTTACTGCCTATAGTAGGGATAATAAAACTTCTTATAAAGGCTTGAAATTTCTAAAATCAAACAATATTATTAATACTTTACCTGTAGAAGTACGAAACATTATTACAGAGTAAGTTATTAAAATGTTCATAAATCAGTTCAGATTAGGAATATTTTACCTGATTCCTTTAGCAAAGACATATTTGCAAGAATTAGTTTAAGGAACTTTCAATTCTATCGTTATTTGTAAAAAAAAGTACAAGTTGTTATTCTATTGATCACATGAGTGCCAGAATTCTTTTCTTAAATAGCAGTAATAACAGAAGTATATTACCGACGAAAGATATGGGAAAGTTTCGTGCTTTTGCTGCCTGTTTTGATTTATAAATAGCTGCGTTTTTGCGCATCCGGGATTTTGCTATGCATCTAATATTAATAACGCACTTGATAATTTGGTTTGCCCATCAACTCCACAGGCATTAGAATCAAAAGAAGAATTGAAAACTTTTAATCTAAATAATGCATTTGTCATTAAAACTAAAAATTTCCCTCGTTATTTCTTCTATCATTTCATATGGGATACTGAAATGTCCATGTGCTATTCTGAAGATATTAGTTACTTTTCGTTTTACCAACCACGTGTTTCAATTGTAATTTAGACTGAGACGTGCAAACTTTTGTTCTGGGAAATATTTTTCATGCGTTCTTTGCTATCAAAGGCAGTATCCATTTTTCACTCTTGTGAGCTTTATATTTACAAAGTTCAGGCAAAATCTTCGGTTTGGAGGGATTTCATATTGTGTGTTAGTACCACCTTGAAAACTAAAACACACTGCGAATTGAATCTTAGAACACAATTTAATTTTCAGCTTGGGTTTCGCCGATTTCCTTTTATTGTACTCACTTGCTGTTATTCGGGAAAACACTCCTTTTATGAGGGTTTCTTCATAAGCGGCAAGTGAGTACAATAAAAGAAAACCGGCTAAACCCAAGCGGAAAATCATATTGTCGAATTATCTATCGAACGGCATCATTTTACCATTTAACTGGCTTATTGATAGTTTTCGTAGCAGCAAATTAAATGAGCTCTTCTCGGGCATAAACGAGAAGAAACTCGTATAAACGAGTAAACGAGTTTCTTCATAAACGAGTTTCTTCTCGGGCATAAACGAGAAGAAACTCGTTTATGCCCTCTTCTCGGGCATAAACGAGTTTTACTCACGGCATCTACTGCCGCTTTGACGTCCGTTTTCGTTTCCGGCAAGCATGGAAACCGAACGGAAAGGTTTTTGTGGGTAACAAAAGAACTACTCGTGTCTACCCATTTTGCTTCAGGTTCTTTTTTATCATCATCTAAGATTTCCACGGATGTGTTCTTTCTTTCTTTATTTCTTCGCGTTCTCCCTTTTTATCCACGTTTAAGCTATTTAGTCTTTGTTTTTGCTTTTGCTCTGCGTCCACTGGTATCGAACAATGCATTTCAAGCGAGGTCATCCAGAGTGATTAGGACAATCCGGTATCTCCGATGATGAACACATTTCTTAATATTATGCTTATTGTTCGAAGGAAAACAACAACAATTTTTGTCGGTTCTTCTATGCTTGTTGACCAACTTGTTCATTTCCAGAAACATTTTTAGTCTGATTAAGTGTCCGGCTGAAAACGTTTGTTTTCTTGCAACAAATACATGGTCCAAAAGGTCACTATAATTTCAGAGTTTTGTTCCTGAGACATCGATATTATTTCTGCATAGTACCTCGAAATTGAGTCACAGACTTGGATCCGAATATCGATACCATACTGGCATAAGAAGGAAGTTCGACAGAGCTTTCCTTTTCCTGGTGAGTTAGACTGCAGAAGTTCAGATTTTATGTGAAGAAATAGCGATCCAAGCTTCTTTTAATCTCCCGCGACAGGTGTACAAAATAATTTATATCTATATTTCCTCTTACTTTCACTGCATTTCGATTCCAAAGAAAAATAAATAAATTATCTCGTCTTTTGCGGACCGTTACATTTTATATGTAAACACTGGTTTAAATAACCTAAGCATAAGACTGCACTAGATGTGACTTTATGTACAACAGCATTAAAGTTTGCCGACCGCTCTTTAAAGCAGTTGGTGGTTCTAAAATCAATGTTTACTATTCCAGAAAGAAGTAAGATTCATTATATAAATATATATACATTTTTGTCGCAGTTTATACTGAACACAAAATAAAAGTAAGCAAATAACCCAGACGGGCTTCATTTTTCATATCCATAATTTGGCAAGCAACAAATATGAACAATATTAAACAGTTCAAATAATGACGAGGATGTCTCAAACTAATTCAGAACTAACCTTTAAATTGTTTTCATTAACCTAGAGGGACAATGGTCTAAAAACATCGTTTAAAATTTATTTCCGTTTCGATTTACAAAAGAAATTATCATTTCCATTCTTCAAATGAAAGTGCAAAATGGAGTACATAAATCCGATTTCGGATATTTTGAAAATGTAATATCTATAGTGAATATAAGATGAACAGTCTTCGAAGTGTTTTTCTTTCTGTTGTGCGATAATAAAAAGACATGCAAACATAAAATATTACACATATAAAAAACATAAATCTTAATGAGTTACCCCATTGGAGGGAGCCGGTGACGTGGAAAAACAAATCCCTCTAATTGGCGCCATTGTATAATATAGGATTCGCTAAATGATATTAGCATTAACATTATAACCAGGTAAGCCTTGCACGAGTGTGTTGGAGGTTAAAATAGAAATAATAAGGATGGCGTCAAAAACGTAAAGGATTTTGAGAAGACTACGTGATGTTGACGGCTGCGCTCGGTGAAAAGTTGCTAGTAATTTTTCACTAATGTGGGATTACGTAACAGGCTCCTTTCCGCCCAAAAATTAAGCTTTTTTTAATGTGATAGTGCTCTGCGTCACCTAAAGAACCTGTTGGTGTAAGTTTTCATAGGTGTGTTCAATATTACGTTTTCTTCCAATTTTGTTTATTGCAAAGTCACCAAGGTATTGTTATAAAATTTCTGGTTCTGAAACGTCTGATTTTTATCAAATGAGGAGGTAGCATAACGTTGCAATCACAAAATCATCTATGACAATGTATTAATTTACTAATAATCAGTGCACCTTCTAAATCTCTGTTATTTTTATTGCTAATTATACTGTATATCAGTATGGCTGACTCTAGTTTTGCCGCCGATGTGTACTTTTGCAACCTCTTCTTTATTAGATTTGTGTATAACAAATAACTATAGTTCATGCTCGGGTGTTCTCTCATTTCATATCAGTGATCATCTACCGATTTTTATTTTGGCGGACTGTTCAGTAGTACACAGATCTAATTCATGTTCTATGTTAATAAGAAATTATAGTTATGATAATTTACTTCTGTTTCGTGGGGCTTTATCAATAATTGATTGGACTTCTGTACTTCAGTTGGATGATCCAGTTGAGTCATATAATAAATTCTGGATAATTTTTTGGAATTCTTACGATGTTGCGTTTCTATTTCGTAACTTACGTCGTACGTCGCGTTGCAGGAAACCTTGGTTTAACCGGAGTTTGTTACGTTGCTTAAATAGAAAAAATAAATTATTTGCTGTTTTCCTCCATTCCAGGAACCCAATTCATTTGTCTAATTTTCGTAGGTATAGAAATTGGTATAAATCTAAATTAAGTCAGGCTAAAAAAACTATTATTTTAATTATTTCGGTACTACTACTGACGGTGGGAAAATCTGGCGTTCAATTAATGAACTGTTGGCAACCTCGAGGGATGCCAAATCATCAACTATATTTGAATATAGTGGAATTAGGACGTCTAATTTAGGAGAGGTTGTTGATATTTTTAATAAATATTTTTTGGTGTTGCCGGACATTCTGTTTTCTGAAATTCCTCTTTATACTAACCATTTCTCTGATTTCCTACCTCCGTCGTCTGATTCCTCATTCTTTCTTAAATCAGTGGATGATGACCTTTTGAGGGTAATGAGTGAATTGGACCAATCCAAAAGTGCGGGGCCTGATAACGTACATCATAGGGTTATAAAGTTGTTTCAGGGTAGCTACGTGTCCCGTTGATCCATATTTTTAATCGTATTTTGTATACAGGGTGTATACCGTTGCCATTGAAGTTAAGTCGTGTTACTCTTATACAAAAATAGGGATCAGTAACAAATGTTGTAAATTATCGACCAGTGTCTGTAATTCTGGTGTTTGCTAAAACTATGGAGAGATTAATACTGATACAGTTGTTATCTTATATTGATAAAAAAAGATATTTTAAATGACAGCCAACATGGGTTTCGTAAGGGGTTTTCGAGTGAAACTGCTATTTTGGATGTATTAAACTATTTACATTTTAGTCTTAATACTGGCACTAGTGCGGTGGAGGTCTTTTGTGATCTTTCCCACGCTTTTGATACCATTTGTCACGACACATTGTTATCTAAGTTAGAAAATATTGGCATCAGGGGGGTTGTTAAGAATTTATTCCAAAATTATTTAACAGACTGGAAGCAATTTGTAAAAATACAGGGTGTTCGATCTTCTGCTCTTATGGTTCGTCATGGTGTCCTCAGGGATCGGTTTTGGGCCCATTATTATTTTTAATTTATGTTAATGATTTATTTACTATTACTTCAAGTGCTACTCCTATTTTATATGCTGATGACACAAGCCTATTTTTTTCTCTATCTGAGTTGATCAGACGTGTGAATCTGAAACTTCAGGATTACTTTCTTTGGTTTTGTTGTAATTCCTTAACAATAAATTTTTCGAAAAGTACTAGTGTACTATTTTCGCGATGTAGGCAAAGAGTGGATATTGCAAATGGGATATTATTTAATGGAGTGCATCTTGACTTTCAGGCTGTTGTAAAGTTCTTCGGTGTATATTTACAAGATATTTTGAGATGGGATGCACATGTTAGAGAAATTGCGGTTGGGCTCAGATCCCGGATTGGGGTCATTTATAGGATTTCAAGTTTGTTGCCTGCCAGGGTTAAGTTGCTATTGCATTTTTCATTTATTTATCCATTGCTATCTTATTGTCTCTTGGCTTGGGGTCGCACAACTATTGGGAATGTTAATAGAATGTATGTTTTAAAACAAACAATTTTACGTTTGGTGAATCCGTCTTTACAGGTACATTCTCTTTTTCTCAGGTATCAAATAATGTCATTTGATAAATTATACAGTTTTAGATTATTACTGTTTATGCATGAACGTATATATGCTAAGAAATATTCAGATCTAATCACCTTGCATTACCGTTCCCATTATCCTGACACTCGTGGAAATACTAGTTTTTTAATACCTAGAGCGTGTACTAATTTATTATTTAATGATATTAACTTGACCTGCCCTAGGTCCTGGAATGGGTTGCCGCTTCGAATCAAGACGACTACACACTTTTCGGTATTCAAAAAATAACTAAGGACCTTCAAACATAATGGTTGATCAACGATTGGTTATATATTACGTATTATTACTTTAATTTACTGCATATTGGTTAAATGGTTCTTTGGCTTGACAATTGAGATTCTTTTCTTTGGGGGGGGGATGGACTAGGTGCTCGTCAGGCTATTGTTAGCCTTTTTCCCTGGTTCCTGTGCCACAATCACAGTGCACCGCACCGATTTGTTTAAGAACCTGTAGTGGTGCTTCAATTTACTCAAACTAAAAACAAAATTATTCATGTTATCATACGTGTTTTTGCATATCCTATTACTTCATTTATACTTTTCAATGCATGTATAATATTATTGTATAATATTTGTATTTGCATGTTTTCTGTACAGAAATTGTATCTGTGATTTGATTGTGTAATGAATGGTGTAGTGCGGCAAAGAAAACTAAAATAAAATAAATAAAAAGTTGCTCCATTGTAGCGTGTCGATCAGCCATCACGCACCTTCGCAGCCGACGTTCACTGCTCAGATCAATGGCACCTGGTACTCCGCAGTTTCCTCGTCGCTTATTCGCAATGGTGCCATTTCTCCATCACGATAAACTTTACATAGAGCAACAAGCGAACAGTTCAGAAACTGCGCTATTTCAGAAATACTATCGCAACTGGCCCGAAATCCAATAATTAATCATCCATTTTGTAAATCTGACAAATCGCTCCTTTTTTCCATGACAGCAATGAGTGATATGTTTTCAGAATGCCTACAGCACATTTTGTGTACCTTCCAAGGAAGCTCACGAAACGCGCCTTCTTTCATTGGCTACTCGCTCTTGACGTCACATGTAGTAGTAGATGGTCACAATAATGTGACTCGACTGCGTATATCCCATCGGACATACACATAAACTTAACAGCTGCCAAGGTTGATCTGCTAGTGCTCTGCTGTGTTTTATCATCACACGCCATGCACGCATTTCCAACCAGCAAGTTGTTCGCCAAATGGTGGATTTAGTTTACGCTTCTGGCCCATAGGTAACCAAGTGGGTTTTCTTGAAGTGCTCCCATGGCGATTTGAAGACACTATTTCAAAAACGAATGAGAGGGATCCCAACATTTGCAAGAAAGTTCTTGTCTTTTATTTTTCATGACAGACCTCATACTACTGAAGTGATTCAATATATGTTTGTTAAGAGCAGCGTCCGCTGCTTTCTGGAATACGCCAATGTCGTAACTCTGGACGAATCCTTAAGAAATTTAACATATATTTTATTGTTTATTGCAATATGTTACGGTACACAACAGTTCATTTTATCAAACTTTACAATTTAAGTATTTGCTAATGGGGAAATGAATTTTAATACATTTGGGCAACGTGAAACAATAATATGCGGTGCTACAAAACAAAATGAAAAGCATTCCAGCTTTTATTTTTAAGCACCATAAACTAGGAATGGCTAAGCAGCTTTAGCACTATCTCGTTACAAGTGTCATTAGAATTTCTTTAATATAAAATATATTGGATTGTTTACAGGTAAACAAACATATGAATCCCTGTCTCTTGTGTAAGAAACTGTATGATCTATAGAAGCTGCCTATAGCGTTTTAAAATTTTGTACTCACACCTGAAATGTGTGTGATGGATTTATAAATAAAATACAAAATATTACTTTTTAATCAGACTTTGTCTCTTCCGAGCTCTCCAATATATCAATGTAAAAGTAAAATACACTACTGTTTGTGAAAATTGCAAGATCATGAAGGACTGCTGGTATTACCTTGAAACTTACAGGGTATGTACAACAGGATGCTACATGTCAATATCTAAAATATCAGAGAAAATCAGCACGTGTTTTCAGAGCAGCGCCCTCTGAGCTGTTCCTTTCTTAGTTATTTAGAGCTCGCTCAAACGAGATGTTGCAATCAATGAACAACCGATACTGATTTGAAAGGGTATTTCTTGTGTTGCACAGTGCCGACTCCCCGAAGAACGTTTAAGTATGAACGCTTGACGGAATCTCAGCGAAGAAGGATTGTTTTGATGCGAGAAATAGAATAATCCTACAGCAACGTTGGTACTTGTACGGAACGAAATGCCAGCACATTGATTGAATGTGGCGTCAGTAGGCGGATTAGGCTCGGACATACAGAATTTCTCAAAACGTACTACAAAATCTCACAACTGCATGTGATGACAGCCATTCTCTACAAATGGCAGTGACAGATCCCACATCGATATGCACTGTCTTAACGTTTCAGTTTAACACTGGCGCAGGTCAGTCTTTGTTCTCCAACACAGTTCAACGTCATCTGCTTTACCAAGGATTTGTCCCCAGGAATCCTTTACTGCGCATCTGTTTTACTCCAACACAGACGTCTCTGGCCGCAATGGGGTCTCGCACACAGACATTGACGTACTGACTGCAACAATTCATGTTTTCCGACGAATCATTATTTAACACGATGCACCATGATGGTCGGATACGTGTTCGAAGACATCATGGGGAACGGCACCTTGCAGCGACATACCAGACCAACGCCACGTGTCATGGTTTAGGATGGCATTGGGATCAAGTCGCGATCTCGACTAATGCTAGTTAAAGGAACGCTCAACAGCCAGAGATACATCAGGGATGTTTTAGAGGCATATGTGGTACCCTGACTTAGGTGTTGTCCTGGCGTTATATTTCAGTAGGGCAATAATCGGCCTCATGAGGCCCGGAATATATAAGACCTCGTCGACGATACCCTTTCTTTCCTGGCCTAAATGTTTCCGGGATTTATCTCCGATCTACCATGTCTGTGATATGGTAGATAAGAGACTGGCCCATCTAGCGACTCCGAGAGTCACCACAAATGGACTTTGGTGTTGCATAAAAGCAGCATGGAGATAAAAATAATCTCTTTCATTCAATGTCATATCGTGTGGAGGCTGTTTTTCGAGGTGGTTGCATACGATACAGGCCGACCCGATGGAGAAGTGGTCTAAGCGATGGCCTCTGATCATTCGTCCGGAAGGGGTCAGGGTTCGAATCCCGGTGAGGCATGGATGTTGTGTTTGTCTTCCCTGGAATCATTTGCTCTAAATTAGGGACAGGCGACTGCTTATAGCCCATTGAGCTGCTCACGGTGGTCGTTAAACCTCCAATCAAAACAAATTATACGATACTGGGATTTTACGCGAAAAAATCTTGTATAGCTCTTCAAATGTAATCAAAGATTTCCTATGACATGAGGAAACCTTGGTATAAACTTAATTTGAATTCCCCAATTATTTTTGGGTGCTGCAATTTTCACAAACATTGATGAATTTCATATCTTGGACCCAACAACTGGTGCGGTACGTACCGGAGGATTCAAATATTAAACGGGAAAAATTTGCCTGATACAGGCGTCCGGTTATATCAATCTATGATTTCGCAAAATTTCTACAATTTTGTCTTTCGATTTAAAAAACTTGCAACTGAACGGATCTGTTACTACAATTTTTGAAGATGACAATCTGATTTTTGGCGTAAGTTTGACAAGGATGGTAAGTCAGATAATATCCGAAAACTTAAAAATTTCATCGGTCGTCCTGGAGCGGGACTCGAATCCGCGTCTCCCAGAAAACTGTTACTATTCGTAAAATGGTAAATCAGAGAGTAAATCTTAAGTGGTACTGGTGTTTCACCGTAAAACAGGCCATCAAAAAAAGATTGTCTATCTACACATGTGTATTATACTATAGTGCACATACGTCAAATGAAACTTTTCACTAATCTGCTAAAATGATGTTTGCCCAAGAATATTCTTGGGTAATTTGGAAATGTGTGATTTTTTTTAACCTCAAATAATTCCAAACCTTCCACTGTATCGCATCTGCTAACTCAAGAGTTGATTCCAATCCAAAAAATTAAGAAGGTTATTGAGAGAAAGTGCCAAGTGATTTCATTTAGCTACTCGCATTTACATGTGGCGCCAACTACTAGCAAGTTTGCACGCAAGAAAACGAAAGGTGATTCTTAACAAAAAAAAATCGAATTTTGGCAATTTATCATAGCTTCTCACAAACACTCTTCTGGTGAACAAGAACGATTTATTAATTTTTTTTTTTTTTTTTTTTTTTTTTTTTTTTAAAGGTTTAGGTCCAATTCACATTAAGTTGTATGGAGCGAAGAAGAAGTAGATAGATTTGGGGTAGGGTCCCCTGATTGGAAAGGTTGAAAGAAGAATAGGAAAATAGAGTTGTAGATTTATACTGCTAAAAGTGAGCGCAAGAGATTTGCACTTTTAACAGTTAAGAGAAAAGTAACAGCTGTTAATGCCATTATGATGACCACTGAATGAACGATTTATTAATATAAAATTAGGCATATAAGAAATTCATTTTTTAAAATTATTTACTAAAACCTTACGAAAAATTTGATTCCTTTTTAATAAACGTGCTTTTTTTACGAGATATTCGAAATAACATGTCTTAAGAACATTTAAAAGCCGTAAAAAAATAGAAGAGAATTACAATTTCAAATTTTTAAGTTCAGAAACTATTTTTAATTTGCAATTTAATATCCGTTCTTCCATTTTCGGGGAAACGAAATAGGGTTACTTTCTCGCATATTGTACGAGGTATATAAGTAAAAATCTTATTTTCTGAACAGAATTCTCCTTAATGCTACAATGATAGAAACAAACACCGTCAATCAGCACTTGCACTAACGACAATGAATATCAGCAAATCTATTCCACCACTTTTTGAGTGATTACGTCCATAATATGCAAGAAATTCCTCGAAAATGCTACTATCCTTGCCACTGCATCCAACAAACGCTGCTAGTTATTCACTGAAAGTTTCTTTAATTCCAGATACAACCGGTTATTCTATAATGATGACCTTCCCATTTTCATTCCAACCCGATGGAGATGGTTTATTGCAAATTTGTACACAGCGCCCGATGTTTTATTCAGTGTAAGAAAACGGGAGGCAAAATTTGGGTGAATGTATGTACAAACACTTACGAAACTTTGTTTTCTTATTGTATACTTAAAACATATATACACTGCTGGCAACCCAAAATGCTACACCAAGAAGGAAGTATCCGATCGGCCTGAAATTCGCAGCATGCATCGCCCGCAAAAGGACATGCAGACGATTAGCATTCCAGTGCTTATGGAAATCCTGTGCGCCCCGCACGACACCAAGAAGCACTTAAAGAAGGGTGCACAGATGGCGGGGTGTAAGTAGTGGAATTATGTTGTGCTACCGGACCTGTGCTTGGAAAGCTTCCTGATGCCTAGTCGCAGAATACGGCAGTCAATCCAGCACGTTTTGGAGTTTGACAGAGGCGGAATAGTGGCTTATCGCGACAGCGGTTTATCGTACCGAGACATCGGCGCCAGTGTGGGACGAAATTCAGCCACAATGAGGTGAGTATAGATTCCGTCGGTGCAGGAGAAACGGACGGACCGACGTGAGCGATTGCCGCAGCCGCGGCACACCACCAAACAAGAGGACCGGCATGTTGTGCGGCGGGCATTGACGGATCGCACAGCCCCACCACAAATGATAGCGCTGGAATCAGGGTGTGTTGCGCAATAACCTGTGTCAGCACGTACCGTTCGACGTCGTCTGAAGGAGCGGGGACTTGTCTCACAGCGCCCATTGCTCCGATTACCATTGGCGTTACACCAACGGTGAGTGCGGCGATAGTGGGCCGTTGAACGCCGCACCTGAACTACGAAATGGCACAACATTGTCTTCTCCGACGAATCTCGCTTCTGCCTGCAACACCACGATCGTCAGATCCACGTGTGGCGGCACCGCGGCGAGAGACTCTATGTCGCTTGCATTATGCATCGCCATACCGGTCCATCGCCTGTCGTTATGGTTTGGGGAACGAATTGGATATGACACCCGCACCCCTCTGGTACGCATCGTCGGTACACTCAACAGCCACCGCTACATCTCCGACGTTTTTGAGCCTATAGACCTCCCTTAACTGCAGGACCTGCCAGCGGCCACGTTTACCCAGGACAATGCGCGCCCGCACGTGGCACGCATCATGCAACAATTTTTCAATGACCACCAGGTGTCACTGCTGCCGTGGCCTGCCTGTTCTCCTGATATTTGGCCCATCGAACACGTATGGTCGCTGAACGCAAACCGAGTGGCCCGGCAAGCACCACTCCCTGCTACGCCTGTTGAACTGTGGCAAGGTGTGGAAGCAGCCTGGGCCGAAATACCCCAAGCCCACATCCAAAGCGTCTTTCGTTCGATGCCGCGGCGTGTAGCAGCCGTTATTGCTAGCCATCGGGGCCACACGAACTATTGATATCTGCGTGTTCGGCAAGCCGCATGGGCCTGTAAGCTCAATCGTTTCATCTTTGTATCTGTTGTTATGTGTCCAGTAAATCTGGCTTTGGTATCTCGTGTCCTTCTTGGTGTTGCACTTTGGGTGTCCAGCAGTGTACACTGTATACCTATTTACTTATTTCTCATATATTGAAAAGTAGGCAAACATTATATAGCATAAATTATAAAACTTCGGACGGACTCTTTCCGTCTTGCACTCGGCCTGATGATAATATCAGTTTGATCCCGTAAAATCTTGTGCGTATGTTTTTTAAATTGAAAATAAAATCATTTTTTAATTGCAATTGGAGCATGGTGGTAAAGTAAAATAATTATCTTACATGGACAACATTCTTATATATGACCTTTGGACATGTTATCGTGAAGAATTCTAATTTTGCAAAATGGTCATAACAAAAGGTAGTGTAATTAAGCTGAAATGTTGAAAATGTCGACGAAGAAATAATATCTTATAATGCATACCCCATCCGATATTTACATGTTCTCTGATATACTACCGTGATAATGATCATCATCAAAAACCATTATCAGTTTATTGCTGGATGAATGCCTGGGCAAGCCTCTTTCCCAGTTTTCAATCTAAAGCTAGTCATCACAGAGTCCCTCAGGCATGCTTTCGAACTTCATCTACGCATTTGCCACGGGGACTTATTTTAGGTATTTCCTATCTTTAGGATTCCAGTCTAGTAATTGGTTGGCCAATGATTATCAGATCCTCAGGCCATTGCTTTTACAGTTCATTTACCGTTATCCTGACGCTATCGACACTTTCATGTTCTTGATTCATGCGTTCCTCTTCTGATCTTTAATGGTTATACCAAGTACGCATCCCATCATTCTTATATCAGCCGTTTGCAGCCAATGCGCCAATTCGTATGTTAAGGCCCTTGTCCCTGACTCATGAGTAAGGACAGGTAGGACGCACTGATTTAACCTTTGTCCTTTTAGTCGAAATAGATAATTGCTTTTGAAAACTTTATCCAAATGCTCTTCTCCAAAATTTATACCCCTGTTAATTCTTAGTTCCGTATAGCTCTCGCTTGATATCAGTTGTCCGACATATGTTACCTCTGCATTGGTTTCCTCAATTGGAAAAATATAATTTCTTGTAGAAACATTATACACCAGTTTTATTTGGTGTAAGACAAGTTTTATCCCACTTCTTTACCCTTTTAAAACATTCCACAATCACACCCCACAGATCTGAGGAAATACTTCGAAAAATAACTTTTTCCTCAGGAAAACTGAAGTGGAAAAAATGATATCCGTTATCGTTTATTCCAGTGTCTTCCTCAATATGTGATTGGAATATTTTCTGCAGTGATTGGAAGATATAATGTCTCTCTCTCTCACTTTCTTTTCAACTTTTACGCCATTTTTAAAAAAAATAACAATCGAATCTTTGCACTTGCAATTTCTTAAATGTTATTGATAATATTAAGCCATTAGCGTCCATGACCCCAAAATTTTGCATCACTTTAAATACCGTAACGTCCGAAACTGCTTGTTGTTTCACTTCTTCGTTTAATAACAACAAAAGTGTCCGAGAGTGACTCTTCCTGATCCTTCGTAGCTCGAGAAAATTTGGATTTTCAAAATCTAAATTTTCACGGAAATTTAGATTTTTGACCCAAAATGCAGCTCAAATATCGAATACAAAGGTGAAGAGAGTCATTTGTTTACTGTAAATCGAAAATTATAAGTTTAGATCAGCGAGGAACTTTCGTCTGTACACTGACTAGGCACGATCATTTTGTCAGATAAATTCGCTAGAAGGGTGGCTGAAATCGAGATTATGGGACCATCATTCTAAAACGTACATCAATCCCATTAGTTCAATGTAGATATAAGCGTCCGTTTATTTTTCAAGCTGTTCGTGCAGTAGTTATAACCTGTAAATCTGTGTCAGAAATATTTTGCGGTTTGATGTTTATGACTTCTTTTCTTCGTAATCAGAGATGGAACAATCTACCAAAATTCGGCCCTACATTTTAAAACATATTATATAACAATGCAAAACCATGAATGTATTGCGCAATAGAATATTTCTAAGTCCGTTCTAACTGTAGTATAATTAAATTTAATACTTGTACATAATAGTAAGACATTATGGTCGTTTAATAAAATAAATTTCGAAGCACTATGAAAAGTGGCATAAAATGAGATCTCGAAGGTAATAAGGACTTACTGACCGATATAATCGTTCAGCTTTTGGGGTTACGTTTGAAGAAAAGGAAAATTTCTAAATATTAATGAACTAAACTTCAGGTTATAAATAATATATTTTGTTCTTTAAAAAGTCAATAAACAGGAAAAACGCAATGGGACTATTCTAAGAAAAACAAGTTTGTATAAAAACCTATGTCACAACAGTCGGAAAAAGCCACTCTTTCAAGGTAAATGAATTTTTATCGCTCTTTATTCTCACCTTAAAATGAATGAATGTTAATAATTTGTGATGAATATGTCAGGTATAATTACGGAAAACAATAGAATGTACGTAATGGGAAAGGCATGTTCCCGATTTTTCATATTGGCATTTGTGTAACTGTCAAAAAAAAAAGTAAAGCTAAATAGGCGCTCAAAACTAAAACTGCGTTGAACTGGTTGGAATTTCGATCCTTGCAGCACACGTGTTGCTCAGACCGTTATTTTCATTCAAATCCCAAAAGTTATTATTGCAAATATTTATGCAAAATTACTCCTATATAATTTATTTTTCGAATTATTTAGTAACACCGTAATTCAGTACGTATATCTAGAGACACAGAACTCACAAAAAATGCTTCCGTTTCCATTTATATTCCTGTTTTCAAATCAGAGACAAGATTTCATATCAGCGACGCAGGCCATGACCCCAACATCTGGTATCAATCTAAATACCATAGGGCCCGAAACTGTCTCTTGTTTCATTTCTTTATTTAATAACAACAATAGTGACTAACGGTGACTCCTGCTGATCCCTTATAGATCGAGAAAGTTTTAAGACACTCATTCAAGACAATCGTTTCGGGTGGCTATGGCCGTTTGTAGGTACGGTCTTATTGGGCGTTATGGTACTTAAAGGGCTAATATGAAATAAGCAAAACATTTATGAATGGCCTAATTGATTTAAGCGAAAGCGGAATTTGTTGTCATAGTGTAGTTTGATGTTCTAGTAGTTCTAAAAATACTATGGCAAGCTAAGCTGTTCGAATTCATAGAGCTTTTCATAATAACGTGTTTTGTTTTAATATTGAAAGAATGCTTCTTTTTTATTTATATTTTGCGCTCAGCGCTGACAATTACCTAATCTTTTGCATGTGTTAATCCTACATACGCATTCAATGAATTTTCCTGGCATTTCGCACTACTTTAGGTAGACTGAGATGTCCGGTACTCTCCGTGAATGCTTATCGAAACAAATAGATTCCATAGCACGTAATCATGAAGCAGGCTTCTGAGGAGTGACAAATGAAAATTGTGAGAACGATATGTCTTACACATATTCAGTCGCAATATGTGTAGTTTAACTTTAGTTAATATGGCAATTTGAGAAGCATAAACTCCGGTTCAGGATATTTAATTTCGTATATTGCCTGATTATATAAGAAATTTAATCTAAAGAAAATGAATATCTGTACCTGTTCCGTACTGCTACTGGTGCTCCTTTTTCTTTCCAGTTATTCTACATTATTTTTACCTAATGTTGTCAGTATTCTGTACATCGCACATCACGTCTTAGCAAGTGAAGTTATAAAGAGGAATACTTGTGACCAAAACAAATAGAAAAGGCCAGCAAGTTCAAACGGAGGCTTGATTATCTCTAATTATGAAATTTCCTTTCTTAATCTGATATTTATTTTTAGGGATATTTTTAACCCTAATTTTTGGCCATTAATGGAAGAGTTTCTCCCAGACGAAAAATGTTGGCTTTAAAAATGTATACAGACCGTAAAATCTTTTGTTGAATAACAAAGAAGGTGCATTGCACATATACAGTTATCTATTACGAGTTTCTGAATATATTTACATACGTAACAGCAAAACATTTCCCTTAAAACAAAAACAAAAAACGAAGAGTCATATATACAATATTTTATGGCCCAGTAATGTATTGAAGAGAGAGAATTAATTTATGATCTAAACCCAAACAAATGAATCCTTGCAATATATTATATTTATGTTGTTCCTTTCTGTAAAATCAACAACAATATTTCTTCTGAGCAATGTGTATGCTGAAAGTCCGAATGCACATGAAACTGCAGTCCCATACTCATCCGAAATATATTTATCTATTGGATTAGAATGGAACTATGGTTTTAAATAGAAGACATACCAAACAAATTACAGTCGAACTCTATTAAGACGAGCTGTTCGGGATCAAACAAATTGCTCGTTATAGCCTTTACTCGTATAATCCGGGAATGACCCAAAATATTAAGGAAATCATTCAAAAAATAAATTTCGTTATCACATATAATACATACAATATTTAATTTTGAGAAATACATAGTACTTACGTTTAGTTGAAAATACCGTACAAAATTTCGGTGAATTGTTGAATTCTTGACAAATGGGTACGTGTACTACATACACACGGAACTATACGTACTATTATGCATCTGTAGTACATACATATATAAGTACGTACGATGTGATGCAGATTAAGTTGAAATTCTTGAATAACGGACATGTAAGCTACATACGTACTGTATGAAATACAATATGTACTTTACAGTATTGTAATTTCTGTACCATAAATTACTTAGATAAAATTAAGCACAGGTAAAGTACTATCTGCCCAGAGCACATATCCTTTTTATTTCGTATGAAAAAATTTGGTTAAATTTAGCTGCGTTGTCCTTGACTTCAACCGTAAATCCATCAGATTACGCTTAACAACTGATAATGCACTGAACACACACTCATTGCCAGAATTAGTTTCATAAAATCTAGTCAAAACACCCAAGGCATCTTGTGCTTCATTGTAAGTCACAACTTGTGTTTCTGTAACGTTTTCGCCTTCAATGTCGGTTTCAGTTTCTTCATTCACCGCAATGACTTCTTGCACAATTTGTTCCTCCGTTAAAATTCCAGTTGTTAGGACCGCAGCGTCAATGTCGATAAAATCATCAAGAGAATTGTAATTGTTAAAGGGGCTTAAATTTCTTCTTTTTAACCATTCTGATAAGGGAGATCATCGTCATCAATCACTTCAATGCTTTCTACTAAAGTCTCCTTTAGAAGACCAGCCTTCCTATAACAATTTTTAATGGTTGTCTGAGTGACACTCTCCCAAGCTGCTCTCAAAAGACGAACAGCATCCTAACGGAAATCTTAATTTCCAGCTTCTTCCCCATTTTCTGGATTAATTGTACGGTTATAAATCGCCGAAAATGGCACTTAAAGCTCCTAATAATCACTTGGTTTATAGGCTGTAGAATTGATGATGTATTTGGTGGTACGAACACAAATTTGATATTTGTCAAGTTTTCTACTTTGGGATGTGCTGGGCAGTTGTCTATTAACAGCAAAATGTTTCTGTTTTTCTTTCGTAGTTCACGATCCCATTTACGAAGTTCTCCCGTAAAGATATCTGATGGCATCCACGCCTTTCTGTTTGCTTTGTAATCAACCGGGAGATGCTGAACATTATTAAAACATCGAGGCTTTAACGATTTGCCAATCACCAATAATTTTCTGTTTTCATTTCCTACCACGTGTGCACAAATTAGAACGGTTAGCCGATCCTTTGCCATCTTACCCCAATGCATTTCTCGCCTTTAAAAGTTAAAGTCATGTCAGGGGTTACCTTGTAAAAAATGCCCGTTTCATCAGTATTGAATATGTTCTGCTCACTGAATTCAGAAGTGAAGCTGGGCCGAACGCTTTTTAGCCATTGATTTACAGATTCCATATCCGCATACATTGATTCCCCTGACATTTTTGCGTACGCAATACTGTGTCTGTTCTTGAAGCGATCAAGCCACCCATTATTGCATATAAAATTCTCATGACCGAACAGTACTGCAAATTTTTCCGCTTGTACTTTTAAAATCGGTCCATTGATAGGAAAACCAGCATCACGTTGAACTTTAAACCAACAAAGTAAAGCTTCATCATTATAAATTTTTTCACAGTTTTTCATTTTTCTTGCAATCTGTAAGATTGTTTTCAAATGCTGACAAAACTGCAACTTTGTTCTTCCACAATGTAGATACGGTAGATGATGAAAGACCATACTTTTTGCAAACAGCTGAATTTTTCTCGCTGTCTTGCAGTTCCTGAATAATATCCATTTTCTCCCTGATGAAAAGGGTCTTTCTTTTAACATCTACCATTTTGCTCACAATATCACACCTAATAAAAAAGGGGGAGGAAAAGCATTAGTGATGTTGCAAGAGTAGGGCTGCGTGCGACTATCTGATTAAAAAAGGTTACGACATGTTCCGTGCGAAGTTGAAATACTGAATTCACTAAGAAAACATGCGTGGGGTTAGACCATAGCAGCCAATGAGAGAAAGCGAATTCAAGGAACCCTATCGTAAACAATGGCAAAGGAAAAGCTGGGAAGCGTTCCCCCACAAAATGCCAACCCTACTTACCCTTCGGCTGAAATGCAAGACGTCATAAAACACTCTCCGCTTTTCTCTCGGAGCAGGTGACACACAGACGGGTTTTTGGGTAGCAGGTGGCTAATTGACGTCACCTTTCAATGCTGCGCTATGTTTACTGGGTGTAAAAAACAATCTGAAAGTCTTGTAAATTTGCTCGCTATAACAGCGTTGATACTCGTAACAAGCAGGATAATTTAACACTAATTGCATATGAAACCAAACTTCTGGTATTTACTCGCTATAGCCGGGGACCTCGTTATATCCGAGCTCGTCTTAACCAAGTTCGACTGTATTTTCAATAGATCCCTAACAAAGTTTTTTTAAACACTCATGGACAGTTTCTTTAAATAGTTAATGAGGTATAAAATAATGATACAACATTTTTTTTTTTTGGTTTTCTTAGCACAAGAAAAAACCCAATGGGTGTGAGTAGTGTTGATCATGATTTTTATAATTAGATTAGAGCTCAGTTTACCTAGATATTATTTTTTATTGGAAGCTTCTTAAAGCTCCAATCTGATTTTAAATAGACCATCAGGTTTCGGAAAGAAGTCTTTTGCATTGTAACTGTTTTTTTTTTAAAGTTGTATGTGTAAATATTTTTACTGTGTTATAGAAAGTATTGCATTACGAGTGCTGATTATTCTTAGCGCTCGACGAGAGCCAGCTTAGACTTGTCCCTAATACCGACCACCGCAGTCGACGGACCCGAGGAGCGAGGAAAGTCCTTTCCTCCCTAAATCCAAAGGCGATGCTTACTTCACCACCGATCAGTGTGTTTGTATGCCTGAGTTCGCGCTGCCGTCTGAGGGCAAGATAACATCTCTTACGCGCTTCGCATACAGGTGAAATCATCCGAAACGCCTGGAGCAAGTCATTATACAATTATTGAATTTAACGTATCGAATCTAACGCCTCAGCTAATATAACTACTGTTTTATTTCTGTTTTGCATCTAATGTAAGTGGAAGGTGCAGACTCCCCCAAACTAATCATCAAATAAGTGCTGATGAGAAATAAGACTGTCGGACTCTATATTTAGAAATTAGTTAGTTGGAGCTTTGCGGTTTTAGTGACATTGTCACAGTTTATCAAATAATTTTCTACATGCTTATCTTGTGTTTAGTTATTAAAAAGTGTCTCTATTATCTACTGCGTAACGGAATGTTTACTTTGTACAGTGGGCTCTAATTGCTCTTAGGTATCTGCGGGTTCAATGATCGAATCCGTGTAGCGGAAGTTATCATGCGGTGGTTCGGGTCCCAAGGGGCGCAAGTTCAGCAAAATCGGATTGCCATAATGGGACCCCTGTACTCACTGGGGCCTCTCGTCTGGGAGCCGCGTCTCGGTTTAGTGCTCCAAGGAGAGAATAAATTACCCACCGGGACCCTAAAATCCGGGGCCCTCCATAACTGTATTAAAGGCTGCATTACACACATCTTTGTTGACCATACATCCGAACTGCTTCACACATCTTATTGAATCGATGCCACGTCGGATAGCTGCACTGCTGAGGAAGAAAGTAGGACCTACGAGGTGTTAGGCAGCTAGTCGTATTTCCGGTCTTACGTAGTGTACTTTCTAAAGGAACTGTGCTCGAGATATCTGAAATTTTCATAATCTTGTAGCAATGTTATTTCCAAAAATGAAAATTCTACATTGGCACGTTTGGAACTGCTTTACTCGAACACAGCAAAAATTATTGTCTCTCTCCTGAAGTGTTTTATATTTTATTCAAATGAAACATTTTCATGATGTTTCAAAGCCACGCTAGTAGACTACAACTAACTTCAGTTATTTATCTGTGAATATTCATATCAATTTTAAAAAGCGACATCCCTGAAGGAAAAAAAAAAGGGTGGCCCGCTTTTTTGACAATGTAACCCGACACATTATTCAATAAATCCTAAAAAAAATCGTAATTAGATTCACTCTTGTTCTCTTTGTTAGGGTTTGAGATTGTGGCTTTAGCGAGTTCAACTACAGATTATTAAATTTTAGGTGAGGTAAATTTGAGGTGTGATCAAAAGTAATCTCACACCCTTCCCCTTTCCCGTCGGTCGGGTAGAGCGACATGTAATTAGAAAGACGACAATATACACTGACGGAAAAAAATATCCCAACACCAAGAAAGGATTGTGTTAGATAAACGACAGTTGGTAGGCGGTGAGATTACATCTGTAAGATGACGTCAATGCAAATTTCGCGATCGGTGCATACGTGTGGCGCTAGTAGCGCTCCTCGGAACATGTAAAGCTGGTTTGCTGTAAATACGCGCTGTAACGTTCGTGAGCGTTAGTTATCGTTGAGATTCGACGTAGTGTGTTGATGGTAGTCAAGAATGCCTTTAAGAAGACGAAGAAGCCATTATCAACAGCTCACGGAGTTTGAACGCGGTCGTGTAATAGTGCTACGAGAAGGTGGATTTTCTTCCTGCAATATTGCAGAACGACTTGGCAGGAATGTTGCCACTGTGCATGATTGTTGGCAGCGGTGGTCAAGGGAAGGTACTGCCTCCAGAAGACCGGGTTCCGGCCGGCCACGTCTCACTACTCAGAGGAAACACCGCCGTGTACGGCGTATGGCCGTGGCGCATTGTACTGCATCTGCGGCAGCAATTCGAGCTGCAGTTGCCACCACTGTGACACAACGAACTGTTACAAATCGGTTACTTGAAGGACAGCTCTGAGCCAGACGCCCTGTAGAGTGCATTCCACTTACTCCAAACCACTGCCGTTTGCAACGTCAGTGGTGTGAAGCTAGAGCTCATTGGAGGACGGAGTGGTGATGTGTTGTGTTTTCTGATGAAAGCCCGTTCTGCCTGGCTGCCAGTGATGGCCGTGTGTTGGTTAGAAGGAGGCCAGGTGAGCGCCTGCCACCAACCTGTCTGCCACCGAGACACACTGGACCTACACCTGGAGTTATGGTCTGGGGGCAATTTCCTATGACAGCAGGAGCACTCTCGTGGTTATCCCACGCACCCTGACGGCACAGTTGTACGTCGGTCTGGTGATTCAACCTGTTGTGCTGCGAATAATGAACAGCATTCCAGGGGTGTTTTCCAACAGGATAACGCTCGCCCGCATACCTCTGTTGTAACCCAACATGCTCTACAGAGTGTCGACATGTTGCCGTGGCCTGCTAGATCACCAGATCCTTCACCAATCGACCACGTATGGGACATCATTGGACGACAACACCAGCGTCACCCCCATCCAGCATTAACCGTCCCTGTATTGACCGACCAAGTGCAACAGGCATGGAACTCCATCCCACAAACTGACATCCAGCACCTGTACGACACAATGCATGAAAGTTTGCGTGCTTGCATTCAACATTCTGGAGATTACACCGGTTATTAATGTACCGGCATTTCACATTTAAAATGGCTCTTCTCACGCTTACATTAAGCTGTGATCTTGAAACCTTAATCGATTAAATATGTTACCTCTACAAATGCATTGCCGCCATTTCATTCCTCTACAGCTATTTTTTCGTAGTTTTGGGATTTCTTTTTCCGTCAGTGTATATACTTGCTTACGCACACCATTCAATTCCACTTGAATGACAAATTCTTTATATAGAAAGCCATTCTGTTCGATTCTCGAGACACATCCTAATCTAAAGAAAGACGCATTTTGTCAAACGGAGCGTCAACTTAAATCCCAATGAAGAACAAGAAAAGTAAGTTCAACTGCATATAAAAAACTGTCCAAACAACAAAAAACGCAAATGCAATGTGACGTGTCAGAAGTCCGTAATACCTCTATTTGCGCGAACTGACGCGCTTTATTGAATTTAGAAATTGACGGACTTATTGTTTTGCAGTCCGTTGTGGAACTGTTATGTCGTGTATTAACACACGGAGAGTCAGGATATAATAAGAGAAATAGACCTGCGACGTTTAGATGTAAAACCAAAATTCGTTAGGAAGGCAAATTCTAGCAAACGAAAGAGAGCGAGTAAATGATGCATTTTTGTTAATGATCTGCAACCATGTTTCTACTTTCTTTTTAACAACACTGCAAAGTCTCAAAGAGATTTTATTTAAGATCCCATTTTCATTTTTGATTACAATTATGTTCACACCGATTATCTTTGTTTCGCTCCAAATTTAAAGTGCGCAGTTTCTTGTAAAATTTAAAGTAAATTTGATTTTCAAAAATGAATCTACAGGAAAGTCGACTAATTTGAGCTCTTCGAAAAAATAACACTACGTCAAGAACACTAAGATATATGTGTCACAAAGCTTAGTGTTTCTGATACGAGAGTCCTCGCTAAGCTTTATGCGTTACAAGTAATTGTGTGCTAATGCCACTTTACTGAGAGGAACCCAAATCAAAAAGGTACTCCAGAATAAAGCGATGAATATCCGCAAAGATATGCACAAAAGACTTTTGTTTTGGCTTTATATTTTAATCTGACTATTTTGGTAATGCGTTCCATAAATGTTTACAGAATAAATGCGAATACCTTCAGTAGTTGTTGTTTTAAAATTGGTTAAGAACTTTCTGGGGTGACATTTTATAAATACATACAGCTTTACTTACGGTTTTAATAACTGACAACTCCTTAACATCTGGTCGTCGTGGCTACCTGAAAGAGTAAATGCCGCCTGTTCTGGTTTGATGTCGAAAAAAGTGACTAACTGAAAGACGGGAGCTATTTTAATATAAGCAACTTTGAAATCTAACTTGTTATGCAGTGAAGTCTCGAGCCTCATATAGCGTGCAAGGTCCGCAGATTTCTTCGCTGACGACCTTTGATTATCAGCCACGTAAATGACCTGTCTGCAAAACGAATTTGTAACAGATATCTAAGAAACACAACCTGGGTTGCTAAGAGGCTGCATACAAATATAATCTAACTTCCTATATTTAAAGAAAAGCTTCTGCATTCAATAATAGTGCGATGACATGTTCTGTAATACCCCTGGAACGAGGACCTCTATTTTCTCATACTGTATAACCACTCTGTCCCTTCTACAATAGATGGTGTCCTTATTTAGAATTATGAGAATCCCGTTTTTCTTTTCCTCTCTGGTACCATCTTGGGCTGGTGCCATACAACTGTGCTCGACACTACATACAGGTGCTGATGTCCTACAATCAATTACATTTTTGGCCTGCCAAAATTTGCACTGAAATCCTAAGTGGCATGCTCCGTAATTCTTAGCGTAAAGTGAACAGACCAATTTATTTATGCAGTTAAGAAAAATGGATAAACTAGGTAAATTCCAAAAATTTTCACTGGTATTTTAATGAGTTCTTGTCCGTGTGCGCCGTGTTCTGAGCTTACATGTAACTGTTGCTATTACATTATCAAAAGTTTAAGCACCGATGTAGCTCGATTATGCTAGTTGCGTAACGTTTTTACCTGCTGTGAGGGTACTAACATTTGATGCAATTTTTAGTTTTAGCCTATGGATCAATTTCGATAATGTGGTACGGATAACACTTATTCTATACTTAAAAACAATCGGTGTTAGATTTCTGTACTTCTGTTATTTCGAGGGTCAGTCCTTGGTATATGCTCATTTACACACAATAAACCCGTGCCTTTATTGTTTTGAGCTATCGCCAATTTTCATGCATAAACATTGATCGGAACAAGTCGCTTCCGTCTCCCGCATTTATTTGGTGGTGTATGATGCACTTGGAATGAGTGTATTATACATTTTGTGAAATATTGAAATAGCAAAAATGAATCCTGGAATGGACAATACACTAATACCCAAAACAGCATACAACATCAAAGAAAGACTAAAGACTGAAGCATTAATTATATTAATTATATTGGATGTTAGGAGATTAAATACTTGAAACCAAGTTAAAGGTTTTGTTTCGGCACCGCCGATCCGCGAAATAATCGCCAGTGTTTGGTGCTCCTCGAGTGCATAAGAGTTGAAAACCACTGATAGATCATGTCGACACATATACGAATATTCAATAAACAGACGACTTATCTGTAAAGATGTTTCATTTACCTGTTTTACTCTCATCAGAGAACATGTCATTCTACATTGTGTACGAAAAGTATTCTAAAGTAGGTATGAACATCGTAATATGTAATTAAATGTAACTGATATATACCTGAGCAGGAAACACAAGAATTGCAACATTATTGAATTCAGTCAAAAAAATAGAACGGAAATATTAAATCAATCAAAAAAAAAGTACTAGGCCCTTACAACACAAAGCGTGGAAATTTATAAACATGTATGTACGAAATTGAACTACATATGGCTGTGGTCCTTTTCAAACAAATCTCCGGACGCAATCCACCTGTTCAAAACGTCGCTGCCACTTCTCGAAGACGTGTTGGAAGCCAATTTTCTCCGTTGCTTTCAGAGCTGCCTCTTAAGCTTTGACTATCTCTTCCGCTGACGTAAACATACGTCCTCACAAGTTCTATTTGAGAGTTTGGAAAGAAGAAAGTGAAAGCGTGCCAAATCTGAAGGATATGGAAAAAGTTCAATATATTTTTCATCCGAGAAAGTAGTAACCTTGTGCGCCACATGAGGAGGAGAGTTATTATAGTGGAGTTTCCAGACATTTTGACAAATGTGTGGACTCATCTTACGTTTATGTGCGATCAGCTGCGTCAAAAAATACGAGCAATAATTCGGATTGACCGTGGTATTCAGCGGCATGACATTCCGGTACACATTCCCTTGGTAATCAAAGAAAGCGATTTTCCTGTTACCTTGAGTAGAACGTTATAAAAAGTGCCTGTTTGCACCCGCTTCTTAGTCGGATCATGGATAACACAGTGGAAGAGCGTGTTGCTTTTAAGTTATGTGTCCGTTTACGGAAAACGAATTCGGAACCGCACGAAATATTGTTCCAGATATATGGTGAGATTGTGATACCAGATCGTTACAGCACAGTCCTTCAGTTTTTACCTTCCCGGCAGACTTTTCCCATCTTGACGTTTTTGCTTTTGGAGATGCCGGAGTTTCCCATACAGAGCTCTATTGTTTGTTCTATGAATCGTAGTAATAAAGAAATGTTTCATCGCCTGTAATCACTGACAACGGGTAGTCCTTGTTTTAGAAATTCACACATCTCAGTACGCACTTGTTTTCATTCAAGAGGCAGTGATCGAGGAATCCATCTTGTACTGAGTTGCGTCATGTGTAGTTTCTCATTGAGTATAGTGTGGACACTTCCAATCATAAATCTTTAAATATTTTGCTATTTGTCTCACTGTGAACCGACGATCCTCAGGAATAATCATGGTGCAGTGCGTACCATTTGCTACGTAATGGCTGTTGGCGACCCCCAAGTTTATTTTGTTTCTAAAAGGGAATCCGTGCCTTGGCGAAATTCGTTTTACAACTACTGTGCTGCAACTGTGTGGTATCAGAGTCTCACCATATATTTGGACCAACATTTTTTCATACACTTTTGAATTCGTTTTCCCTAAATGAACACATAACTTAAAAGCTGCACGCTTTTCCACTGTGTTATCCTTTATTCGCCAGAGAAGCGTGCGCAAACAGATGCTTCTTCAAAGTGGGGAAGAAGGATACAGGGACTGATGAGACCCCGTCTGAGGCGTATTTTATAGTGCGTTTCATTGGGATACTTTGCATTTCAGAAGACAAGGAGGAGGATTACCAGTCCTTAAACGTGAACCAACATGGACTCAGGCAGTTCAGTGAATGATCTCCTTGAGTTTCCCTCTCGATTCACAAAGCATCATATATTAATCTCCTGCTGACATTAATTCAGGGCATCCTTCTTTAGGAAGGAGGGGAGAAACATGGATTGCCATCTTTTAGGATGCATTACGTTGCTTCCCTGAAATTACAGCCCCGTAGGTCGTCTTCTTTTTATACTGTTCTCACCCACTTGTTGGCAGATACGTTGGACCAAGAGGGAAAGCACCTTTTAAGCTGATTGTGGTTCAATTTGAACCTATCTTCCTAAGCTTTCCCGCGCATTCTGCGATTCCAATGCTCTCTGCTGATACACATCTTTTTCTTTCCAACTGACGCTAACAACGGGATTCTATTTGCTTTGCAAAGTCAGCTGTTGAAGCGTAAGTTACTCAAGGCAAAATCAATAATACTCAAATAAAGCAAAACATACATATAACTTTAATAAAACAAATAATTAATTTGATAAATTAATAATGAACACCGTTCATCTCATAGTGATATTAAATATACCTGGAAAAATTTTTGTTACTTGATCAAGACGCAAAACGTTCATTGTACTGATACCCGGTAAATATGTAAACGAAATCGAATAATATATAAAATACTAAAACAGACCCTTTCCAACACAAATTATAGTTACGTAAAATAAAATATAAGTGACTGCCATACCTAGACAAGCAAGAAACTATAAACGAGAACATCAAACATAAAATAAAGCATAAGATATAATAAAATTATTTCTCAGTGTGAAACTTAACATTTTAGCCAAAGTCAATGCATACAGTCTAGACATTTCTAATTTTTCATTACTTTTTTTTAAAGCTTTCCTACCTGAAAAACTGTTCATTCCTACATTTCAGACGGTTAGACATATGGTGTTACGTCTTGTCCACCTGTCGAAATTATGTTTAATTGCTTACGGGCGACTAAATCTTTTGGGGAACCGTCAATCGATCACTGATTTCAGAGATACTGAAGTCTCCCTTCAATGCATGTATTGGCTCTAGAATTACCATAGTTATCCAAGTAGTAAATTACTGCCAGTAGTCATATGCTTGTCTCAAAGATTAAGCCATGCATGTCTAAGTACATGCCTCATTAAGGCGATTTGTGGAGCCAACTTTGGAATCACTGTAAAACCTGCTTGCTCTGGAGCAATCTAATCTTTGATGAACTCAAATGCATAATATATTTCAGTCTGACTAAATTATCTTGACTAATTGGCAGGAATTTCTAACAGCAGAATCCATATCCAGGAAGATCACAAAATTTGTTTCAGGTTCAATAAGTAAATCTTTATTTTTTGACTTAACCCTTGATATTTCTTGTTTTCTTTTTTGTTGACTAAGTGTTGATCTTTTTTGTATCTCTTTCATTTCTTTCCTTTAAGAGGATACCAAAAATTAAATATTTTTACTTGTTTCAGTGTTTAATGTGGTGTTCTAAGATAAAGAGACATGTTAAGCAAACATTTTCAATAAAAGCACTCTCATAACAAATTCCAATTCGAAGGACATATATGAAGTTGTAGTAAAACCTTAACGTATTGTTGAGAAAATTTCATGGCATGATCATGGAAAACTGCATTATAGCAGATCTTCAACAATTCGAACCTCAATAATCCGAACGTCAAATGATCCGGTTGTGCCAAATTTGTGTATGTACGTTAGGGTGGGCCGTTCAAATAGGCGAATTTTTTTGTGAGTTTCAATCTGTGAGAGTAGGGGGGGCGGGGGTTTCCTCTTATCTTTTATTTATTTTTATTTTTATTTTTTTAATTGGAGGTTTAATGACCACCGTGAGCCCTCTTACCTTCAAATAAATGCCCACAATTGCTTTAGATTTTTAATGAAAAGTCTTGAGCCCTCTGCCGGGCTACTATAGAATTATAGTTTAGTGTTTTCAGCCTATAACCTAGCCTTTCCAAGAAAAACTAAAATTTCTAAAAAATTTCAATTTTTTAAAATAATTGTTAATAATTATATTCAAAGAAGTTAATTGATATAAGAAAATCGATTTTTAGAATAAAATATTTTTTTAACACAGGACAGAAAAATTCAAATATAAAGAAACTTTTGAGATTTTTTTTCAATTCAAATATGAATGAAACAAGTTGATAAAACAAACATTGAAAAATAAATATCAATTGAATCGCATTTTTAAACAATAAAAAATAAATAGATAACAACTAAACATAAAAAGGTTAATGGTAATTATTCAGCCAATTTATAATGATTTTTATGATCAATATTTGGCATAATTAGTCGGGATTGGATTTTAGCACGGATTAAGTAACATCGTCAGAGTTTGCAGAACAAATAATTTGAAGGAGTATTTTTACTCCTTTGGAAAAATTCAGGGAGTAATTTTTAAAAGTGAGAAGTATTTTAGAAAAATTAACGAGTGAAATAAAAAAAAACAGTTGCGAAAATACCGGGAAATTATTAAAAAAAAATGTTTTTTTTTCTTATTAAAAAATATTTCACTACTACTGAATGTATTTGGATGTTTTGCTTCTTTTCTTAGTTTAAAAAAATATATATAATACATAAATAACGTAAACACTACAAGCGCATGAAAAATTATCCCTAGAAATTCTTTGTACCATTTTGGTAAAGAACAAGAATGAATTTCCAACTTTGACGTTGATGTAACACAACGCATTCTTCATTTTCTAATGAAGTGTCCATGTTCGTTGGCTGCTTTCGTATTACCACCGCTAGTTTTTTGCAGATTTCATTGTTTCCTTCCTGTGCGTTTTGTTTCTTTTCTACATTATTACATACCTGCCAACTTTCAGAAACCGAAATCAGTAAAAAACATTAATCGATATGTTCGATGAAAATTTTAATCGATATATTCAATGAAATTACTTGTCGCGCATATTGATTAAATGTACTGAACATATCGATTAACAATGATATGTTACCTTTGAAACAAGTATCAACTTTTAATTGATATGACAACAGCTGTTTGAATTCATCGGCACGTTTCATTCATTAAAATAGAATCTATACATAACTTCTCATTACTATGCTATCATTATGATATATAAAGCGATAAAATTTTATTTTTATGGAGGTTTGCATCTCAAGGGAAAGATGTTCCACCCATTGATCTCCAAATCCAATAGGATCGTATCCCACGCCGTCACGGAACAAACTAAAATGTTTTTAAAAACGAACCATTTTCTTGCTAGGATTATCTTACGGAGAGACGGACGATGAGACAGTCACATGAAATAAATGAGTGACACTAATTGGTAAATTATGCTTAACTAAAAACGAAGTGAATAAACACTTTGCACGAATCGCATCCAGTTCATTATAACTTTTAAAAAAAGGAAGTTGATTTTGTATTTTTTTTCACGCAGTTAACATTAAATTTATGCTTGAAGTTATATGCTTAATAATATCATTTCTTTCATCACGCGAAACGCTGAAATTACATCGACACGTAGAGCAAAATACATATTTTTCATTTTTGAAGATTTTGAAATACTTTCTGCGGAGTTTCTCCGCAGAATATGCATTTTTATATTGCTGCTCATAGCGAATCACTAGCACTAAATTTATTGACACTTAAAAAAAATGCAAGTAAAACTGTATAGTAAAACAGCAGCAGTTTAAAGAGATGCAATTTGCAGAGGAAAAAATAGTACCGCAACATATTTATTTGGTTGAATCAAGGCAAAATATTTTTACGCACGTTATCGAGAGACGAACAAAGCATTGGTTGGAAAACGTACAACCTTAGTAATGGACGAGCAAAATAAATCATTGCTGGAGAACCACTAGCTCCAATGAACATTGGACTTACTTTTTTCTTTTAATTTCCTAGTAGCTATCTTCCGTTAGGTTAAATTTATTACCAGAGAAGAAGTTACGAAACCATGACCCAATGCATTTTTAGTTTCACAAAACTGACAGTCTTTGCTTAATTTCGTCAAGTTGGGTATCGATCTGGGCTTAAAAATTACACAGATTTAAAATCCGTTTGAATTTTTTCTACGATAAGTACGTTCTGAGATCGCCTTTCGAACTAGGGTAGTAAAGACACCTGCTCCCAAGTGTGTGCTGCAATGCAAGTCACACCCACTTTTGCCTCCTTAGAAGTTGCGACCCGGGTGGACGAAGAATGCACTGGGACCGCGAGAGATAACCAAATCCAGGGTTAAAAAAGACCAGCTGCTTGTTATACTTATCAGTCTACGCGCGGCGCAAGTTTTAGTGTTTGAAACAACGCAAAACCTAACACGTGGGAAAACTGATGCAAATGTTCCCACAAACACATTACGAATAAGCTTATTTATAATAACTAAAAAGTTGTTCGTAACTTACATCGGCGCTTTGCTTTGAATGGATTAAGTTAAATAAAAAAAGTTTTGATAGCGGGTGCAAAATCATCCGAAAAAGGAAAATAAATTTCTGGAAACGATCAAATCCGTAAAATTAACATTTTGCCCGTAAAACCGTGAAACTACTCACGTTTCCGTAAACTTTACGGGATAATCGTAAAACCTGGCAAGTATGCTGCATTGGACCGAGCCTAGCCGAAAAAAGACGTTGAAGTACGCTGTTTCGACACATCAATCGATACTACAGTGTCTGATAAAGCTCTTTCAATCGTCACAAATCACGACTACGTACCACCGTCATGAATAAGTACAAATCACGACCACAAGGCGCTCCGATATTGCGATTGCGAAAGTGTACTTCACTCATCTGATCGATCACGAGCTGTAGCAGCAATGACAGGAATTTTGCGATGCGTTAGCGCTCCCGATGAGCTGATGACATCAAGGTAAGGAACGATGTCTTCCTGACGTCACGCCCTGACTGGCGGGCTGGTAACACCGCTATAGCTCCGGTCGTGCCAAGCAAACCACGGCCAGGCATGGATCATCTACAACGTGAGATCTGGCCTGAGGTAACAAAGGATATCGCTGATCATATGTTTGAAATACAAAATTCGAATAAAAAGTTCAAAATAAAAAAAATTAGCTTCAAATTCGCGATTTTTATTTTTACGCGTTTGCAAAATTTCGATGCGTAAACATACTTTTCGATGCGTCCTATACGCGTAATTACGCATTTCGGCGAACTCTGGTAATAATATCTTAGAAGAGTTGCCACCTACAATTTTTCTTTTAGTTAAAAAAAAATTATTCTCAGATATCTAAATATATTACAATAAAATTAAGCTTGACGGTTCCTTTTTTATGTAAATTCTTTATATCTATTACTAGCTTATCACAAACGCAAACATACGCAAGGAACGCTCATAGCGAAGTAAATCCGTTTATGTTCGTTGTGTATAAAATTCGCCCAGCTTTCACACTACTGGAAAGCCGCTGGGAGACTCTACCAAGGTAACGTAGCATAAACTGCAGGGAATGAAAACACGTAGGAAATAATGATGTAGTTTTGAAAATAGCGTGGGTAACATCACGAGCAGTATTACGTGAGTTTTTAACACAAAATTATTCGCTGTGCCGCGATGTGTTTCTATCATTTAACAACGCTTGTCAAACCACTGGTAGTTTCATGAGGTCCATGTAATTGCATGTCAGTTTGCTGGAAAGGATTTCAATTGTTTTCCTGAAGGAAATTTCATTAAAGTTCGTGTATGGGGAAATTCTACTACTGTTTAACACAGTGTCTTCAGAGTAATTCATAACTTCTCCGGCGAGGGATGTATTCTGCACGTTCTAGTTCACACTTCGGACGTGTTCTTTACATTTGGTATCCAAGAAGCGTTTTGTCAAACATTTGTAATTTTTTGAGATAGTAGCAGGCGAATTGAAAATTTTTTTACAATGCATTGTTCGAAATTTACCTTTTGTCACTTTCTTGTTTAGTTACAGAATCTCTTACTCTGCTTTGATTTTCCTTTCGTTCTTTTATTATTCGCGTTTCGTTTAAGCGCTCCTTGCAGAAAGACAGGGCCATGCATTTCTTAAACCAACTTACTCGGAAAGAGTGGACCTGAAATGTAAAAGCAATTAGTCGCGGGCTTATCATCATACTGCTAGAATATTTCTTTGAAAATGTATTTCCTAAAATCTCATATAGATTTCGTTCTGAAAAAGTATGGCTCATTTAGTGATCAGAACGGAGAACGTTATCAACAGGAGAGTAAAGGAAAGGTGTGAAGCAACAGATTGCTACAAGGGAATCTCGAAAAAACTGAAAATAGCGACGGCTAAAGAAGCTTCCTTCGATAGAAGAGAGATAGGTATACAAGGGGATAGTGCATGGTCTTATAAAATACACCGAGGGTCAATATGCTCATTGTTTGTGTATGACCAATGTTTTTATATTGACATTGTATTTATTTTTTGTTGTTCATTGTTTCTGCATGATACGTACAGAATATTCTATAGAAGTTGAGATTTCTACAAAATCGTAACTAACGGATCAGTTTTGTATGTCTTACGGATTTAAATAAACTGCGTCCTTCGATAGTATAAAGCGCATTTTGTTTACGAATAAAACAATATTTGAAAAAATATATTATTTTGTAATTTCGAGAAAAATGTTATCTTAGGCTTCATAATTTTCATTGATATATTTAATGCAACCGTACCGTGTTTACCCGAATTTAAGACCGGGTCTCATATTTACTTTTGCTCCAAAAGACGCATTAGGGCCTATTTTCAGGGGATGTCTTATATTTTCATGTCCTACCAAATTTTTTCTTTATTTCTTCACCTACATTTATTCATTTATTCATGTACAAACATCTACATTTATTCATTTATTCACGTACAAAAATCTACATTTATTCATTTATTCATGTACAAAAATCTACATTTATTCATTCATTCATGTACAAAAATCTACATTTAGTCATGTACAAAATCTACATTTCTTCATGCACAAATATTTATAGTTTTTTTAAACAGTGATAATCTGGCTGACTACGGAACTATGTATCGTAAGTGGGGCTTATTTTTAGGGTAGGTCTTATATTACGAGCATCCAGAAAAAATCATGCTAGGGCTTATTTTCCGGTTAGGTCTTACTTTCGGGGAAATACGGTAGTATCGCAGTTGGTAAAGTCGTTACGCACTGTGTGGGAGGCAGAAATTTCTCAGGGGTGTTTGAATCACTAGCCTGATGGCCATCTTTTCTTCGGTTTTCTAGGTTCACTGTGATTGGGGATGCTCAGTGTGTTTGGGGATGTTCAATGTTGGGGATGCTCAGTGTGGTTCGGAATGTTTAGTGTTGGGGATGCTCAGTGTGGTTCGGAATGTTCAGTGTTGGGGATGCTCAGTGTGGTTCGGAATGTTCAGTGTTGGGGATGCTCAGTGTGGTTCGGAATGTTCAGTGTTGGGGATGCTCAGTGTGGTTCGGAATGTTCAGTGCTGGAGATGCTCAGTGTGGTTCGAAATGTTCATTGTTGGGGATGCTCAGTGTTGTTCGGAATGTTCAGTGTGGTTGGGGATGCTCATTGCGGTTGGGAATGTTCAGTGTGGTTGGGGATGCTCAGTTTTGTTCAGGATGCTCAGTGTGGTTCGGGCCGCGGGCGTACTTTGTCCCTTACCCGTATGCAGTAGAGGAATGCAAGCGGGCTGCACTAATTTAAACAAATATGAGAACTAATGCTATGGGACAAGCACACCAGTCTTACTTCAATCGAGACAGTTCCGCAGATGCATCACGGCGTACCCTCAGATAAGCTACTGGAGCGTCATTTACAAATGCCCAGTTGCCTATCTGTAAGCTGTTATTTGTGATAAACATGAACCTGAAGTCACTGTGAGATAAATGGGAAGGCTCTGATCTTTTTAACTTTAAAAGTTATTTTACAAGAAAAAAAAATTGTAAGTATTCGTTAATGTCTGTACGAATGAAGTTAAATCATTGTCTTAATCGCAGTTTTTAAAATATATTTTTCAACTTTAACGATTTCATACATTCAAGGCACTTGCGTTAATCGAACCTTAGTCATTTAAACGGTCTTTATGAGATTATTGGCAAGTTATCTAACAAAATATTGAAGCGCAATTCAGTCGATTTCAAAAAGAATTGTTCTCTGTGTTCCTTTTCTGCTAAATACACTTCATGTTAAAATTTTCAGGATGAAAACTTAAATATCTAGCTGAAGCGTGCATGTACTTACGATATAAAGGAACATGGAAAGTAATTTTCACTGCACGAAATATCCTTAAAACAATAAACAAAAATTTCAAAATAGTAATTACTTCTTCTTATTTTCAAATGATCTTTAACGAAACTCCGAGCTCTTTATTAACGGCTCACAGCTAAGCTTTTAATCCGGGAGTACTACTTTGTCGTACTTTTAATATACGTCCGTTATTAAAAAAAGGACGCCAGCTAAGTATTTGTACACAATACTGCGTTGTTCAATATATCGGCAATCCAGCTGAAGCAATCAGAAAACCGAAGAACATAACGTCTCTCAAGGTAAATATGCAAATAAATAGCTAGTTTGGAACTCCGCGGATAGGGCTTAGTGTTTCTGCAACGTTTATATCAAGTAAAATATGATCACGCACTTGCTCATGCTTTTAAACGAAAACTGTCCTTCGTTTAAAAGCATGAGCACGTGAATTACACTCAATGATATAGAAAGACCATAAAGAACGGTTATGTAACCATGGCCCTATCCGGAAAATCGTTCAAGTCCGCTGCTCTTATGTGTGATATGTACGTTAAAAATGAGCTACCTACTCCACCCCAAAATCTACTGCCATTCGAGAAACTTTGGACATCATTACCAACAGCGAGTACACAATTACAGTGGCTCGTTGTAGTTACAACCAATTTTTAAAATAGTGATAGCCTTTATTTTCTTTCCATAATTCCGCGTGCTAAACGAAAGTGGCGCCTCGTGCCTTTCAATGGAAAATTACGTTCGCATCGGTTCGTTTATCGTCAAGTCAGCGCGTTAAAATTGTTGATGTGTTCTGCTCAATTTGCTATAAACCTTCATTTTAAAAGTCATCTTGCTGATGTGCAAAAACATAAAAACTTTTATTTTAACTCTGCGCTAAGAAATTCTAATTACTAATATATTTATACTGTTATAAGTTCCACTGTCTTCTTGAATTTTGACCAATTATTTAATGGATTATTACCTTATTTTTGTGAACATGTTCTGTCGCAAGAGGTAGATGTATTTATTATTATGATGCGTTCATCTGTTGCTTACCTAATGAACAATAAACCAAACTACCTATTTTCCAGGAATTTGTTTGTAAAAAAGGAATGTTAATAATTAACAAGTAAAAATCTTTCTTTCAGTTGGGAAACGCATTCTAAATTCCAAAGGTGTGGAAAACACCACGAAATTTGAGAAACCAAACCATGATTTGTACTTGCCTGTTGTCGCAATTGATTAGGAACTTCTTTTTCGCTTAGATTTGTACAATTGATAAGCCACCTGAATTGAAGAATTTAGATCACAAAAACATTAGCCTTCTTGAAAAATTACATTAACTATATCCTGAGATAGAAAGTAACAATTCAGAAGATTCTGTAAAAAGGCTGCACGATGTGAAAAACATATAAGCATTTTTTTTCCAATTTCATGTCAAAATATCATCATGAATGACTTAATATTGTAAAAAGCAATATTAACATTAAAAATTTAATTATATATAAACGAAACACTTATACAAAGATAATTTTTGTTCTGAAGTGTTGCTGCAATTCACATTGAAGTACCTTTTCTGTTAAATTTGTGCAATTGATAATGCATCTGGATTGAAAAATTTAGATCACAAAAATATTAGCATCCTTGACAAAAACATTAATTACAAAATGCATTTGAATTATGTTTGCATTTTGTATTTCAAACTTTAATGTCACGGCAGTAGTTTAACCGAACAAAACTTCAACTGGTGAAAACACCTTATGAGGTTAAAGATTTACATTTAACGAATATAATTTTAATTCTGCTAAACGGTTTCAAATATTTGCAATTATTTTTAATTTCTTAGAGCTTCTGATATATGATGTGCTTTTCGTACACAACTTCTAAGATTGCGATTCTTACATAAACGTGACTTTGTCAGGAGTTACCAAATTACACAACTACAAAGCAGCTTTTAAAAGTTTTCCTTAAACAGTTCAGAATGGTGTACGGTATATTATTTAGAAAAAACTTAATTAAAATAATTTGTACCTTAAAATTTTGTGATTTCTGTAGTAGTCTTCTGTAGAGCGAGTCTCATCTCGCAGAGCAAGAGAATATTACGAATTATTTGCAGTTCTACCAGTACGATTATGAATCACATGTATGCAATTCGTGTGTTTGAATTACATTGAACCTGATAAACAAATAACAAAGGTTTGAATCGTAGTGACTACATGCGATCATTAATTAATGAGGGTGAGTCGAAAGTTTTGCATTATTTGGATCCCTTTATGTCTTCATACGCACCTTTATAAAGAAAGCGGATCAGCATTCAAAGCACAGTCCATCGTATTGCACCGTCTTTAGCCAACTGTCTGCCAGTTCTTCGATTCCGCAGCGGTACCTGTTCTTCTCTTTCGATGTGAAGAACTCCTTCACCCTAGATGCCACTTACTCCTCGGTGTCGAAGTGCCACCCGCGAAGTCTTGAACCATGGACTTTAACACGTAATAATTCGACGTGGCAAGGTTCGGACTATATGCTGGGTGTGGCATAATTTTGGTGCCCTTAGTTCCTGAAGTTTTGCCGTGGTTGTTTGCGAGGTATGATGCCGAGCGTTGTCCTGCTGTCAGAGAGCCCGCTTTCTGTTCACTAATGTTGGATACTTCTCAACCAAAACGGCATACATCCTCTCCAGTTGATCAGAGTAGAATTTAGGGACGATTTGTTACACCGTCTGAAACGAATTCGTAATGGATTATCTGCTCGAAATTCCACCAAACGCAAAGCAACGCTTTGTGCTCGAAGTGCCCACGTTTGACGAAAGTTTCTGGAAGCTTGCCGAGGCTCAGCGACTACCGCTGCGTGTTAGAATTGCGGCCATAGATAAACGTTTCATCGCACGCAACCATTCACTCAATGAAAGGTGCATCGCGCAGGTTTCCTAGGAGTTTCGTGCGCACTTTGACTTGGCGTTTCGGTTCATCTAGAGTCCGTTCGTGAAGCACAATGCGGCAGCTCATGTAGACCTTGCCGAGTTCCCGAAAGTGACAAACCATTGTTGTCTGTGATATGCCCAGCTCGCCTGATAATCTCCGAGTTCTTTTTTGGATTACCCTCAACTCCCTGGCATAAGGTCTCCGAATCCGCCATTCGCTGACTACTAAACTTGATCACCGTCGAGGTTTCTCTCACCTGAGCAAAATTTTTGAACCTACTCTACTCAAAATTCCACTGCCATTCGGGAAACTTTTTAGATCATTACCAACAATGAGGCTTGCAATGATAGCATCTCGCCAGAGTCACCACGAATTTGGAACCAAATTTTCAAATAGTGATATGCTATTGTTTTCTTATAAAGATTCTGCGTGCAAAACGAACATGATGTCTCGTGTCTTTAATAGTATAAATATATTTGTATCTCTTCGTTCATTATCAAGTCACCGCGTTTAAATTGTTGAAGCGTTTTGTTATCCAGTTTGCAGTCTGCTGTCTACCTTCCTTGAGAAAGATATCTGGTTGATGTGCGAAAGTTTAGGAACTTTGATTCACATTTTGAACAAGATGCATAATTTCTAACAATTATGTATCTGGCAACGATGATGCGTAGTATTTAAAAGACTTGCAAAGTTCACATTATTTTTATAAAATACATTAGGATATCGAGGTGGCCCAGTGTTCTAAGTGCTAGCTTTTGACTATTTATCCGAAATCGTTCTGGGTTAGATCCCCAGCCGGGCATGGGTGTTGTGATCGTGACATAGAACTACTTCTCTCCCTTTCGGGGAACTAATGGGCCTAAATTAAGGACGAGCGACTGCATAATGCCCATTATGTTGTTCATATAGGTCTTAATCCCCAAACAACAGCCATAACATAAGTTTGCTGAATACGGGTTAATGTGTTATAATACATAACCGCCTTAACAGCTACGCTGCTTGAAAAGGATGAACTTTTTAAAATTCGCAATGACTTTTCTTACACTATGTCAAGGGAAAGTGATTTTTCCAACGACCGGAATGAGACAGCAGTCTGTTGAGACTAATTCGACACTTGTCTACCGTGCCTTTAAAGAGTAGAATTTATTTCGGTGCGAGGATTATAAAGCAATTGTTGAGAATTATTTTCTTTCCAAGGATAGGGACATCGTTTAATATGTACTCTGGGTTTAACGATGTAAATTGAAAAAAAGAAAAATCTATCTTTTCGGTACATATCAGATATTTCTCCCTATCTCGAGACACTACTAAAAAGAAATATAAGTATCATATTTCAGAAATCGAAATGTATATTTATTTTCAGAATTCTAAATGTAACATTTATATTTCAGAATGTATAATGTATTTTATTTTATATTTTATATGTTTGAAAATTCGAAATGTAGCTATTTTGTGAAAATATTTGTGTTAAATATAATGTCCGAAAAAATTAATTCCTTTAAACGGCTTTGTGCATGTGCATTCATTCTATCTCCGTGTTCAGTTGGTAGACGAGTTCAGTCGACAAGGAGCTTGATCTACATTCTGTACCAAAAGGACTCCATTTGTTGTGGGTGATTCCACTGTTTAATAAAGTTTGTACAAACTCATCTATGCTGTAGAAATCAGGTTAAATTTAAGACATGATTATGCACAGGAATTACTTAAATTCGTTGGATCAACGTATACGTCTGCAGACCCTAAATTATCTTCTTTTTCTACCAGTACGTCGGTACTAAAATTTATGATCCAATAGTTTGCACACGGTTTCTTTGTTTCATAGATAAAGTACTTTGTGAAATGTATTTTCAACATCACTGGCTTTGTAGAAAGTATTTTCTCCGTAGAAACGAAATCGTTATTTAGATAAGCACTTGAACGTACAAAGGGAAGTAACATTCTGATATAATATAACAACACGAAAAGAAGGTATGTGTTTAGCTATCAACAGGCACCTCCTGATTTGTCCTCACTAGTTTGAATTGGCTACTTCTAGGAAGATAGCTCTTGGTGGCAAAAATGAGTCACTTCGTTCATTTGACCTCTTGTAATGAACTATGATGTCTTTGGAATCAAATGTTCGAATTGCCTGTGCTTCGTATGCTATGCTTTTTTTCCAAATTTAGTGGCCACTGGATAAAGCGTCTCTAGCGTTCCGGATACCTTCTTTAGCGTATAAGATCACAGTACATATCCTATATCAGATGTGTGGAGTTTTAGACTGAATGTTCCCTAATTTAACAAGAATTGAGGTCGTTCGATAATTAATGATTTAGCACAGAATCTTCCGTGTTTCATAATATGTGTGCTGTTACAAAACGTTTTTGCCATTTACTTTATTTTGTTCTTATGTAAAATTGAGAAATAACGATCACGAAATATTACGCATCGTTACCAATTACTGTGAAACTGTTTCCAATTCTGATAGAGTCGGGGAGAATTTTGAAATGAGGAAAGCTAAACGGTAAAATCTTGAATGAGTTGTTCCTCTATTTGTTTAAGAAGATGCTGATGAATCAATTAAACAAAAAATAGATAATTATGTCTTACAAGAGTTGCCACTTACAATTTTTTGTTTAGTTTAAAAAAAATCTTTTCAGATATCTAAATATATTACAATAAAATAAGGCTTGACGGTTCCTTTTTTATGTAAATGCTTTACATCTATTACTAGCTTATCACAAACGCAAACATACGCAACGACGTTTATTTTCGTTGTGTATAAAGATTCGCCCAGCTTTCACACTACTGCGAAGACGCTGGGAGGCTTTACCAAGGTAATGTAGACATAAAATGCAGGGAATGAAACCACGCAGGAAATAAAGATGTAGTTTTGAAAATAATGTGGGTGACATCACGAGCAGTATTACGTGAGTTTTTACCACGAAATAGTGCGCTGTGCCACGATGTGTTTCTATCATTTAACAACGCATGCCAAACCACTGTTAGTTTGATGAGGTCCGTGTCATTGCATGTCAGTTTGCTGGAAAGGATTTCAATTGTTTTCCTGATGGAAGTTTCATTAAAGTTCGTGTATGGGGCAATTCTTCTACTACTATTTAACACAGGAGCTGCAGAGGAATTCATAATTTCTCCGGCGAGGGTTGTATTCTGCGTATTCTAGTTCACACTTCGGACGTGTTCTTTACATCTAGTATACAACGATCGCTTTGTTAAACATTTGTAATTTTTTGAGATAGTAGCAGGAGAAATGAAATTTTCTTACGACGAATTGTTCGAAATATACCTTTGATCACTTTCTTGTTTAGTTACAGGATCTCTGCAAAAGGCTTATTTCTTTAATTTGCTTTTGATTTTCCTTTCGTTGTTTTATTATTCGAGTCTCGTTTAAGCGCTCCTTGTAGAAAGACAAGAACAAGAATTTCTTTAGCCAGCCTACTCGGACAGAGTGGACCTGATTATTAAAAGCAATTAGTCGCGGGTAAATTATCATACTGCTAGAATATTTCTTTGAAGATGCATTTCCTAAAATCTGAAATAGATTTCGTTCTGGAAAATTATGGCTCATTTAGTGACCAGAACGTAGAATGTGATCAACAGGATCGTATAAGAAAGGTGTCAAGCAACAGATTGTTAGAAGCGAAACCGGAAAACTGAAAAAAGCGGAGGCTAAAGAAACTTCCTTCGATAGAATAGAGATAATTATAATAGTGGATACTGCATCGACTTATAAAATATATCGAGGGTCAATATGCTCATTGTTTGTTATGACCAGCATTTTTATATTGATATTTTATTAACGTTTTTAGTTGTTTATTGCTTTTGCATGACACGTATAGAATATTTTAATGAAGTTGAGATTTCTCGAAAGTCGTAACTAACGTGAGTTTTCCATGACTTCCAGATTTAAATAAAATGCGTCTTTCAATAATATAAAACGCATTTTGTTTCCGAATAAAAATTTTTTTCTTAAATATTATTTTGTAATTTCGGAAAGAATGTTATCTTAGCCTTCATAATTTTCATTGATATATTGAATGCTAACACCGACATATCGCAGTTCGTTAAGTCGTTATTCACCATGAGGGAGGCTGAAGTTTCTGAAGGGTGTTTGAATCAATGACCTGATGGCTATCTTGTTATTGGTTTTCCAGGCTCAATGTGTTTGGGGTTATGAATGCGCAGTTGGTTGTCTGCGAAGTCGACCTCGGACGCATCTTGTCCCTTACCCGTATGCAGTAGAGGAATGCAAGCCGGCTGCACAAATTTGGAGAAATATGAGAAGTAGCGTTATGGAACAAACACACCAGTCTTACTTCAATCGAGACCGGTTCCTAGCTGCAATCATGGCGTACACTCAGATAGGCTACTGGAGCTGAATTTACATATTCCCAGTGAACTATTTGTAAGTTATTACTTGTGATAAACATTAACCTGAAGTCACAGTGTGAGAAATGGGAATGTCCTGATCTTTTTACCTTTAAAAGTTATTTTACAAAGGCAACAAAAATATTGCAGGTATTTGTAAATTTCTGTACGAACGAAGTTAAATAAGTGTCTTATTTGCAGCTTTTAAAATATTTTTTTCAACTTTAAAGATCTCTTATATTCAAGGGAGTTGCCTTAATCGAATCAAAGGGCTTTAAACGGTCTTTATGAGACTATTGGCAAGTACAAAATATTGAAGCGAAATTCAGTACGATTTCAAAAATATTTGTTGTATTTTTTTTCCTTTCTTCTAATTACACCTCATGTTAAAATTTTCAGGGTGAGAACTGAAATATCTAGCTGAAACGTACATGTATTTACGATTTAAAGGAACATGAAAAGGAATTTTTACTGCACGAAATACCATTAAAACAATATACAGGAAATTCAAAACAGTAATTATTGTTTCTTATTTTCACACACTCCAGAATGAAACTCCGGGCTCTTTTCTAACGGCTCACAGCTAAGCTTTTAAACCGGTAGTACAACTTTGTCGTACTTTTAATATACGTCCGTTATTAAAAACAGGATGCGAGCTAAGTATTTGTACAAACCACTGCGTTGTTTAACATGTCGGCAATCCAGCTGAAACAATCAGAAAACCAAAGAACACAACGTCTCTCAAGGTAAATATGCATATAAATAGCTAGTCTGGAACTCCACGGATAGGGCCTCGTGTTTCTGCAGCGTTTATATCAAGTAAAATAAAATCACGCATTTGCTCATGCTTCTAAACGAAATTGTCTTTCGCTTAAAAGTATGGGCAAGTGAATTACACTCAATGAAAATAGAAAGACCATAAAGAACGGTTATGTAGCCACAGCCCTATCTGAAAAACTGTTCAAGTGAGCTACACTTCTGTGGGATGATGTAAAAAATTGGCTTCCTACTCCACCCGAAAATCTACTGCCATTCGAGAAGCTTTGAACACCATTACCAACAGCGAGTACGCAATGACAGTGTCTCGTTTTAGTTGCAACTTGTTCTTCAAATAGTGAAAGCCTTTATTTTCCATCCCATGATTCCGCGTGCTAAACGAAAGTGGCGCCTGGTGTCTTTCAATGGAAAATTACATTCGCATCTGTTCGTTTATCGTCAAGTCAGCGCGTTGAAATAGTTGATGGGTTCTGTGTAATTTGTTATCTACCTTCATTGTAAAAGCCATCTTGCTGATGTGGAATATTTTTTTTTCTGCGCTAAGAAATTCTGCTTACTAGTACAGTTATACTCTTTTGAGTTCCTCTGTCTCTTTGACAAACTATTTAATGTTGATTATTACGTTATTATAGCGAACATTTTCTGTCGCAAGTGGTAGATACATTTAAGATTATGATGCATTCATTTGTAGCGTATTGAAAGAACAATAAACCAAACTACTTATTTCCCAGCAATTTGTTTGAAAAAATAAGTAGCAATATAATTTCCAAATTAAATTTTTCTTAGAGTAAGGGTTGACATCCTAAATTTTAAAGGTGTGGTAAACACTACGAAATTTGAGAAACAAAGTCCTGATTTGAACTTGATTGTTGCTGCAAATGACAGGGAACTTCCGTTTAGGGATTCTTCTCGGTAACGTTCCAAAAACGTAACCGTGACAAGTAACGGTGACAAAGTCACTGTTTGTGACAAGAACGAACACCTGTACTTGTATGCTGAAATTAGTCATGTGGCGAAATCACAATCCATAGGAACGTTTCATTAATCGTTACTAGGCACTTCGCTTCGCAGTTCTCGTTCTGAGTTCTCAAGAGGATTCATGTTCGTGCTATTTCTGAGATTTCCACTGACCTACTAGTTAGGCACTTGTATTCTTAGTAACTTTTAATAGGCATTTTAGTTAGTTTTCATAGGTATTTTAGTTACTTTTCATAGGGATTTCAGTTAGTTTTCATAGGGATTTCAGTTAGTTTTCATAAGTAGTTTAGTTACTTTTCATAGGTAAGTAACGGAGGAACATTAAATATGAAATCTTTTAAACTTCGAAGAGCAGATAGTTGTCAAGCTCGTATATGAAAATTTTTCAAGTGGAAGATAAATGAATTATTATTTATAATAAAATTATTCGGTCTGTAGACAGACCTAAACACAAAAAAAGATTTTTATTCGGGTATATTTTTTGCCAATAACGGCATTTTTCTGAAATTTTGTGCTAGAACACTAAAATAAAACTCTTGGTACTCTAGAACTTCATTGAACGGTGGTTTGGATTTAAAGTAGCATATATAAATGTCACATGAAATAAATAAAAACCAACACCGTCAGAAAATAGCTTTAAAATTGAGATTACTGAGTGAAAAGCTGAGAAATATCTTAATTTAATAACAGTGATTTTGGAGCGGTTAAAAAAGTAGCTTGATTTAAAAGTGAGATTACTGAGTGAAATAGCTTGGAAGTATCTGTATTTAATATCCAGTGATTTTGGAGAGGTTAATGAAAGTAGCTTGATTTGGGAACGCTTGACTGAAACGTAAGTGTCGTTCCCCGAAAGCAGCGTGAACTTGGAACAACTCAGGAACCAAAGTGTTCTTGTGATTCTTTAATGGAGATTTTTGCCGCTGATCACAAACCGTGACAGTGATATCTTAGTAACGTTACAAAGTAACCGTGACGTGATTTTGCATCCACCTCTATTTACGCTTCCGCTAGATTTCTACAATTGATACGCCATCTGGATTGAAGAATATAGATCATGAAAGCATTAGCGTCCTTAAAAAATTTCATTAACTATCTCATGAGATAGAAAGTAAAAATTCAGAAGATTCCGTGAAAAGCCTGCACGTTGTTTTGTGAAAAACACATAAGCATTTTTTTCCATTTTCACTTCAAAATATCATCATGAATGACTCAATTTTGTAAAAAGCAATATTAACATGAAAAATTTGACAGTGGAATTGCCGTTGAGCACAGATGTTTCGGAAGATTTTAAGTGTTCTATAAAGTTGTTTCAGTTCGTATTCCGTTGGTAAGGTATCTTCTCTGGGCCTTCCGGATTGTATGTTACAGGTGCGTATTCAACTCCAGGAAAGTAACTCATGCTATTCATATTTAAAATTTTGTGTCAGCTTAGTTAGAAATAAATTTTAGGCCTAATCTTTTAAAATCATTTCTGTGAATACTTTTAATTCTAAATGCGTAACTTTGTTTTGTTTTAGTGCGTCTTTAAACTTATTTCAGACTTTACACGCCACAGAGAAGTGATTTTAGGCCGCTTTGGTGACAGAATGATCCCACTCTCTATCCCGTGAATATTCGGCATCAATGGGCCAACGTTTGAGTCTAGGATGACGGAATATTTTCGATTTCCTTTGAACACTGCCATAAATTTCGTGAAGGGAGAATGTTTAACGTCCTACGGGTTACTGGTGCAGACTGCCAAACTTGAGAACAAAAGTTCTCTTTGTATGAGTGTCTCGTTTATATACACCGAAAACACAAAATATTAACACCAGTTCGTTCTTACGCAAATTCAGATAATTATGGGCAAATGACCGCGTGTGTAAAGGTCATGATATTAAACTTATATAATAGGTTACATCCGTCCCTAACGCTCTGACGTCATACAAGCTCAATTCAGCTAAATCTGCTTTTATCCGGTTGCTGAAATCGGAACTAAGCTCACCGCTATACCACGATACGTAAAATCAAGAAGAAATACCGAAAATGAAACAAAGTTAGTAAGACCAACAACTTCAACTGGGGGAACACGCTCGTGCTCGGACAACTGTCTGCGACGTTTGTTCTGTTATGTAGGTTTTTATGTCGTGTTTTATTTCATATTATTCGCATTGCAGAGTAATTCATAAAAAGGAATAAAATTGCACAGTAATTTGATAAAAAGAAATTTAGCGTTACTTTATTTCGTAAAAATGACCAATTAAATTGTAAGAAAGTAACTCCATACATACTTCTTATTTACCATAATGAAAATTTAAAAGACAGATTGTGGTTCCGCGCAGGTTTTTCTTTGTAGTACAAGATCGAAGAAGATAAAGCTGAGAGAAAACGTCGCTTAAATAGAGAACGACAACGGCGATTGCGAGCAAACCAGTCTTCTAATTCTTCGCATAACTTGAACGAAGGTAGAACTAATCCAGACCAAATGAAACTTTATGAAGAAACACAAGTCAGGCATGTTACTGATGCTGTTGCGGATGCTAAACGCCGACAGCAAGAAGTTCTTGAACAACTACAAGCTCAACGTAATGCAACTGCTCTCTCAGATGTGTACGTATTTTATGATTCGTGTTATACAAATTTCAGTCACAGCTTTCTCTCACGTAGTATAAGATGGTGGTTTAAATAACACCTGACATTGAACCGTTAATAAACGTTTTCTCTGATTTTCAGACGGGAAAGGCAGCAGACTCACGTGGGTTTTAAACAGGGCAAATTGTACTAGCCAGACCTCTGTACATCTTTACAAAAGTATAATGAGAATCGACACATTATGGCATAATTGCCACGCTACTAGTTGTGAAATGATCCATCTTTTCAAAGTCAATGAGCCTGTTTGATGCTGTAGGTATGGAATTAAGAATTTTAAAAAGAAAACAGCAACTATGTTCCAATTTTTACGGAATGGTGTTGTACACTAATATTGTTTGGAAATGTCAGTTTTTGGGTCATATCCCCACAAAACTGGTTGTTTTTCTTCGGCATCAAAGGACTACCGTCAGCAGCTCTCATGGACATAAAGATTCGTCCGTCGGGAATTAAAGGCCAGTGGGGGTTCCGAAAAACGGAAAGAATAATCCCATTTGCATGCAACCAAGACGTTACCCGGGATTGAGGTGGGATCCATTTCGAACAAATGATCAAAAGCTCTTGACTGCGGCCAATCAGACAATGGGTCGGTATATAATGAATAGGTTTCTCCTCTGGACGTGTCGTGCAGGAAAGCTTACGTTAAGTTATGTTAGGATTATTGAAAGGTTACTTGACGTAGCTAAAGTGTGCTTAATCATCAAAGTGCTAGAGTTTGTTTAGGTAAGACACTCAATGAAATCGACTTAACGGCCAGACAGAGGTCTGAAAATAAAATGAACTAAGAAAACGTACTCACTTTTAACCTTTTATTGGTAAACTCCTGGTATTACTCAATACACATTCCTATATAACACAACTACTGTTAGACCGAACTTTCGTAGAATCGCATTACAATAATTAGGAAGAACCTATCCTATACACAACGAACCTCTCGTGCATACTTTAGCGGGCCTATATATACTGCATACCACCACGTCATGACTTACACTCGTTACCACATATAATTCAGTGTGAGAAATAATATCTCGTTAAGTGAGAAGATAATTTGCATTGGAAAATAAAATAACAAGAGATAGTAAAATCAAAAAGAAACTGAATCTAGAGTATACGTTACATCATCTCCCCCTTAATTTTTTTTTTTTTCAAAAAACCTATCAAATTTTGAGTGTAGTCTTACATTTCGCTGACTGACGTTTATCACACTACCTTAATTTTTTGTGGCAGCAGTATTTACAACATGAAGCTTGACTTAACAAGATCAGGAAACCTGTGTCCGCAGCTATTGTCTGTGAATCAGGAAGCACTTTTTATACGTGTACAGAACAAACCTGCATCGGCATACCTTATTTTTATTCTGCCTAGCAGGAATCACTTTTTTGATTTCATTTGACTTCCTCATTTTTCAACTCTATAAATTCATCGTTGATTACAAACCAACTGTATCAGCAGCGAAGATTGCCTGTAGCTGCCTGACATTAACAATTTTCACTATTTTACGCCTAACACACATATATATAAAAAAATTTGGATTAGTTGAAGGTAATAGAAGATATATAAAAAAAACTACATATATACACAAAAAGAATGCGTGGCCCACACTTAAAAAAAATTATGTCACGCCAACTGGTCGTGCAGGAAAAACAACATAATGAGAAAATAACCTGTCCACGAGAACTTCCTTATCTTGAGGACGCATAAAAAACCCTAGTACGATATCTTTCCAGGCCTAATCGGACTGGTAAATTCTGCTGGCGCCGATCTCTTCTGCAACTTGAATGGATATGACACATCTGTAGTCTGTCGGTCAGGAATAACCTGCGTCTGACAGGAACGGTCAGGAACGGCTGAAGTCTGTCGGTCAGGAATTCCCTGGGTCTGACAGGAACGGTCAGGAACGGCTGAAGTCTGTCGGTCAGGAATTCCCTGCGTCTGACAGGAACGGTCAGGAACGGCTGAAGTCTGTCGGTCAGGAATTCCCTGCGTCTGACAGGAACGGTCAGGGAACGGCTGAATTCTGTCGGTCAGACTTCAGCCTGTCCTTCCAGCATTCTTTTGAAGGGACGTGGCTCCGGCCACATCGCTTGTTTTCGCTTTCTACTGTGTGGCATGACAGTAGAAGTAGGCATCGGCCCTGTTTGCCCCGAGCGTAAATTCCAGGGGCGAAACCAGGGCGGATGCAAGGATCTCTGCCTTCGTCGCTGTTGCGGCGAAGCAGATTGGGGAGACAAGTTGCGTTTCTGAACAGCTTTTGGTGTTGCTGGACGGTTCGTAATCTGTGTCTGACGTTTAGGGATCGTCAAACTATTGTCTATATCTGGTACATCAGGAATAATTGATGACTCTGAGTCGCTGCTGTAAGTTAGCGGTCGTGCAGGGCGATGAATATTTCTGCCTTTTGGAATACTCTCTGACGAGGTATTGAAGGAAGTAGGAGCTTGTGTTGGTGCAGAGTTAATAGGGAATGGTGCAGCAATAGTCTCGGCAATGGTTGGAGGGAAGGGAATGATATTAGAATATGAAGAACTGGATTCGAGCCTTCGTCTTACGGTAGAATCAGGTTGCGTTCTTGGAAGCCAGTCTTGTGGAGGGGAGGGTGAAGAAAAAATCACTGGAGAATCTTCAAAAAGGTTTGTCGGTTCGTCCAAAATTTCTGGAGGTTGATCGTGTGATACAGACTCTTGAGTCTGTTGAACAGAAGGTTGAGTAGGGTTGATTATGAAATCTATATTTCTTTCATGATACTTGCGACACTGAGCAACGTGTACGTATTGAAATTGATTGTCAGGTTTTTCAAGGACAATGTTATTTCCATACACATTTGCCACCCGATATGGACCTTCGTAGCTGGGTGCAAATGTATTTACTAAAGTATGAGAAACGGAAGACTGGAAATGTGTCTCCAAGAGAGTTAGATCTCCAACGACAAGATCTGGTTCCCTACGCCTAGAATTATAGTATCGTGCTTGAGCCGCTTGTGCTCCCATTATTGCAACACGAGCTTTCTCTGCCATGATTCGTACTGATTGCGGAGTTGGTCGCTGGTTTAGTTCGTCGATAATCCCCGTTAAATTTTCAAAAGAGGTCTTAATTTTGCGACCCAGAAAAAGTTATGCGGGAGTAAATATAGTAGATTCGTGAATAGACGAGCGGAGTGCGAACGAAAAAAGCTCAAGATGTTCGTCCCACCACTCGTGATTATCATTGACAAATGTAGCGGTCATTTTGACTAGTGTGCGGTTTTCTCGTTCCGCGGGATTACTCTGGGGATGATATGGGGAAATGAATTTATGCTTTAGGTGTAGTCTCACACACATTCTTTCAAAAATGTCAGAAATAAATTGGGGACCATTATCCGAAACTACTTGATTAGGTGCACCATATCTAGAGAATACTTCATTATTTAATACATTACAAATATCTTCCGCCGAAGCGGCTTTAATGGGAAAGACCTCGACCCATTTAGAGAAATTATCGGTTAATACTAAAACGTAACGAGCTTTATTTTTAACAGATAATGGATAAGGTCCTAATAAATCTATTGAAATAATGTCAAAAACATGAGAACTTGAACTAGATTTCAAGTGACCGGCCGGTCTTACATTACGGTAAATATAAATCTGACACAAGTAACGTGATTGAACGTATGCGAGCACACTTTGGTACATGCCAGGCCAATAGGCAACATCCCGTAATTTACAACGGGTCTTGCGAATACCTAAATGGCCTGCAATAGGTTTGTCATGAAATTTGTTTAAAAGAGCCATTCTAAGGGTTTGCGGAATGCATGGGCGAAACTCTGCCCTAGTAGTCCTAGATTTCGAATAGTAAAGAAGACCATCTATGACCTCAAAATGCTGTGACCTCCCAGCCAGAGAAGGGTCACTTTGTTGTGCTGAACCCGCAAGCAAAATATTATAGATTTCCCCAAAATCTGGATCATTTACTAATTCTGCCTTTATCTGCTCTCTGGATGTTATATCAGCTATTAAAAGTAAAGGCTGACATCCAGGAGTAGTTTCTGTGGGAACCCCACTAATCGGGACGCGAGATAATGCATCCGGTAATTGATTCTTATGACCTGGCTGGTATGAAATTTTGATCTTGCTTTCTTGTAATTTAAGTGCCCACTTCATAAGTCTGTTACAGAGGTGCTTATATGAATTCAAATACTGAAGGGCAGAATGATCCGTAATTATATTAACTGTCAATTCGTTGAGCTAACATTGAAATTTTTCAAGAGCATACACTACAGCAAGACATTCGCGATCCGTAGCTGAATAATTGCGTTCAGCTTTGACTAAAGTACGGGACGCAAGAGCTATTGGATACCCAGCTTGTGACAAAACGCAACCAAGACCAACTACGGATGCGTTAGTGTAAATATAAAATTCCTTAGTATGATCAGGAAAGCTAATACAGGAGGCTGAGTCAACGCAGAGTTTAGTGCTTCAAACGCTGCGTTAGGCTCTGGTGTCCAAACAAACTTCTTTTTTTACGTTTCAAAGCATACAATGGCTCACAGATCGTAGCATAAGCGGGGACGAACTGCTGATACCATCCGGTCATTCCCAGAAAGCGTGACAGTTCTTTGGCTGTTTTTGGCCGCGGAAAGTCAACTATAGGATTGATTTTTTCAACATCCGTAAATAAGCCGTGGGAAGTGATTTTCAACCCCAGATATACAATCTCGTCCCTCGCTATCTGGCATTTACTAGGTTTTAAAGTCAGGCCAGCATTGTATATGAGTTGGAACACCTGTTTGAGCAGAGAAAGGTGCTCGTCAAAAAGTCTCTGATGTAATAATAATGTCATCCAAATATACATGCACATGGGGTCCTAGAACAGGTCTGAGAACCGTATCCATAAGCCTTTGGAAAGTAGCAGGTGCAGAGTCTAGTACAAAGGGCATACGTAGGTATTCATAAGCCCCAAAAGGTGTCACAAAGCCTGTTTTACCTACGGAGTCTGGATGTAACGCAACCTGTCAATATCCACTCGCCAAATCCAAGGTTGACATCCATTTAGTTGACGATAGATCATGCAAAATATTTGACATGACAGGTAGTGGATAATTTATCGCTTTCGTGACTTGGTTTAGCTTGCGGAAATCTGTTACGAAACGAAATTCGTTGGGTTGTTTCTTTGGAACAAGAAAAGCAGGTACGGCACAGGCACTGGTTGATTCCCTAATTATGCCCTGTTTAATCATCTCTGAAATTTGACGTTGCATTTCATTTTTTATGGGGAGCACAAGGGTAAGGTTTCGTCGCTATCGGTTTCGAACCATCAGTGTCAATGACCTGATAAACCCCCTGTGTGAAACCAGGTTGGTCGGAAAATAAACCAGGTCTTTCATTCAAAAGTTGAGAAAGCTGGTGTCGTTGCCTCTCATTCAGTTGTTTACTCAGTAACAAACTCGTTATGTCAATAGGATCTTTAGGAATCACTTCGACAGGTTCCGGAAAGGAAATAACATGTTGTTCGAAATTCAAGGTAACGTGAAAAGTATTAATAAAATCAATGCCCATTAGACATTTAACAGGTAGGTCGTCTATCAGCAGGAAAGAATGCGTAAAACGAGACTTTCCCAGCCCTAGAGATAATGTGACAGTTCTTGTGATACTGAATATTTCGTTATTTGCACCTCGCAAATACTGCGTCGCAGGCTGGACGTGTATTGCAGGAAAACTTTCAGTGCAAAACTTCGTATTTAGGGCTGATATTTCAGAACCAGTGTCGAACTTTGTCTCGACAATAATATCTTCAATTGTCAAGAACACATCAGGCAACTGAGGAGTTTGGACAGTCAATAATATTATTTTAGGGTCAGAATTCTTGGTATCAGGAAGCAGAGCCGACCCGTGGTCTACTTCCTTTGGAAGTTTAAAGGATTCCTGGTTGTCATGTTATGCGGTCTGAAACCTCGGCCCTTCCTGGTATCGGTAAAGTTTTCACGCTTAGAAAAACTTCGTGAAAACTGCTGCGGGAATTCCGCATTTCTGTTAAAATTTCCATTTCTGTTATGTCGTCCACCAGCACGGGCAGAAAAATCATTAATGCCCTTAGCATACAAATGTTCCGAATTCTGTGGATTGGAACTGGGTCGAGCATACTGTGCATTTGTACTGTACCCAGAAAATTGTGTAGAAACTAGCGGTTGGTGTACCACTCTTCTATGCGGTGGTACGTATGATGTTTGGACTTGCACCTGTGACCGCTCGTGTTGAAAGTCATTAGGCCTATTATGCTGTTGAGGATTTTCGTGATAAGCCTCCCGGGGTTCCCGAGCATGTTTAGTTGGTCCATGTTTGCCGTGTCGCTCCTCATACGTTCGTATGAGGCGAAGGCAATCATGTATAGTAGCAGGGTGTCGAACCTCAAGAATATCCTGTAGAAATGGATCGAGCTGTTGCAATAAGGTGTCCAACATGTCGACATGACTGGCATGTGGATCCCACAATTTATAAAAGCGTGTTGTTTCTATAGCGAACGCAACAGGGCTATCGGTGGGTCCTTGCTTACGAGAAAAAAGTTGTTGTGCAAGGCCAGCTCGACTGAGGCCGAAAGGAAAGACTTCTAAAAATTCCGCTCGGAAAGTCTCATAACGAGAATCCGGGTTCAATACTCTCCACTGCCGATACCAGGTCTTAGCGGTACCTTTCAAGCAAGTGCCTGCTATCTGCACTTTGCAGTCTTGAGGAATATTGTATAAGTCGAAATGATCTTCCAAATCCTCGAGAAATTTCAATTACCCCTCCAAACCATTAAAAGTAATTGCTCCCTGATGCGGCATGAATTGTGCAAGCATTTTGCTTCTGTGAGAGGAATGAAATACCTCAGATACGACCCGCGACTCAGAGTAAGATGAAGCTGGTGAATAACGAAACTGTGAGGAATGCCTAGGTACTTGCAAATCATTGACATCAGGGGTAGACCCACAGGCTTCCTGCAAATTGTCAAAAATAACACCACCTCCACCGGAACTTGATTCAGGTTGAAATTGTGAAGTATTCTCAGGTAATGCAGACATAGTCAATAAGAGTCCGTACCTCGTGTTCAAGAAATGTTCGGGCGCCAATTATAATGAATAGGCTTCTCCTCTGGACGTGTCGTGCAGGAAAGCTTACGTTAAGTTACGTTAGGGTTATTGAAAGGTTACTTGACGTAGCTAAAGTGTGCTTAATCATCAAAGTGCTAGAGTTTGTTTGGTAAGACACTCAATGAAATCGACTTAACGGCCAGACAGAGGTCTGAAAATAAAATGAACTAAGAAAACGTACTCACTTTTAACCTTTTATTGGTAAACTCCTGGTATTACTCAATACACATTCCTATATAACACAACTACTGTTAGACCGAACTTTCGTAGAATCGCATTACAATAATTAGGAAGAACCTATCCTATACACAACGAACCTCTCGTGCATACTTGAGCGCGCCTATATATACTGCATACCACCACGTCATGACTTACACTCGTTGCCACATATAATTCAGCGGGAGAAATAATATCTCGTTAAGTGAGAAGATAATTTGCATAGGAAAATAAAATAACAAGAGATAGTAAAATCAAAAAGAAACTGAATCTTGAGTATACGTTACAGCACTGATGCTATTTGACGAGAATTTTTAAAGTGTTATAAATTAAAAAAGTGGTCAAAACTATTTCTTTTTTTGAATTGTTTTGAACGCTAATCCCCCAAAATTTAATCTGAATTTCCATTTTGTTGAAGTTGAAATATTTGAAGTATCTGATATGAGGTATAAAAAGATGATAAAAGTATGGCTTTATGCTGCAAGCACACCGTCCTGCTCATAACAAACTCAAAGAGATAGCCAGAATACCACGCCTCTGACCACCCCAGCTCAGAAATGGTAGATTGGGATGTTTAATATGAATTGAAAATAATCCTGTGGTATACTGATATTTTCACTGCAAGTTTTGGTGTATTTTTAATATATGTAGTAAATCTGCAATCTTCACCCGTTTTATTAAGTCACCCTTATATTTTTTGATGACTGATGCTTAATTTAGCTCTATCTCAGAAAAATAACTTCAGTAGAATGTTATCCTTTCTTTTCATTACAAATCAAGTACATTTAAGTAATATATGTAGTTAAGAATATTACAGTTAAGTGTTGAGTAATACAGTTAAGAATTTTTACAGTTAATTAAATACAGTTAAGAATATTTGTAGCAAATATGCAAATCTGTGAACAATGGTTAAGTCACATCAGCCCTGACCAAATTCAGAACTAAGAAACGTAACTTAAAAATTTTATTTTTTATGTATCACTTACTATAATTATGAATTCGCAACACAGTTCTCACTTCCCGCCAAATCTGTTCTTCTCTCACTTGTAAATTTAAGAAACGCAAAGTATTCATTATTGCAGAACTACTTCCTTTCGCTTAGTTCTCCGATTGTTGCTTGACTTTTGGACTCGCATAAAACCCAAATTGTGAAAAATAATGTGGTGAAATGCGCGGCATGCATATCACGAAGAAGACGTCACTAGTGATAAAAGAATGCAGAGTGCTGACAGCTATCATGTTGCCGTACCTCCGCAGCAGATGAAAGAAATGCTTTGCTGGAATTCCCATCAATATCCGATCTCTGTCACCTCATGGAATGCATGACAATTTGTGGGAATTTTGAGAATCTTCAGTAAATAGAACGACAGAAATGGTATAAGACGAGTAAGTATATCGAAGCTTATAACTACTTATTAAACAGTGCAGGGCGTTACATCCAAATTTGCAAATTGAGAACCCTGTACCAAGATATCAGATAGGGATAAGCTAATATTGGTGAGGATTGTACAACGAGAGTCCAAAATTTCGACAACGTAAAGAGCATCAAATTCGAATGAGAGTCGCAATGATCCCATTTCCGCCTTAACAGTTCGTCAGGATCACTGTCGTTCCGGTATTCATGGCCCTGCTGCACTCGACTAATATCTGATTACCATTATTAATGCAACAAAACGTTTAATGTGGTGCAAAGCAGATGAGAAATGGAATGTTTATTATTGCCAACGCTTCATCTGGTCTGATTAGTCGCGCTTCACTCTTTTTCTTCATGACTGGAACAGTATGCATCTGGGTAAATTACCATACTACTCCGTCTGTTTGGTTCTGACACTGATACATGAAGCATAACTTGATTCTGTGGGGTGTCATGCATCCCATAAGTTCATTGGTTATTCTGAAAATTCGTGTCACATCTGCATATTATAAATTTTTTTGAGGAACACCTGCAATCAATCAGTGCGGCATGCGTCGTCTCCTATTGATTGTCCATGGATTTAAATATCACTAATTCACTGGTATACTGTGGGAAACCTATCAAGTACTGGTTGCCAGTGCATGAGGAACGGATCTAGCAGCTATCTTAACCTTAGCCACCGCACCTCAATATTATTGAATACAGTATTTTTACGAGAAAAATCATCCTAAATCCTATCATCGTATGTGCAAGACACCTCTAAATATATTACACTTTGAAACACTTCTGCTCTGATAGATCGATAAGAACCTACAGCTTATAAATAAAACGTTTCCCACAGAGAATATGTTCCCATTATTTTTAAAACCACCCGTTAATTATAATTGAAGTTTAACGAAAGAAAGAATCTTTCCCAAAGTTGTTAGATATTTCACCCTATATGAGGCATTTCTTAAACAGAATAGTATTAGTACTATAATAAATTTTAAAATTCGAGACTTTAAAAGCAGGAACCATCTCAAACAGCTTTCCTGTTTCGTTTAAATCATTGAGGAAAGCGAGTAAAATCGCTATGTGTCTGCAAGAATTCAGATCTGCACTCCGTATCAAAAGGCCTCAATTTGGTGTCTACGTTTTCATATTGGGTGGTAAAATTTGTGCACAACCACCAATGCTATAGAAAGCAGTGGGAATTTAAAACACGTATATACATGGTAATTATCTAAAATCATTATCTTCAACGTCTTCAGATCCTAAATTCTCTTTCTGTAGTAGTACAGTACGTCGCTGCTGAAGTATATGATCCAATAGGTTGCAAACGATTTATTTGTTTCGTAAGTACTTTGTGAAACGTGTTTGCAGCACCATTACTTTGTAGAAAGAAGACTAATCACCATATAGAGGAAATCATTATTTGCATAAAGACATGATAGACAGAGGAATGTAATATCATATAAAATAACCACATAAAAAGAAACTGCGGTTTTAACTATCCACAGCCACGTCGTATTTGGTTCCTATCCGTTTGAATGGATTAATTCTATTAAGATGGTGGCTGTAACGAGTAGCTTCGTTGATTTGACCTTTTGTAATGAACTAAGTTATCTACAAAATAAAACGCACGAATTGCCTATATTTCGGATTATATGCCTTACTTCAGGTTAGGTTGCCACTATAAATCATTGTCCCCTGACTCGATCAGTGTGCATACCCGATATCAGATAAGAGGAGATTCAGTGTGAATGGGTCTTATTTAAAAACAACCCTCCTTGAGTCCATTCGATAGTTAGTGATTTAGCAAGATTTAAATCGTCATTTAAAAAATACATGACCTCTGTTAATTAGTTAATTTCTCAATGTTCTTCCGCCTGTTTTTTCTACTTCAACAGACGCTAGTTTTTTATTATGTTCCTCACTGATTCACTTTTTTATTCTGAATCAGCATTCCGTTTTTTTCGTAAGGCTTTTACTTTATTTCCTTTTCCTTCTAAAATACGTACATATCATTAGGTCATGTGTGAGATCTGTGACTTTTTTAGTATTTTGCTAATTATTACTTCTCATGTCTCCACACTACATAGAGTACATCATTTACAAGTAATTCAATATTATCTTACTGAAAGGTCAAAATAAGATCATTGTCGTTCTGCCTTGTGAATTCGTTACGTAGATATAATTTATCAATAATGAATACAATACGGTGAACCATGACGAAGGTTATATTTGAAATCCAGGACGGAATTCCATCCGTGCCCTACGTTTCTTCAAAAAATAGTTTTAATTATGCGGTTCATTGTCTTTAGCTCAGTAACAACGGAGTCCGACGTGAAACACGAATCGTTCAAGCCCAAAAGGGTAGAAAAATTTCGTTGGGTCAATATCCAGATGTTCAGTAAACAAATGTTACACATTTTACACACATTCTTTTTGCATATTGTATGATATACAATCCGTGTGATGCTTATAACATGTCGTTATCTAAGTCTCAGCTCAAGATCAAGCATTTTATTGGTATCGCTATAAAATGTACTTTTTGACTGAATTTCATCAATTTTATCGTAATTCATTCAAGTATATTAAGGCCTGAAATATTGTTCTGCGAATCTAACGCAGGTGCGTAACCCTCTAGGTGGCAGGAGCATTGGAAGGGCCAATGCGAAATATTTCCCATGTGTAATCAAAGAATCCCCTTTCTGCAGTATTCTTCGTCGTTAAGATGCGCCAATACGCGTTCTCGCCCCTATTAGTCTTAAAAACTTAAAAAAAATGTGGCCGCAAAATTCCGTTCCTGCGACATTGGAACAGGTTTTCGATGAACGTATTATTTCGTCGTTGCCCCTTTGGGCACAGAAACCTCCGAACTTATATAGGCGTCAAATGAAATGAAATTTCGCCGTCTACGTACGATATTTAATAAAATAAGAAAGATATTCACAGTTAAAATACCCCACTAGCACTTTCGGGGTAACATTTTTTACCCCATTATCAGGTTGAACACCCCCACCCCTCTAAAAATTAATAAATAAAAAAAAAACTATAACATTTAGTTTACAGATCTTGTTCAATTTACTCAGTACAAATACCTTTCTTTACCATCGCAAATATCTGTTTCAAATAATTGGAAATAACATTGTTTCAACTGTGATAGTTTCGTAAGCATTTAAGTGCGCGAGATCACCGCCGCGTTAGATAGCACCCGTCCACTAGGTAGGGCGAGGACGGTCACGGCAAGGTTTTCCCGTGATGACGTCAAGAACTGGTGCTTCGGCCTTATTTCAGGGTGCGTTGGCACAGGGAGCCAGAGGAGCGTCGCGCACACGATGTATTGCGCGTTAGGCGAATTTGACTCCATGCTGTTTACGAATATGCTAATACTATTAGTGTGCGGAACTTATTTTTAACGCTGTAATGATTTCAATTAGGACCTATTTTTGTCGCAGGCGATCGGCCGTAAGTCGCCACATAATATTGGCGGAGTTACACATAGTCCTACTTCAAAATTTAAAAAAAAAGTAAGTTTCAAAGCTTGTCGGAGCTTGGCTTTTTTAAAAAAATTTGAAGGTAAGAAAGAAATAATTTTTCATTCCGAAAAACAAATTTTCTCTCGATCAACTTTACCAACACACTATCGATAGTTATCGATTGCTTTTTTTAACAATCGAAAATTATCGATAGTCGTAACTATCGATAGTTCTCCAACTCTACACCGCATATTTGAAAGTACCTGTACCAGATCATATCAGTTCATATATAGGCAGGATTTTAGGAAGGAAGTGTCTGACCCCAGGTCTTAAACAACCCTTAGAAATAGGAAGCTAAAAGATTTGGGCTACAGTGCCCGATAGGAAAGTGACACGCAAGTGAGGTAGACACCCTTATTTATTATTGGGGGTCCAGTACCCGGAGTCCGACGGCTTAACTGGCCCATCCGACGCACGGCGGATATTTAGTGGAACGGGCGTTCGTACCTGTTGGAATTGAACCTGATGTTTATCCGTGGCAATCACGAAAGTCGACAATTAGGCCTTCCGCGACCCTCCATTTGATGTTGGGATCACTGACGTTTTTCAAAATAGCAGCGACACTTCCGCAATGCTTCGGTTTATTGATATCGCTCACTGCTAATTTCGTAAATCCCATAATAATATCCTCGTAAGAACTCTAATAATAAATAATTTAACTTTGAAAAAAAAAAAGCTTGAATTTTCATGGATAAATTTTTGTTTTGTTATTTTAAGTATGTAAGTTGTATTTTTCGGTTTTGAATTGATGCGAGAACGTTTAACGAATAACTCCTAAGGTTTCTAAAAAAAATACTATTATTTTTTTTTTAATTATTTTTCTTTCCACTTTTTATTACTTTAGTTCATTCTTATGCTTCTTGCTGTGGATTTGGGATGGCAAGTTACCTTTTCCTGGCTTTCTAGTTAATGGGTTTCTTCTTCTTCTACTTCTTCTTCTTCTTCTTCTTCTTATTATTATTATTATGTTTTTCGGTAAGGCAATGTTTCCTACGTGCAGCCATTCAAACTGAATAATGCCGAAACGCACACTTTGGTCTGTGTTGGCCCTTGAACAATCCGTAGATGACAGTTGCCAATTCTTTCTGCAATCCTTCCGTTTTTTCTCTGATATGTGACACCAGTTTTCATTTCTGTGAAATTTATTTCTGGGTATTTTTAGGCTTTCAAAAGAAAAAAAATTCCTCACTTTTCAGTGCTTTTATTTATAGTTTGAATTACTTGAAGCTCATCGTTCGTTTAGTCTCCTGCCTATTGTATTAAAATTCTGCGATCATTGCTTCTAGAGATGAATGTTATTTTTTTCAAAGTGATTCTTTATTGTTTAATTCGAATCTGAGCTAAATTACACATTTTGCATTTCATGTTGTTGTTCTTGCAACTGAAGTAGAGATATAACAAAATTTTAAACAAATTAATCATTTTAAATCGATCGTTTTATTTTTTCGCAGAAATGTGGTTTGCTAATTTTCTAGTGCCATGAGAAAGTAGGTTTCCCGTGACTTTGATTTATTCTTCATATGTGCGTGCAGTTAATCTCAGAGGTGTTTGAAACAGCTATTTGCTATCAGTAGTAGAGGCAGGTTCACCTATGAATAATGCGAATACGGAACGCTGTTAATAGGATATGTTTACTTCTACTACGTGTGCTCAATTTCTAAACACACATCATAATAACTTATAGTTTGTTGAGCCAGTGTCTCAGCAGACTGGTGAGTACTGCAGTGCGTTCCCTCATTGGGTGGTGCCGGTCATGTGGGAGTACAAATGTCAGCGATTGGCGTAATCCTCTTGAAGAGCTAACAATTTGATCAGCAGAATGAAACAGCTGGAGGATAGGGTGACTACCAATAATGTATCTTCTGTGTAGATACTCAAAATAAAAAAAAAATGTAAGTTCGATAGTTTAACGCGTGTTCATTTTTATAGCTTTTTGTGTCGTGTTGCATTATACCAAAAATTCGAATGGAAATTCTCCTCGTAAATTACTTTGAAATTCGCCAAAACTTTCAGGAATTTCGATTTTAACTGTAGTGAATAAAAATGAGTAGAAACGCTTTACTACGAAATTTCGTTTTGAACAAGGAACATTTTTTTTGTAAGGACATTGATTTTATAAGAACAAAATATATAACCTTACTTTTCATAAAAAATATATATCATTTCGGTATTTTTTTTACCAAAGTTTACCTAATTTCAGTGATACTTTGCGGTTCTCGGTGGTCAGGAAAACCCTTGTGGCGCTTTTGAAGTTTTCGGGGTTAATTGGACAGAAAATTGGAGGAAAGAATAATTTTAGAAAATCGTGAGGCCCCCCCACAAAGGATTGGTATGTTTTCTGTGAAAATATTATTCCAGCTTTTAGTCTCGAGAGCGTCCTAAATTATTTCTTTTTTTTTTTTTTTGAGTGGAGGTTTAACGACCACCGTGAGCAACTCAATGGGCTATAAGCAGTCGCCCGTCCCTAATTTAGGGTCACTGGTTCCAGGGAAGGGAGAGAACCAGTGCCGTAAGACAAACACAACATCCATGCCTGACCGGGATTCGAACCCGGACCCCTTACGGACGAACGATCAGAGGCCAACGCCTTAGACCACTGCGCCACCGGGGCGGCCTAAATTATTTCGTCGGAAAGTATTAGTACATGGTGAAAGTGCGAAGTACAGATTTTAGAGTATGGACATTATGGAAAATACTGCACAAAATCATATTTTAAATGTCTTTTAAAGATGTTTGTCGTAATATTTATCTGTAAGTGCGATGCTGTCAAGAGACGCTGCGGGAGGCCTAACGCGTCCGTGCTGCGACGGTGTGAAGTACAGGTGGAGGTACTATCGATGGCGCTATCGATAGTATTGATAGTTTTGTTCATCTCAGTACATCGACAGTGAATCGATAGTTTTACGTTTTTCAATGCTGTTAGTGTAAATCACGATGGTGTAAACTTTTCAGCTTCCACCGATGGCTTTGATGACTGGTGCTCATTTTCATCTCATTTGCATTGAGCCCCGCCATATTGATACCTGATGACAGTACGAAACTCAAGGTAACTGTAATCAAAAGCGTGAAGCGTGAAGGGTGTGGTTTTTGCACTCTGTTGTTCTTCACGTTAAGTCAAGCTCAAAGCGAAAGTGTACGTTTCAGTCAAATAAAGATCAAGTCTAAACACGATGTTCTTGTTGTTTTTATTGGAATTTTAACGGTGCGTCAGGTGCTGAAACAGTGTTTTATTGAAAGAAAGTAATCAGTAGTAATGGATAAACGTAATATATCTTTTGTGCAACATTTTTTTTCTTTTGGTAAGGATAAGATCTACGTTGAATATTACCTTTGCGGAAAGAACTACAAAACGTCGGGCATTACGTCAAATCTTATGGATAATTAAAAACGACTGCATCCAGCTGCTGTTGTTTTAAATGATCCCAGAAAGAAACAAGTGAGGAACAGCCAAACTCAAAACTGTATTTATTCAATTTCCCACGAATTATTACCACGATTTTGCTAAACATTATAGAAAAAAGTATGTTTGCCTACAAAACTGCAGAATTTATTTCTTTAACTTTGTGAACATAATTATAAAAAAATCATACAATACAAACAGAAAATGAGAATTAAGGAGCAACGAAATAGCTCGTTCTTCAGGCAAAATATTTTTTCGTGACTTTTGCTCACTCACTTCGGGAACATATTTTCAAAACGTAAATTCCATGCCACAGTGGTGCAGCGGTCTAAGCGCTGGCGTCTGGTCATTTATCCGAGATCAGTCCGGATTCGAATCCCGCGAAGAACCGATTTTGTGGTTGTTTTTGTCTTACTGCGCTGCTTCTCCCTTTCCTGAAACCAGTAGGCCTAAATCAGGGACAGGAGACTGTGTAGAGCCCATCGTGCAGCTCACGGTGGCCGTTAAACCCCAAATCAAATAATAACAAAAAGAGGTTAGTTTTTAAGTGCTTAGCTTTCTGACAATGTGAAAACTAAAGAAAAATCCTTGTCAGAAATCATTTTTCATCACAGAAATCAAATTTTCTCCTGAAAATCTTTGCAACACACTACCGATAGTGCTATCGATAGTTATTGATTTTTATGTTTTGACTATCGAAAACTATCGATAGTTCTCCATCTCTACAGTGCAGCGCTGCCAAAATTTTATTGTAATAAAATTGTAAGGATACATATGCTCAGGTATTTATTCGTCCATTGAAAACCCGTTAAAAAAGCAAAAACCTTTACGAAGATCGAAATTTATCTTTCATGTTTATATACAGTATGTATAACATTTTTCTTATGAAACCCAATAATTTTTAAGTCAGATTTTTAGAATTCCGGTAACCTAATCTTTTGGCGTGATAATGCTCGAAATTTCGGCCTTAAAATGAAGTATTTAGTTTGGACACATTTTTTCATTATGCATATCTGGAAATTTTTGTTCTCTGACAGAGGTAATCACCTTGTTGGCATACCTGATGCACTAATAATAATTAGGAGAAAATGTGATTTTTGTGACATTATGCAAGATAATTTGTGATGTTTTACAGAATTGTTGAAAACAAAATTCGACCGTGCTGTAACATGCCTTTCATCGATATCCCTATGGAAATAAGCTTCTGTATCGAATGAATACATAAACTACAAACTGGAATGAAAACTTAGGTTTTTTCGGAAGTTTCCGTATTCTTCCGTACTTATTGTATACATGTCTCAACAGCACAATTTATTGGAAGCAACGGCTTGGATAGACATTTGCATAGTGAAAGCAAGTCAGATACAGCGTTTGGTAGCAGAATCCATTGGAAAGCTACGAAGTGTCATTTCCCGACTGTGGACATTATTCCAGAATACAGAATGTGTCCAAAGAAGGCAATGTCAACGACGTCCACGAACAATTACAGTAAGAAACGACTGTAATATGTTATTAAAAGCAATTTTGACAGGCGGCAACAATCCACCCAGCTTCAGCGATAACTTCTGGTACCAATAGTAAACCGGTCGTCAACAGAAATTATCCGTACTCGCCTTCACGAAAGTGGATATTATGCAGGTAAACCAATGTTATGTGTACTTTTGGCAGCTGGTTAATGAACCGCTGTGAAACCTGGCTTAAGGTACCTTGTTTCAAAGTAATTCATATATAGAAGAAAATTGCTTAGGAAAATACTGAACGAAAAATGCTTGTAGCATATTTTTCTCATTATTTCTCCAAAGTTTAATAATACGAAATACTGATATATTCACTTCGTTAATCTCACTGTTTCGCAAATTTCTGGAAAAAGCACAACCGTTTCCTAAAAGCTGCAGCGTTTCATTGTATTACATTCAGCTTTGAAACATTGCAGTGATATTGAATTCAGTGACACAGAAAGACACGTAAAGGGAAAGACCCCGAAGGTATTTTGAAAATTTGTAAAACATCGGACACATTGCACGTGAGAAAAGCATTTTCTTGTGGGAATGAGTTTTTTTGTTCAGTCACCTAAATTTTAAAAACTGTAGAAATTACCTTCACCACATTTTACTTATATAAATAGTAAAGATAGGTTTATTATACGCTATACTCCTTAAAAGTGCCCCCAAAACTCCGTCATATTCGCTGGTGGAGCATTAGCGGCATTGGCGGATGCTGAACAGCGTCGCAAATTTGTTCAATGGCGTCGAAATCCGGCAAACGAAAGGACCAAGTCAGGAAGACAAACTCAGTTGGACGTTATTCTCGCAAAAGTTGGGTGATTGTATACGTGTGCCGTGGCGCACTTCTGTGTTGAAAGAGGTCGCACCCGTCGGAGAGGTAGCATGACCTGAACGTGTGCATATGGTCGCAAGGGATGGTTACGTAGCCTGCATCTGTCAGAGCGGTCTACAGGCTATGAAAGTTATCAATGGGTGCCGCCAGCAGACAACCCATAACATGGCACAGCCACCGCTGGCTTCCACTGTTCCTTGTAGACGCGGTATTGATCACCTCGTTGAGTTGTCGCCTGATCCGGTGTCGGCCGATCTGCCTGAAACAATTGGTACCGCTATTCGTCTGACCAGGCTACGCCTGGTGAAAATCTTCCAAATACGTAGATACATTGTAAATAGACAAAGTCATCGCTCATTTCCACGTTGTTGATGTTGTTTTTATACAAATTTTTAATTGGTGAATGTTATTGAAAAAGAATTGAAAAACGTGGAATGAGCGATGACTTTTTGTATTTACAGGTTACAAGTTTTCAGTCATCTTGCTCCCAATGGCTGTGTTCCACAGCCCATGCAATGCACAGATCCTTGTGACGTCGCGTGAGCAATGACACCCAGGTTGGTTGTCTACTATGGAACCTAACAGAGAGCAAGGAACTGTGCACTTTCCAAACGAGGATGCTACCATTGTTCCCGGTATTGCATTGCGCTGTTATTTGCTGTATTGTTTCCCTCCGGGCGAAGATACTGATGAGGACAAGAACCCACTGTCCACGATGTTCAAGTTCTTTCCTACGACCACACCGATCTCGCACTCAGGATATTTTCCCTGAGTTTGAGTAGTCCAGGTGAACCCTTGAACTTGTCAGTGTAAATCTAAATTTCCTGATAATTTCCGAGATGGAGTGAATCATCTTCTGGTAGCCCATTACCACACACTGAGATGACATCTGCATTTCGAACGATACTACTTGAGATTGCGGAGATATCTGCCTTTATATATATATATCTTCTTCGGACGATACTATTTACCGCATGGGTGTGGTCCCAGGTAAAGGAAATGGAACACCATTCCATATTTTCAGTTTTTGTCACCTTAGTGTATGTGTTTGTTATATTTTCTTACAGATCTGGTTTAGAGTGACACAGCTAAAGTAAATTCTCGCATGTAAACGTGGAAAATCGGGGATCATCTCTGATTTCTCATACAAACACGTGATATACGTTTCATCAAGCGAATTGTTACGTGCGATAAAAAGTGGGTTTATTTCCGTCATCCAACACACAACGGCATTGGTACAGACCGGGGCAATTTCCTCAAACGTTTGTCAAACGTGGGCGTTTCGAGCACATGGTGATTATCTGCGTCTGTTTGAATTCGAAGATGTAATCCATTAACAATTTGTTCCAAACGGTCGTACCATGAAATCCAAGCTCAACTTCTAACAGCTGGAGGGAATGTATGCTGTTTTTTAGGAGAAGTGGCCGGCACTGGTTAACAGAATCTGCGCTCTCTTGCAGCGGTACAACGCTCGACTTCATATCTCGCGAACGACCCAGGCAGAACTCCAAGAGCGTAAGGCCATCAAACTGATGCCACACCCAGCATATGGACCGGAACTTGCTCCGGTGGATTAATCCTTGTTGCGGCCCATGGCTCACTTCTTTAGCGGGCGGGACTTCAACAATCAGAAGGAGATGGCAGCTGGGGTGAAGGTGGATTTTGCCTCGAAGGACAAGAACTGGTACCCCGTAGGGAATCGGAGAACTAGCAAACAGATGGCTATACACGGTGCAACACGATGGTCCATACTTTAATTGCTTGTCGGCTTTCGTCATAAAGGTACCTATGAAGACATAAAGTTATTCAAATATTGCAAAACTTTCAACTCACCTTCGGTAATTTCTGGACAGGGAATTAAATAACCAGTGATACGTTCTTTAGAACTGACGATGTGTGATACATTTTAAAAAATACGAGAACAGTTGCATGATAAGAGAAATTCAATGTTAAATTCTTATATATAATTTATTTTCAAAGTAAATTACTGTAAATTTCTTGCTTGTTTGTTCTCATGCACGTTTTACCAAAACATAATTTGTGAAAGATTATACATTCGTAATTTCTTTCAGGTTCAAATATCACGCTTGTTCACGTATTTTAGTTTGCAGCATTTTCTTTAGACGGTATCGTTGTGTTCCAACGACACAATGATGCCGTGCATCTACACCTGACAAAGCATTAAACATCCACCAGTAAATCAGCAGCAAGGTTATAATTTCTAGTGTTCCCATACTGCTGGTTACTAATAAGTGAGACAGCGAGGCCGGATTCATTTTTCTGTTCCTTATATTTAACGCTTTCCAACCGTAGGTTGAAGAAGCGCATATGCCCCAGCTTTGTCCGTCTGTCCGTACGTCCGTCTGTCTGTCGACACGATAACTCGGGTAAAAATGGTTCGATTTCGATTAAATTTTAGTATGCGGTAGGAAACCTCCGGGGGACGAACCCTATTGGAAATGGACGAAATGGGGTCAAAGTTCACGGCATAGAAGCAAGATGCATTCCATTGCCTTTAAGCGTCATAACGTGCGTAAAAATGGTTTGATTTCGATGAAATTTTATTATGTGGTAGGGACTACCAGGGGACGATCTTATGACGTCAAAATCTTTTGCTTTATATGTTGGCGCGCGGTCACGCCATCTCTCTCATTACGTCACGTGTTGTGTGTGGATCCTATTAAAGTTTTATGACGTCACACTCTTGCGAGCAGATGGTCGCGATCCCCATCTGCCTAATTACGTCACGCTTTGTGTGCGTATGTTCGTCCGCTCTATAACTCGCGTAAAAATCGTTCGATTTCGATGAACTTTTAGTATCTGGAATGGGATCAGCTGGTAAGGAACCCTATTGAACGTGAACGAAATAGAGTCCAAGGTTAGCACATACGAGCGGGATCCATTTCACTGCTTTTATGCGTCATAATTAACGTAAAAAAGGTTCGATTTCGACTAAATTTTAATATATGGTAGGGGACCATCTGGGGGAAAACCCTATTGAAAATAGGCGAAATGGGGTCAAAGGTCAGGACATAGGAGCGGAATTACTTCCAACGCCATTATGAGTCATAACGTACGTAAAAATTCTTCAATCTGGATGAAATGTTAGTACGTTGTAGGGGTCTGCCTATTAAATCGGCGAAATGGGGTCAAAGAATCCTATTGAAAATGAGCGAAATGGGGTCAAAGGTTAGGCCACAGAAGCGAAATTTATTCCATAGCCCTTATGCATCATAACGTACGTAAAAATGCTTCCATTCCTACAAAAATTTATCATGTTATTTCGGAGGTATACTGAACCGGTTCTGTAGAATATCATCGAAATGGGATAAAAGTTCAGGGCACTAGACCGGGGTTTATTCTACTGCCATTATCCTCATAACATGAGTGATAACTTGAGTAATGATTTCTGGCATGTTGGAAAGGGTATCATAATCAATGCATTTCATGAGTTTACTATTTTGTTTGATTTTGTAACAGGTATGACAGCTCAGACTAGGTTTCTATAATAACTCTACAAATAAAAAAATATTGTGGAGAAAAATACAGCGGTGTATCCCAGAAGACAAGAATTAGTCATAGGTCAGATCAGTCCCCTTTTCTTAATGTGAAAATTAAGCCTTTTTGAGTGTTATTCAGGAATTAAGTGCATTTGAAAAGGGAAGGCCTGACCATTACATTCAGTGGTTCTTAGAGATGGTTTCTGAAGGAGTGCTCGACAGATTTCTCGTAATTTCAACAGAAGAAGCTTGGTTTTACCATTTAATTCATTTCAATTAGCATAGTCCGCGACACTGGGTTGCTGAAAAACACACATATTCTAACAGAAACATGTATAAAATTTAAAAGCTGGTGTTAAATGTAGAGTGTCAGACGAAGGCATCAGCTACCCCGGTTTTTTTTGAGAGGAAAATGAATGCAAACGTTTATCTGCGGGTCTACGAAGAGTTGTAAAACAGTTGACTCGTGATGAACCAACCTATTTTTTCTCTGAACAACATGGAGAGATTTGTCATGCTTTTGATCATTCATTTAGTCGAAACCGATGTGATTTTACCGAAAATATGATAATCAATAAGGATAAGCGGTTAATCCGCTCTTACGACTTATCAACGTGAATCTATGACTTGTTCTTCTCACTAAAGGCGAAGTCTATCACAATGAACGTCTAATGTTCGAAGAGTTGAAAACCAATATACAAACTGTAAGAATGCGCCAGCATTTAGAACCTATGCTTTGAAGATAGTAGTAGTACCGAATTAATGCGTGTTTTCCGGGAGAACCTCTGGCGGACGGAAAAGTGCATCGACAGTGATCACATCCAACACAGAATTAGATAAACGTGTCAATTTTCAACATTACAGAATTTTTTTAAAGCAAAAACACAGTTTATTTACCATACCAAATGTAAGTGAAATCTGCGGTGCACTATGACTAAATAAAAGTGCACAACTGAATTTACATTTAGGTCATGTTTTAAGTGTGCAAACCTGTATACAAAACGTCGAAAAAAGCAGCCTCTTACAGAGTAAAGTAGATTCTTTTTCGTTACAGCGGAAAAGTTCACCTGCAGGACCGCAAAATAAATGAACCTACGCCTTCAAGTCAGTAGTATCATTATTCTAATTTAAAAAATATACACGGTGACACCAGAATAATATGACCACCCCTGAATCGTAGTATACCCGCACAGGAGTGCACAGAGTGCTCGTGACAAGGTAGAATACACGGAGATATAAGCGGCAGACCAGGACAGACGACACATGGTGGGTCGCGTGACCACAATTGGCGGAATTCCTGATTTGACGCACGTTCAAAAAGGAATGATCATCGGCTACCGCGCCAAGCATGGAAGCATCTCAGCAACAGTGTACTTCGTAGGCTGTTCGCGATGTACTTTAGTAAGGATGTACCAATAATGGACGGCTTGAATACCGAGAACCTACCTACGTCATAACTATGGAGCCACAAAGGCCTTCGAACGTAGAGGAGAACGTCGCCCCCGTCGACTGGTAAAGCGCAACACGCTGAGGACAGTGCAGCAATTCATCACGCAATAGAAGGCTGGGACAACCTGCCATGTGTCCCCGATAACAGTACAGCAAACTCTGTTACGCATCGGTATCCGGTGTGGACGCTGCCTCAAGGCGCCCATGTTAACCCATGTCCATCGGGAACGACACCTGCAGTTCGCATAGGCCTACCCTACTGAACAGTGGAAGAGTGGGAAAAGGTAGCCTTCTCCGACGAATAGATGTTTCTACACCACAGAAGAGACGGGAGGTAAGAGATACGGCGTCAAACACACGAGAACCATCATCCAGATACATTTTACGGTCAAGTAAGTGCCGGCAGTTTCTGTGGGCATGTCTGGAGAATATTTTCGTGTCATGACTTGGGACCGCTGGTATCACTAGATGGGTCAATGAACGCCAATGGCTATCTGTCCATCTTCGACGACCACATGCATTCCTCCATGTTGGATGTTTACCTTTGATGGTCAAGTAAGGGCCGTTGCTTGCTGTTAGCATGCCTGGTGAATCTTTTCGTGGTATGACTTGGGACCGCTGGTATCACTAGATGGGTCCCTGAACGCGAATGGCTACCTGTCTATTTTCGACTACCACATGCATTCCTCCATGTTGGTAGTTTATGTTTGATGGTCAAGTAAGGGCCGTCGTTTGCTGTGAGCTTGTCTGGTGAATCTTTTCGTGGTATGACTTGGGACCGCTTGTATCACTAGATGGGTCCCTGAACGCCAATGGCTATCTGTTAATCTTCGACGACCACATGTATTCCTCCATGTTGGAATTTTACGTTTGATGGTCAAGTAAGTGCCGGCAATTGCTATGAGCATGTCTGGTGAATCTTTTCATAGTATGACTTGGGACCGCTGGTATCACTAGATGGGTCACTAAACGCCAATAGCTATCTGTTCATCTTCAATAACCACATGCATTCCTCCATGTTGGAAGTTTACGTTTGATGGTCAAGTAACGGCCCGCGGTTGCTGTGGGCATATCTGGTGAATATTTTCATGGTATGACTTGGAACCGCTGGTATCACTAGATATGTCCCTGGACGCCAATGGCTACCTGTCTATCTTCGACGAACACATGCATTCCTCCATGTTGGAAGTTCACGTTTAATGGTCAAGTAAGAGCCGTCGGTTGCTGTGCGCATGTGTGGTGAATCTTTTCATGGTATGACTTGGGACTGCTGGTATCACTAAATGGGTCTCTGAACGCCAATGGCTTCCTGTCCATCTTTGACGACCACATGCATTCCTCCAAGTTGGAAGTTTACGTTTGATGGTCAAGTAAGGGCCAGCGGTTGTTGTGGGCATGTCTGGTGAATCTTTTAATGGTATGACATGGGACCTCTGGTATCACTAGATGGGCCCCTGAACGCCAATGGCTACCTGTCCATTTTCGACGACCACATGCAATCCTCCATGTTGGAAGTTTACGTTTGATGGTCAAGTAAGGGCCGGCCGTTGCTGTGGGCATGTCTGGTGAATCATTTCATGGTATGACCTGGGACCGCTGGTTTCACTAAATTAGTCTCTGAACGCCAATGGCTACCTGACCATCTTCGACGACCACATGCATTCCTTAATATTGGAAGTTTACCATGACGGAAATGGTGTCTACCAACAACATTGCTCCTTCGCTAAGTGGGTTCGTCCCTGGTTTCAGGGACGCGACAGCGATGTCTTTGTTCTCTCTCGGCCGGCGAAATAACTCCCTCTCAATGCCATAGAACACTTGTGGAACTACTTGGATAGACAGGTTCGACGTGCTGACACACAACCGCGTCATCTTCGCCACCTCCGTGCTCTACTGCAGTTCGAATGGGCACATGTGTCTTGGGCAACCTTCCAGGTCCTCATTGCATCCAATTCACGCCGTCTCGCAGCTGTCGTACTGACCAAGTGTTGTTATTCCCATTATTATGTATGTGGTCATATTATTCACATTCAACTGTGTATTTCGAATATATTGTGGAGAACACTTTACACGATTGTTAGCCTTCAGATACCTCTTAGCTGAAATTACGTTTTCATTTTGAATCACATTATACATGTCCAACATAAAATTAGGTGATCATCAACGGAATTCTCTATGGCTTAACCCTTTAACGACCATAACAACCAGAACGCCCGTACCTACAAACGGCCACTGCCACCCGAAACACCTGTCAGGTGTGAGTCAGATTTGCTACCCTTGCTTATTCTTCAAATTCTTTTGACCTACGAGAGACCAGCAGATATCACCCTCAGTCAATATTGTTGTTATTAAACAAACAAGTTAATCAACAGACAGTTTCGGGTGTTATGGTATTTACAGTGATACACGATTTTTGGCTCATGGTCGTTAAAGGTTAAGTGCATTTTGAAGAAAAGTCGAGCCGAATATCAGGCTCTAAGACACAAAACAAAAACCAAAGCAGGTGCTTTGGCGTGGCAGCAGGAACATGTGATCTCCGTAAAGACATATGATATTGCTTTACATCAAAGACTGCGTTGAGTGTTTCTTAAAACATCTGAGTATGCAAAGTTTTACTCGCAACTGCCGCAATGCTTAAGGAAAAGCGAAACAATATACTGTAACTTAATCGAGAGGATTCCGCTAAGGGCTAATTTACAACAATAAATAAGTTTGCGGTCGTTCAAATTGATGAGACAACCAACATTCCACAGCAGACGAATTTACAAGTAACTAAAAGTTTACCTTTTTAGTATATTTAATTTTCTTTTACAATTTATTACTGAATATATCTGGATTTTATACCGTATGAATTCCAAAAGCAGATTTTCTTAAAACGGACTATCTGGTCGACATCGTACCAAAATTTCCCTTTCAATAAAATTGTTAAATTAATTGCATATACCCAGCGTGTCCCGTGTGAGCATCTTGTTGTACTTTGAGGATGGGTCTGTAAAAGACAGACCCGAATGATCTCGCACATTGTTTTAATTATTTTAACCTTTTAAACAGGTTTTAAGTTTCGTAAGTAAAGATGTTTTCACAGCTTGCAATTATTCAACTGGGTTTATTTCGTGTTGAAATGGTTACTTCTTGTTCTTCGTGCTTAAGACAGCAATATGGGCTACCAGTAAATCTTAATTAGCAAGACAAAAACTTCCACCCATCGTGAAGGACAGCTGCCTTTGAAACAGGTAAGTTTTTACTATTATCGCCCAACCTTGTCAACTCACGATGAACTCTCACATGGAGCGCGCTGTCAAGACATTCTACAGGACCTCTAGAGAACTGGCAGGGGTGCAGACTCACCTCATTTTCTTACAAAATTGCCGCTCCCTTGGGGTCACTTCAAAATTCTTGCGCCTCAGAACCACGCCAACGTCCTATCGATATTCCAGAATTTTGTCCTGTGCGGAAACCAGACGCCTTTCTGCAGAAATGCGTGCAAATACAGTCTGGTTGATCTTTTTAATAGGAGGTCTTATAATGTATATGGTTTCCTGGTAAAATATGCTCCGCCTGTGAACTTGGATAAACTCATCATTGTACATTTCCCCAAGGTGGAACGTCAAGTACAGCATTACCAGTACAGACAACTGCAAACATTACGTCTTTTGGTCCATGAATCTACGTGCAATAGACCCTTAGACTCTAAACCCATACTTGGGAACTCTCCCGGTGCCGTTGTGAATCTTAGTTCACGCCAGTTAACTGAGGAGGAGTTAAATGAACTTTACAGAGGTTTCAAGTTTTCCTTCCCGGTACTTAACCCTAAATCACTTCAGTTTAGTACCCATGTTGAACAAATCATCAAAACCAAAGCCAGCTCAAGACCCTTTGCAGTTTAAAATAGTTTCTGCAGATAAATCTCAAAAAATAGTTATCCTTGATAAACCTGTTTACCATTCAAAAATGATAGAAGATATTAATTAAATCACGCATACTGTTATCACGCGTAACCCAATACCTGCTACCGTCACAGCACTCAGTAAACTTAAAAACAGCAAGTCCCTTCCACTATCTATTGATGAGCATATGCACCCACCATTTGGACCAGGTATTCCTAAATTGTTCGGAAAAAGTTTAACTACATAAACCAAATCAACCAGTCCGACCTTTAGTGTCTGGCTACGCAAACCCAACTCGTAACTTGGAAAAATTGCTTGCATCCCTCCTCACCCACTAACTCAACAATCCAGGTATTCAATTCACCGTTCTACCCAAGCCCTAGATAGAATACATACTGTTCATTCTGACTTACCATTCTTGATGGCAAGCCTTGATGTTGTTTCCCTCTTTCCCAAAGTCCCTGTGGACACAGACATAGATTTAATCACCCCACAGCTACCTAGCTGGGCCTTACAAACTTCTGAATGCAATGCCATTGTATCAGCAATCACCCGTATTAAAAATTGAGCTTATTTTAAGTTGAATAATCTAATTTATCGCCAAGATTATGGTACACCAATGGGATCACCTCTTTCTTCCATATTGGCCGCGATTGTCTTAGAACATGTTGAAAATACTGTACTTACGAATGGACCTTTCCAGCCCCTGCTTTACATCCGATACGTTGATTATGTTTTGTTACTTTGGCAATACTTTCTTCCTGATTTACGTGCCTTTACAGAAACTCTTTGCTCAGTTCTCACTTCGATTGCCTTCACCTTAGAAATTGAGCCTTCTGATTCCTTGCCTTACCTGGAAAAACTGTGAAGAGCATCCCAGAGGGCCGCATTCATACTTCAGTTTATCGCTAGCCAACGTTTGTTCCAGTGATGATCCCATATAAATCGTTTACTCCTAACAGTTATAAATCCGGTTCACTACATTTCCTGATTCGTCGAGCCTATACACAATCGTCATCAAACTCTGGTCCCTCACTAGAACTTCAGCACATTTCCACCATGGCCGAGTCGTCCGGATATCCTCATCGATATTTCGTTAAAACTCTTCGCAAATTTCAGCGCCATAATTCCACCACACTCCTAACCCTACGTGAATTGCCTGTCATCAGGTTTGTTGGCTCTATTCCTTACCTCCCCACCATAGTATCCACACTCTATAGGACGTGTCGTAAGTTCAACTGCAGTTTCGGCATTTCTTCTGAACGCCATTTCAACTTGGTCAAATCTGATCGTGACCATGTCTCAGTCATGGAAAAATATGGTGTATATTCCATGCCACTACAATCTGTTGATTACTCTCTCCCTATGACAGCCTACAGCGGATCAACTTGTCGGTCACTCGTGGTGAGAATCTCAGAACATAAATACAATGTTCGCACCCATTCATCCGCAAAGGCTTTAGCCCGGACAGTCAACAAAGGCGATTATTTCACACTATGGAACGATGCTTAATTACTGTGCTCGGCCAGAACTAAAACTGCAGTGCTTTTTTTGGAGAGTTTATATATTTATGATTCCGCCGAACAATGTTTTAATGAAGAAACCCCGCAAATCATACCTGCTCCCTGGAGGTTCCTGTTGGAGAATCCCACTTGTACTGTAAATATGTTTTGATTACTTACTTAATGCCATTTGTATTTCTTTTCATGCATTTGTACATATTTTCATTTGTTACTTTCTGTGTAAAACATATCCGACCTTGTTGTACGGCGCATGCGTTGTATCTTGCTGTTGCGCAGAGGTGCGTATATAAGTCAGCGCGCCCGTGTGAGTTTTCTTGTGCCTGAGGATGGGTAAGTAAAAAACAGACCCGAAAGATCTCGCACATTGTTTTAATCATTTTAACCTTTTAAACAAATTTTAATTTTCTTAAGTAAAGATGTTTTCACAGCTTGCGATGATTCGACCTGGTTTATTTCGTGTTGAAATGGGTTATGTCTTGTTCTTCGTGCTTAAGACAGCAATATGGTCTACCGGTAAATCTTAATTAGTACGACACAAACTTCCACTCATCGGAATATTTTCATTATGCAAATGCACAATACCGTCGCATAACAACTTTAGGACTTTGGAAAGGAGTTTATTCTGAGGATTTAACCCTTTAACCGGCCGGTCTATGGGAACAAAATGTCGCCAAAAATCACCCGAAGCTTGAACGCGTAGTATTGTCTCCAAATTCACCTTCCTCTTCCGAAAAAACTGGTCCCATTGCGGCGGGATTTCAGCTTTTCCAACATAGCGATTGCTGACCCCTTTCTCCCCTCAGCGGGTGGAACGCAACCCTGTGACAGGGATTAACGATGCCATCAAGTGTCCTTTATGCTCCGTTCTATGACCCAAGGCGAGAACAGGAAGGCCAGTCTCCTCCAACACAATTCTTGCTAAGTCGGTCAGAAGAAGAAAAATTAAAGTAAAGAATTAACATGTAAAGAGGGGAAAAAAAGAAAACAGTTTTGCATCCGCATATATTGGATTCAACCATAGGGGTTGAATCGTATGTAGACGGGAACACGCGTTCCTCTCAACTTCCGTTATCGAGAACACCCCCTGAATTTTTGAATAAAGTTTTTCACATAACATATTACTCTTTCAAAAATTTTTTAATTTCAAAACTTTGTATTTATAAACTTTAAATTTAATTCAAAATATTGGGGTCTATATTTTTCTAAAACCAAATATATCGATATGAAGTTACTTTTGTTTTCATACCACTGTGTGTTATGAGTGGTGCACACCCGGGCAAAACCCATAAGGTCCGACCTCTTTCCCCACCCTTCCAAAAATTCTTGTCCATTGCTCAGATGCAGGAACAAAAATTACTTTTAAATTACCTTAATCCAATGGATCCAGGAAAACTTGCACACTTTCTCATGCCGCTGAGAAAAGTGCAAAGGGCGGAAAACTCGTACACCCTTTCAAGTAAGGGGATATACACAAATTGCGTTTCGGTCCGAGATTTTGACAAAGTGTACGAGTTTTCCTAGCTGGAACAAAACAAAACGGCATGTACCAGTTTTCCTAGGGATCTCAATGGGTATGTAAGACCAAAATGGCTCAAAGTTTATGTAGTACCTTTCTGACTCCTTTAATCTTGAGTTATGATTTTAATATCTCTCATCTGATAACAAGCAATAAAGGCTAATTAACAGGGGCTCAACGAATAGATATTCAGGTGTTGATCTTTTTAGAAGATTTTAAATTACAACCTTGATATTCCGTATTTCTAAACATTTTATAAAACCTAATAAAAGGCACTCAATGGATTATTTCTCACCTATTTACAAGCCACCTAGGCCGCGGGCCTTTTGAAAAGATTTTAAGTTGCAACCTAGATATTTCGTATTTGTAAATTAAACCGTGACAAACGGTATTGATTTGGACATGTTTGCATTAGTATGAATTCCACAAGAACCGTAGCTCTTAGATTGTGCAAACGATGTACGTGTAAAAATATCTCATTCCCTTCTTCACCTTCCCTTCATTTTCTTTCTTTAGTGAAAGAATGATGTTATTGTACCTTAATAAAGAAGAAACAGTTCCAATCCTTCTTAAGAAACCACAATATACTATACATTTCAGGAAAATTTTTTTCTTTTTTCTTGTAGGGGGGATTAATCTCTAGTGGTACTCCGAAGTGTAAGGGTACCCAGAGTTATCCATGCACTTTTCCGGGAAGCGATCACACCATATCATATCGGTAAACGGTAAAAAATACCCCCCCCTTGAAAATACCCATGAAAATTCAAAAGCGGTAAAAATAACCCTGGAGGAAATACCCACAGAAGAAACGGTTCACTGAAAAACTGCCACACAGGAACACTGATGTGTGGCAGTGTTCCGGTGTGGCGATTTACCGGCAACCCTGACACACATCTTTCAGCAACATGGGAAATTTCCACAGAGGAAAATTGCCACGTTTTTCATTAAAGGGTCGGGTACAAATTGCTGTTCCTCCAGTTGGGCAGTTTTTTAAATTCCCGAGTTATGTGTGGCAGTTTTCCTAGGTACCTAAAAAGGGGAAGGAACTTTTTTGTTTGTCTGAATTTTTATGCGGGTTCATACGAGTTTAGGCAACTGGGCACAAAAGTTCAAGAGGGGGGGGTATAAAGATTGCTGTTTCTGAGCCTATATTGAGAACTAAATTGGGAACTCCAAACGAATTTCGAGATAATGTTCCATGTTTTATATGATGATTCTGTACAAACATCGAGGATACACTGACCAACTCTAGAGGTCCAGAATATAAAATTACGGAAGTTGGGGTTGAGCCCTCCAAACCAAACACCTCGTATCCCTTTTACAGACTTCACCAAATTGCCGGGCCAGCGGGGAAGAGCATACATAGTCTGCCACTAAACACAACATGAAGTATAGAAATTGCGAGCAAATCCCTTACCTTGAATATCTGTCTGCGCTCTAAGCGACCCAGAATATAATATTACGGAAGTTGGGGACCCCCCACCCCCTAAACTAAGTGTACCTCGGATCCTCGGCAATTTATTTTTTCAAATTAAAATACAATTCTCGCTTGGCTGACATGGATCGTTTTCTCGAAATTCGTTTGGAGTACCCAATTTAGTTCTCAAAATAGGCCCAGAAACGGCAATCTTTATAGCACCCCCCCCCTTGAACTTTTGTGGCCATTTGCCCTAAACTCGTAAGAACCCGCATGGAAATTCAGACAAACAAAAGAGTTTCTTCTTCTCGTTAGGCACCATGGAAAAATGCCACATATAATTCGTTTTTTTTACTGTCACATATAATTCGGAATATATTTGGAATATCACATTCAAAGTGTTCTTCGGAGAAACAACTATTTGTGCCCGGCCCCTTAATGAAAAACAGGGCAATTTTCCAAGTTGCTGAAAGATGTGAGGCAGGGTTGCCGGTAAATTGCCACATCGGAAAACTGCCACGCATCAGTGTTCCTGTGTGGCAGTTTACAGTGAACAGTTTGTTTTGGGGGTATTTCCTTCAGGGGAATTTCTTCCTAGGGTATTTTACCACTTTTAAATTTTGAGGGGTATTTTCTATGGGAATATTTTTTTCCAGGCGGTAATTTTACCCAAATCCTATCATATTATATGCAGAGGTTTATATGAAAGGAGTGCCTGACCCCAGTTCTTAAACAATTCTTAGAAATAGGAAGCTAGGAGATTTGGGCTAGAGTGCCCGATAGGAAAGTTACACGGAAGCGAGGTAGAAAGGGTTAGGAAGACGTCCTTATTTATTACCGGGGGTCCAATACCCGGAGTCTGACGGTTTTACGTGCCCATTGACGCGTCCGTGAAGGGCTCGGGTTTGAATCCCGCCCGGTGAGGCATGAACGTTGCGTTTGTCTTACGGCACTGGGCCACATTCTGATTTCTTATCTATTCAACACTGGCATGAGATCATTCTGAATTCATGCCACTGTTCTCTTCCCTGGAATCAGTGGCCTTAAATTTGGAACGGGCGACAGCTTGTAGCCCATCGAGTTGCTCACGGTGGTCGTTAAACCTTCAATCAAAGAAAGAAAGAAAAGAAAGATCAGAATTGTCGTTGTTTTGTTTTCTTTGTAATTTACACTTTTGGGACAAACGGCATAGTAATAACACAGGAAAAAGAACTGAGGAAGAGTCTCACATCTCTATAATACACTAAATATCTCAATTAAAAGGAACACAAAATTATGAGGGTCGCTATGAGTCACAACTGGGAATGTTTACATGGAGCAGTCAAATGGACGATAATTATACGGTCCCTTTATATATTTGTGTTCAGTTCTCTGGGTGGATAATCTCCGGTGGCCACTTCTCTTGCACTTATATCATCATTGTCAACCGTTATCATCCACTGTTGGATGAAGGTCTCCCTATCTTTTCTCCATAACTATCTGCCTCGAGCCGGTCTCCTCCGTGTCCCTCCCGCATGCTTTCGAATTTCATCTATCCATCTCCCATACGGTCTCCTTCTGGGTCTTTTCTAGTCCTGTGGAGTCCAGTCTAAAATTTCAGTTCTGCGTCGGTGGTCCGTTCCTCTGGCAATATATCCAGCCCATTGCCATTTCAGGGATTTTGTCCTGATCAAGCTGTCTTCCACTCATGTCATTTTCCTTATTCATGAGATCCTCTTTTTCTTTCCTGGTTACATCAAGCTTCTTTTCAGTTGTCCGTATTTTTGTAAACCTTTTTTCGTTAAGTTTCACGTCTCCACTCCATATGTAAGCACTGGAAGGATACATTAATTAATCACTTTTCTTTTTAAAACATAATAGCATATTGCTCTTTAAAAATTCACTGTTTCTTCCAAAAGCACGCCAATCAAGTTTTATAAGCAGATTAATTTATTCATCAAAGGGACCATCGCTTGATATCTACTATCGAAGGTAAATGTAGGTATCCGTTATCTCCAGCTTCTCCATATCAATCAGTAATTCTTTATTTTTTGTAAAAGCATTGTACATCATGAATGGAATACAGGATTACACCATGCAATACAAATCTGGAAAATGTGAATCCGTTTTTTGGTGTAAATATGGTATGGATGGTAAGTCAGATAATATCCGAAAACTTGAAAATGTCGTCGTCCTGGAGCGGGAATCAAATCCGCGTATCCCGGATAGACTCGGGCGTTATCCGGGTGACGCGGGTTCAATTCCCGCAGCAGGACGACGAAATTTTCAAGCTTTCGGATATTATCTGACTTACCATCCATGTCATATTTACACCAAAAAAAGGATTCATATCTTCAAAATTTGCATTGTACATAAGTTTTTTTTTCTGCAATTTCATTTTTAATTCCACTTCTTCACTCTTGTCAGCAAGTTCTTGGAAAGTACAATGCAGTTTTGAAGTGTCAGTTCCAAAAATGACTACGTCTTCTGCAAAACGAAGGTGAATTAAATAATCTCCATTAATCTTTATCTCTTTGTTTTCCCAGTTCAGTGACTGCATGACATTTGCAATGTGGCATTAAAGAGTTTGGGAGATGCAAACACCTGATGACTGATATATTGTTTCAAACATCCGATGACTGATATGTTGATATCCATTTACCACTTTTTCTTATTTATTTAAACATATCAAACATTATGATTGTAACAAAAATTCTGCTGAAAAAGCCTAGGGGTTTTGCACGAGCTTCATGTGTAGCACAATTTTTTTTATTGGTAATTGTCATTCGTATACAAAAATGAAATATCAAGCATTTAACGGAAAACGTCGTAAAAAGAGTTTAGGTCTTTTTGTTCATGCAGTCATATAAGGATTGATGTACTACTTCTTCCATCCCAATTTTAGAATGTATATTTGAATACACCTCACCTTAAAGCTCCAATGTAAAAGCTAAATTATGTTGAAAAGTCCAAGGAATAGGAATTTTGCAAGCGTTTTAGGTTCAGTGCGTTCTTGCTTCTTAATAACATTTGATTGCAAGTACACACTTACGAGATCTTAAAATTGCTGAGTTTGTTCGACAAGACTGTTCTGAAATTTTCAGAACTGTTCAATTTCCTTGTAATGCTAGGTAAAGTTCTGCCGCTCAGCAGAGGAAATGATCTGACTAGTTTTGTCGATTGCTTAGTTAAAATCTGGATATTTCTTCGTGAAATTAAAAATGACCTCTTGTTTCTCACAGACGTAAGAAAACAACACACATTTGAGTATTGTCTTATTTTCAAGTCGTGGGCATTTTTTTCTTATTTTCGAGGAGTGCGATTTTTCTGTGAGCAATATTTCTGTGCGCATTCGTTATTCACATCGGATTAAACATAACAGTCACGAGATTGTGCATTAGGAGACGTTGGCTGTTTTTTAAATGATGCAAGTATTTACATGACTGTATTTAAGAAAAACTAATCCAGTCTGATCTCGCTTCTCAAAATATGCAGGTTCAAAAATCCAACTAAGGGCAACTCGATATTAAGCTTTCCGATAAGCATAGCTTGTAATATTATTGAATTCTAAATAACATACAATGAATGAAAGTCTGACTGGACTTCTGCCAAGATAGCGCAATTTTTTCTAGCTAACCGTTTTCCATCTCTGTGAATCCGAAATCATATGTGTTCAGAAGAATTAGATCAACTGTCTTCGTACAAAGCATGCTGATTGACAACCTGACCTACTATTTCCTCCTGTTAAATTAAAGAAAATCGTCTTTGTGTCTTTTGTGTTTTATCTACTTTTTATTGGTCACACTTATATGTAACTATCTGTTCCCACTAATAGTTCAAATCGTTGCTGTTTTCATTTAAAATAGCAAAGCACTTTTGAGAAATCTTAAAATAAAGTAATTTTTGAAATTTAAATTTTGTTTCTCCACAATTTTAGTACCACCTAATGACAAATTTCATATAAAAAAATTCATGTCATATTATTTAAATTATTTTTAGGTTGCTGTTGCAAACCGAAAAATCAGTTTCACAGTGGATTTCCTATTTCTTTAAATAAAATCGCGTTAATTAAATATTTTAAAATTAAAAGATTGTGTTCCCGAAAGTAATATTTTTTCTTGCCAAGTTGATTACAGAGAATTATTGAAATACTCTAAAGTTTTCCTTCAGTTTTAATTGTCGCGTAACTACAGTTCAAGCTTCGTGAATTTATCTTTCCAAGACAAATGTAGAAACTGCAATGACATCCAAACGTCTCTCCTTTTAGATTCAGTGTCATTGTCCGAACCCTTTTAGCCGGTAATCAGTCAGAAAGGATTAGTGTCAACCGTTCCCGTAAACGAGCAATTGGAATAACAAAGCAAAGGGGGAATGCAATGTTCACTGATATCCGGAGTTCGAGGTCATTCGGGTGAGCTGGGCAGTGGACAGATTGCGTACCGCGAGTTATTTCGTGCCAGCCGCTATGGGCCACTGAAACGTACCCCGAGTTACTTCGTTCCACCCGTTATGGGCCACAGAAACGTACCCCGAGTTATTTCGTTCGAGCCGCTTAAAGGGTTAAGAAGTTTACTCTGCATGTGATAGTTTTCCTCATATTTGGGATTCCACCACCACTTTTACTCATTACCGTTGATTGATGTACATTGTTGTCTGCTCGTAAAAATTCAAACATCCTAAACTTAGATCAGTCTTAGAACATAGCAAAGAAAAGTCTAAATTTTGTCGAAAGATAGTTACTTTACTTATGATCTCCGAATCACGTTTTTATTACCTAATTTCATGAGGGATAAAATCATTTGGCCTGCACCTGTATTTCAAATAATTATTTTCACAGAATTTAAGTCTTTTTCCCAATATTTCGCATTCAGTGATATAAATTTTATGATCCATATTACTGTACGTTTTAAAAATTTCGTGCATGAAAGACGTGCGTCAATCCAGAAAAATATGTACGGAGGAAGAAGTGCAATGCAACATGATAATGTCCTTTAAAATGAGCGGGAAACCGCTGTTGAATTTTACTTCGCCCTCACAGCAAAGAATATAAACGCTTCGCGTGAAGAAGCTCAACTCTCGTTGAGATAACGTAAAACAGGCGACAGCAGCGCCACCATGTAATGCGGCTGTAGATGCTCTGCGGGAAAGTTAACATTCAGGCGCAAAAAGCGTAGGGGACACGGGACGGAAGCCTATTTCACGGAAAGGAAGCGAAGCCAAAGAAGCTATGATCTGCGTTTGTTTCTTTCGGCTTTGTCATTACTAAAGCATTTGTTTTTGTTGTTCTTTTATCCCTCCTGTCCCATTTTTGTTGAAACAAATATATACATTAGCAATTAATATTATTTTAACGAAATTTTAGCAGTTTTATTATCATTTTAAGCACCAACTTTTTCAGTCTTGATATTCAATACGTAGGTACCAAAATGCCTCAAAATTAATGTCATGGGAAAATAAAACTGCTTACAACTTTTAAATTCTGAACTGGAAGTCGTTTTAAACAAAGAAACACTTTATATTTTTGCGGAAATCAAAAAATATACTACCTCTAAAAAAATAAAATGACACGAACTTCACGTAAACAAACGAAACGTAGCTGCAGCTTAACATTTTAACGAAAAAAGTGTAATAAAGTGACGCATAAAACGATCTTGCCCGAACGTTTTTAGATAAAAAATATATTTTTTGTTTGTCAGTTATTTTTGGGGTTGTTTTTTTAAGCTGCAAACAAATTTTTACTTATCAAAAATGATTTTAAACAGACTTCAAAAATACAGCTAGAGGCTCCAATGGTGTCAGGTGGGTTCTATTATATCCCCTATCCAGTTGCTATTTATTCTGCATATACACCATTAGGCTTTAGATCACAAAGTAAAATGAAGCAATAACTTACCTTGATTTCCGATTATGTTGTGAATATCTAAGTTATCGGTAAAAAAAAAGTAATATATTAAGTCAAAAAAGATTGAAAAAAGACAATGCTCTTAAAATTATTTCTACTATAATAAAACAGATACATATTTGATTATTAAACGATTTTATTACTACATTGATCATAGATGTTATATGCAGTTCAATTTTCCACACCAATAAAGAATACAGGGCATCAACAATAAGTGTCGCTAATAAGTATACTGCAAAATGACATTTTTTCGAGAATCAACTGGTGTTAAATTATACATTTTTCAACACAAGTAGTAATGCAAAACCATGAAATAATTTTATCATTACTCTGACTAAACACTTGTGACACGTGTGCTTCTTTTTTCCCATACAAATAAAGCTTACATAGCGTCAATTATAAGTACAGATAATAGATACAGCTCACAATTATATTTTAAAAGAATTAGCTGCCGCTACGTAAAGTACAGAATATTGAGAATGATTGTAGGTAAAGGCGAGGAAAATTATTTAACCTCTTCTTCATGTAAACATGCATATAATGGAACAAGAATCTTGTAAGGCTCAAAAGATTCCTTTAATAACACTTAAAGCAGAATGAAAAAAAACCCCGTAATTACTCACCTGGTAGATTTATCATTTTCTTCCATCAAAGACATGCTTGCTTGATACAGACGGTACAATTGCAGATCACTGAAACCAAATATGTATTATTTGCTGAAACGACTGAGCTATAAACGCAGAAACCTTTGAACAAAACGCCAACACAAACAAACGTTTATATTCTTTGAACACAAACACGCATGCTCAGTCCAACTCAGTCTGCTCCGGCATCCTGCGGCCAAAGCCAACCAAACTGCGGCATCAGCCTGTAATGTTGGCTTCCGTGTAATGATTCTTTGCCGCATAATATAGTGGCGCTAGTTACGTCTCGCTGAGCCTTACCTTCTTATCAGTTTAGATATTCTTTGCTCACAGTAAGTGTACATATTTAAGTTACAACTTATACCTTTTATTTCTAGGAATTTACTGATAACTATATAACGAAATCTTTTGTTATTAAATACGACCAGAACAAATTTAACCACAATTACTACATTCTGCAATGCAAGTTGAATCCTATAATCACCAAAGCATGGTGCATATTCTGGAATATAGAATTTAACATAAATGTAGCTTTTAAGTAGTATTCTGGAAACGGTTTTGTTTGCAAACATTTCCTAGAGAAAATTTTGCAAACAAAAAAAAAGTAAGATAATAGCTTGCGAAAAGTATAGAAAATGATTTAGAAGAATGTGATTTTCTTCTTTCTTCTCGAAATGCTAATGAAAATTAAGACCCTCACATATGTATGTATCATTTACTCCAAGAATGAAAATTCTTGGTAATTCGCAATGTGCAGAACTGAAATTTATTTTTTATTTATGTTTTTTTTTATTATATTGCAAGATTTCCGACACAGGGTTTCTACGGTATGCGGGTTTCAAAATTTCGAATTAATTTTCATTTTTGATATGATTAATTTTCTCATCCAAATGTATTACATGAAAGAAAAATAATTTTACTGAAAGTAAGAGAATACGTGATAAGTTGGGAACGAAAGTAAGATTATTAGGTGAGATTAACCTCACAGGCTGTATGAAATCCTGCTTTAAAAGTGTGTTTCCTTAAATCATGTGGAGGACATAGTTTAAAAAAATAAATATTTCCCTTTTAATCCGAATTTAAATGGACGCAAATATTGGTTGGTTGGTTGGTTGGTTGTTGAATTTTATTGGCGCAAGGGCCAGGTTTGGCCAAAGAGCGCCAGACAAAGAACTATCAGCCACAGATTTTTAAAAACGTGGAAAATGATTAAGAGCAGACAGGCTTGGTAAAAGTTGAAAAAGAGTATGATGAAAAGCTGTGAAGACAAGGTAGTTAATTAGGTTTATATAAAAATTTATTAATTTACTATTATAATTATAATTTTTTTTTTCTTTAAACACAACTACACAAAAGATGAGTCACTCTCCTCCCCCCCCACACTCCTCTGCAATGCTGGCAGAGGGCGGGGACGAACTGTCACTCTCTTCCCCCCCCCCATGTTCCTCTGCAATGTTGTTTGAGGCTGGGGACGAACTGTCACTCTCCTCCCCCCTATGTTCCTCTATAATGTTGGTTGAGGGTGGGGACCTCGCTGAGGCCGAGACAGTTGGATGGACACTGCACACCTTTGCGGATTGAGGGCCGGGTCTTCCGCACGTGCAGGCTTTCGGATGGAAACTGGAAGAGACGGTCGGCAGCAAAAGAGAAGGCCCAGAATCAGGTATTCGAAAAATCTCGAGCTCGGGGAAAAACACCTGTGTCGCTTGGTCAGTTGTAGATCGCTTGGCAAGGGCGGCGAGAGCTACAGGGCGCGGAACAAAGGGCTGCACGGGTTGTGGCAGAGACTGAACTACTGCGGCAAAAGTACGCTGTCGGGTGGTGGGTATACCCAACTTGGCCTTGGCAGCAGGGTACGAGAGGCCTTCCAGGGTCTTGAGGCGCTGGATCGCCATCTCGTCCTTCCATTTCATACAGTTGCGGGAGTAAGCTGCATGGGCCTCACCGCAGTTAACACAGCAGGCCGCAGAAGTGCATCCTTCCCCGTCATGTTCACTGGAGCCACAATTTGCGCAACGAGCGGAACTCTTACAGAAACGTTGTGAATGCCCGTACCTCTGGCACCTGAAACAGCGCAGAGGACTGGGAATGTACGGGCGAACTCCACAGACCAAGTAGCCAGCCTTGATTTCGGTCGGAACTTTCGGGGAGTTAAAAGTCAAGATGACATTTTTTGACTTAATCATGGAACCATCACGCCGGAACATCATACGACGTGCAGCAATAACACCTTGATCAGCAAGTTCAGTCACGAATTCGTCTTCACTGCATGGCAAGAGATCAAACTCCGAAATAACACCCCAAGAGGTGTTAAGAAACGGGTGAGGTGTCACTTTTACAGGAATGCCTTGAAGACTAGTGAGGTTCAGAAAAGTGTTACTCTGAGAAACACTGCAAAGTTTGGACAAGCAGGTCCCCAGAGCGAAGCTTCCTCACAGACTTCAAGGGGCCAACCGCAGCGTCCAAAGCTTTAGAAATGAAAAAGAGAGATCTGGTGGACAGTCTCTCATGCGGATCGATGGATTCTACAAGCAAGTGAGTAGCGTGCGTAGTCACAGCAATCGAGGGGAGACGACGCTTCGGAGCGACTGGTACAGCTGCCGAAGAAGAGGTTCCACATTCTTGGTCCAGGTCAAGGTCTAAAGACCGTTTAAGGGTATGAGACTTGGTAGGTTGAGAAGACGAAGGACAGTCGTTGTCAACTATCATTTTGTCAGGTGACTTAAATTTGGAGTTTTTGTTCTTTTTACCCATGGAAAAAAAGGAGGAAGATTCGTCTGCAGACTACTCCACCCACCACCGAGCCCTACAAGGGAGAACTGGAGGTCTGCAAGCCAAGAAAATGACGCTGGACACAGTTCTGTAGCTTATACGTTGCAGATATAGTCCGTTGGCTGTGATCACACGCACTCGGCGGACACTTCGGCCTCCGGGTACCGTCATGCCAACGCCTTTGGCATGATCCCACAGCCCCCGGGCTCACCCTGCCGTGCTATACGACAAAAAAGCCGCTAAAGCCGTGTACACAACTTGGTACAAGACTTCTGACTAGAGGTGGGTTAGTCTCTAGCCTCCCGTTTACAGCGAAGCCGGGGTCGAAGAGGAGTGTTGGTACACAGGAGGCACTTATCCGGTCTCCTGCGACCTCAGCCGCCAGACATCCCATTTCCGCCTCACGGGTCTCCGCACGCGGCAAACATGCAGGTAGATCTAGCACCCAAACCAGCTAAAAGGAAAAAAAGAAATCCAAAGAAGACAAATCCTGGAAGGGAACCTAAACGGAATCTCAGCAACCTACGAACTGAGCGGTTAATATAATACAGTTAGTGGTGGAGGGTAACAAAACCACAAGACCGGGGTGTTAGTGCATAACGTGTTAGCGATTAGGTAAAGTATACAACACGGGCAACTAGCCAGTGGAGAAAATAAATAAAAACGAAAAAGCGAGACACAAGACCAGCTCGGGATCGTGGGGCCGCGACTCCCCAACAGCTGGATGAACAGCCGTCCCTGCATACACCATCAGCACCAAAATAAAAAACAAGCGGTGGCATGACATCAGATGTTGACCAGTCACAAGGTCAGCTCGGGCCGTGGGGGCGCCGCTCCCCAAATAACTGGAAAACCAGTTATCCCCGTGCGGGGACGCAAATATTGAGCTGAAACTATACGATTTTGTAATCTCGTAGTGGGATACAAAACGCAAACGGAATATTTTCATTATGCAAATGCACAATACAGTCACATAACAAATTTAGGTGTTTGGAAAGCAGTTTTTTTCTGAGGAGTTAAGGAATTTACTCTGCATGCGATAGTTTTCCTCATATTTGAGATTTCATCATATCTAATGAAAAATATATCTTCTAAAAGGAAAAAAATCGTAATTATGAATGGGTCAACATGTTTACATATCGAAATGAAATTATAATTTTTCAATGTAAAAAGAAATGAAAAAATGCTTTTCTTCCAAGAAACATTCAGTTACTAATTCAGAAAAAATGAAGACATTGGAGACATAGAACTGCGTATTTTTTAACTGTTCATATATCCGATCGATCAAGATATTCGGACTTCACATTCATAGCGTAATGCATTATTTAACTATAAATACCTAAACAAGCGATTCGTTTGAAAAGGAAGAATTAGCAAATTGAGACAATGAAGAACAAATCTTTCCCGAAAAGAATCGATTCCGCAAGAGAGCCGATTCGTTGAAAGAATCACTCAGAATTGTTTTTGGTATACATCAAAATTTCACCACGGCCTGTTAATGAGGTTCATGTTCTAGACATGAAATCTTACCATCTTCAAAATTGTAAAAATGCAAAAAAATTACTTGAACGTTTTGAAACGATACAACAAGAAAACGGAGGAACAAAATTTTCGTAAGAATTAAACACGAATTTCTACGTAGAAATCGTCCACTAAACTGGAAACCATCAACAAAAGAATGGATCCTTCTCATGTTTTTTTTACTAAACACTAATAATTCTCAAAAGCGGAAGAATCCCTGACTGAAACGAAGGAGGTTTTTCCATCCAGAATCCACTACGAGTCACAAATCGTTCTCTAAACCGGAAGGATAACTGACTGAAACGAAACACACGGTCCGAATGAATCTTTTTAGAGAGTCGAATAAATTCTGTCACATAAATCGATTTTCCTATTTGTTCTTCTAGATGTAAAACACCTAAAATCGTTGAAGATAGAAATGTTACTGCTATTAAAACAATTGAATTTTCGGTGAGCCATTTAGAAAATATGAACGGTTTTTATACCTCTCATCAGATATACTTCCACATTTAGCAATGCATATAAGAAAAACAACAAAATCTAAAAGTTGTAATGGTTGATGCTTCAAATGATGAACAAAAATGCGTGATTTTGTGAGCGAAAGCAAACGTCAGTTACGCTAATAATTTCCAAACGTCTTTCAAAGGAGAGCAGCAGTTCACGAAGCAAAGTCACAGATTTGGTTTATTCGAAAAAAGAGCGCACTGTAATATAAGACATTATAATGATTTGTTAAATTTTGAAGATTTCGCGATTTCTAACTTCGCTGGAAACAACATTTGTAGAAATGAAATTTTCGAATATGACTAACAGTGAAAGAAAAACGATAAACGCTCTTCTACACGTAATACTTTGCATATTTGTTCAACTTTCAAGTATTTACACTAGATCATCCTGAAAAATGGGCGATTTTGCTTTAACACATAATTTATTTTAAATTCTAGCAACATAATCCTGTAAAATGGAGTCCGTGTTTTATTAAAATTATATTCTATGTCTCTTGGGTTTTGAATTTAGGCTACCGAATCTTGACAGCTAAGACACAGCCAATGAAGCTATACCGTATCGTGACTCTGGCTGGACATAAAACTTCTATTCATCTTATTCCAAAATTGATTTAACAGTAACACTTTTCGTCCTTAATTATCTTGCGGAAATTTCTTGTATAGATACCACTTAAGAAAAATCTGAAAAACTTTAAGCGTTTCTGTTTAAGGACTGCAATGTTTTCTGTTGCATTACTACGTCTTCACAATTGCAATTCTAATCCTGGCACACTGTGCACGATATAGTGTTTACACATTGACCGAGAGATCGCAGCACATAAGCCCTCAATCCTGCATATTAGCTACGATGTGTTCGTAGTTCTCCTGATTTACAGAGAGTCCGTTATATATTGTTTGGACACCCTTTGTTGCTTAGTTTGCAGGTGCTCTTTACTGTAAGGTGTGGAACTGGAAGAAGTTTTTTCCATTAATTTGCAAGGGACAATCATCTGTGCATTCCCCGTTGTGAAATGACAGGAATTGCTTTCTATATCAAAAATATGTTTCAGGCGTCAGCAAACCATATTCTGAATGGATCTGGCGTATCGTTTTGAACAATTCATGTCGCAAGAAGCACGTTTCAAAGATTTTTCAGATTTGTTTTTCCGTACACTAGGGACGTGATAACTTATTCCTCATGGCAAATCTGTTATGTGCATTTATAAAGGTAACAGATTTGGACAGACAGGAAGTTAGTGTACTTGATTTATTCTTCTACATAGACAGACTCCGATCCATGAGAAAGCGAACCTTTTCCTCTGCAATACATATTTTGCAGAAGGGACACATGCAGGTTTAAGAATATCGTCAAATTCCACACCTTACAGCAAAAAATGAGGGTAGGCTGTGACCGGGACACACACGCAGGATTTATTTACGTGGGCACGTGTTTGACATTAAAGGGTTGCAGGCAGAAGGCGGTTAATAAATGAAAGTAGAATGCAATTAGACTATAATTTTATTTATTAAAGGGTGATGATATGAGAAGATGCAAACATATGGCATACAATTCATATCTATGTTTTGTACAAAGGTTAAGTCGATACAAATATTACCTAAGTTAGTTGGTGGATAATTTATATAAGTCAAGTCGAAATTGTCTTTCAGGAACTTGAGTAAATTCATCTAGTGATGTTTGCGAAACGTTGGGATGAATGAAAACAGAACTAAGTGTGAAGCGAGTTTGAGCAGTCACTGTCACATCAATAAGACGCATGTCACACACATAAGCATCTTCAATTCTCAATCTGTTGTTGACTGAGACATTTACGGTTTGGTCATCTGTTAGACTATTGATGATTCTGCAAATGGCAACTTCCTCCGCAGTTCGCTTTGTGGGTGAAGTACTATGTTTGGAAGTGGATGTTCGTGTTGGGCCATTGCCCTATTTATTTTGGTCTTCAATTCGAAACCGGGAAAACGTTTTGAACCAGAATCATCCATCCAAGTTTCACTCACTGCTAAGTAATCCATTGGTTCACATGTACTAGCTCTAGAAGTGCTTGGTTGTGGCTCCACGCGTTACACCGCTCTGGTTATTGTTGTTTGCCTATAAGTACTTTATCGTTGTGCATTAGTCGTTGTGGGCTTATTCGACTCCTTCTGAGTTCTTTCTTCTGATATACGTTTGTAGTATTTTGAATCGGACTTTTGGTACAAATATTTAGACATTTTGATTTTCTCACAAATATGTTTTCCTTTATGACTTATAAAAAATTATTAAATTTTTATAAATCATTTGTTTTTAGATAGATCTTATACAGACGAATCGTTTCAGACCAAAATCCCATACGTACCTCTAAGCGATCTCTAGGTATACTGTTTCAATGCTGTTGACTCAAAATATTCAACCCCAAAGTGGCGTACGCCCTCTCCTATCACTGTGCGTGCGCATGACTTAGAAGTTGAATTTTAAGAATCATTTTTGACTGCTCCTTTTATGTCAGATATCAGATTTTATCTAATACAAATTTTGAAGATGACAATCCGATTTTTGGCGTAAATGTGACAAGGATGGTAAGTCAGATAATATCCGAAAACTTGAAAAAAAATTTCAAGTTTTCGGATATTATCTGACTTACCATCCTTGTCACATTTACGCCAAAAATCGGATTGTCATCTTCAAAATTTATATTATATGGCGTAATCTCGTATTTCTTTCAGATTTTATCTATTTCTCATAATTAAGAAATTACAGCATTTGATCAATCGTAAGAAGTTATGTCGGTCAAGTTTTTCTAGAAGGTATCCCTATGGTACTGATATTAAATACCTATCCACGTTAAAATTTTATGTGTAAAAAGTTGATTTTTGTAAAAATATAAAGGGAATAACTTCATATTTGATGTACTGCGAAATGTCTTCGATATCCACGAAAATCAAATTTAATATAATAAAATTCCTGAAAATAAAAACAAAAATGATATTCAAAACCTCTCGTGAGATATTGGGCATGACTCAATTTTTAGCGGTTCTATCCATAGAAGTTCTTATTTTTTCAAAACACCTTCTTTGAGCTGTGATATAAATCCAGTAATATATTTTGAAAATAAAATTAAAAAAATTATTGTTTGAAAATTTGAAAATGTTAATAAAAAAACCGAATTGGAAAAACGCTGGCCTCCAGTCTGAGCTGGTGGCGAAGCACCATGATGTCACATTAAACGCGAAACAGGTATGAAATTGCCACAAGATGGATCGAACACTTGCCATCGGACTGGAGATACGGAAACGTCGTTAGTTGTACGAATTTTTAAGTTGTTCCACGATCACCTATCTAGTTATCGTGCCGTGCTGATGCAGACTCCTAAGCAGAGTTCCTTGAAACAGCAATAAGCAAATAGCATCTTTGTGTTTTAGAGACAAAATAAAAACACACATTTATTATAGCAGAGGCTCATATAGTAAGGCTCCACTTCAATGTAGCATGCAGCATACTTAACTTTTTGCGAAAAAACTGCCTGCTGGAATGTATAATTTTTTGGCCATGAATCATGTTCTTCAGGTGTGTTGGTGAAAAAGTCTGGATGATGGCAACAGAAATTAGCAATTGAAATTTTATGTTCTGCAATGCATAACTGCCCAGAAATGTTCGTTGCTGAAGATCAAACAATGAAAAGCTCAGTTCACGCTGGCTTTTTATTTCTACTGCACTCAATCATGGCGGATACACAAAGTGCAGTCATTCATGTCATTACAAATTTAAAGATGATTCAATTCAGCTGCGTCTTCTGAAGGCTTAAAAATTCAGCCCTTAGGATATTGAAACCTTAATAAAATATTACATTCCGCTGAAGACACCAAATGTACCGCTGATGTTATCAGTTCATCGTAACTCATGTAATGTATGTAACTCTTTTGGGGTTTCAAAAATTCCCGTTTAATTGATACATATTGTAAAACATTAAAAACAAGCCGGAAGAGAAAAAATGAAACCTTACACACGACGTAATTTTTGGATAAACTTCAGTCGTCACCTAGGTCACAGGGATCGGCTTAAAGTTTCACTTATCTTCTATATCTAAAAAGCAATTTCTGGCATTTCAACTAAACTGGAGCAATAACCGCATTTTGCCATTCTCGTGATATGGTCATTCTTTCTAGATGGATCGTTCGCATGAAATGACCTTTCCTTAGCGTTTTATGGGCACATACTATATTTAACCTGACTGAAATGCTGCAAGGCATTTTTTAACAGAAAGTGGAAGACCTCGTCATCATATAGGAAAGAAAGAATCAGTAATGTTTTGTAGAGGAACGTATCAGAAGCTTTTCCCGGTTACAGAAATATCAGTCTGTGTGAAATAAAAAACACAGAAGAAACAATAAGATGCATAGCCCATTTCATCTTTTTTGTATCGTAATTCAGTGACTGGCATAAAACTTCTAATGAACTCTACTGACCACATGAATCAATACTAGCCAGTTTTGCAAATATGGAAACTAATACGTAACAGATGCTAGCAGCACCAATGCATAATTCAGAGGTGAGAATACAGCAAAGCATTGCAAAGTGTAAATGTTACCGCAGAGGGAGTTTACGCAGAATGCTCTCAGAACGTATTGTAATCGCAACAACGAGTTAAGTGAACCTGTCCCACATGCTTTTATATGTAAAATCTGAGTAAAAACAGATAGCATACAACCAGGCATACTCCTCTACCATTTATACGAAACGATTTGGGAAATGTAGGATATGATATCTGAATAATTCTTAGTACTAACAAATAGGACAAAACTGATAAAAGCGTTGAAGAATACAGGCCTCCTACTGGTCCTTACCATTAACGGAAAAGCGCTTCTGTTCGAGAAGTCTTGTTTGAATGTGTATCCTTGCACGCTCCTTGCGTGAAGGGAATATACCTCCATAGGAGATAGAAGTGGAAAAAGCCTTTCGATGCTGTGACATTGCTTCCCACGCTAATAACTGATCTCCAGTAGTCCACAAAGTTGCATTACATCAGGGTTCCTCTTTAAAGCTGCAATATTTTATCATAACCAATGTATTAACTTATAATTGGTGTTTGAAGTTTCGGTGCAACTTATGTTTCAACCGACATAATAAGTTGCACAATATATGTTGTATTATGACTTATACCGACACTTGTCAAAGTGTAAGCATTTATCAATATTTTTTCCTCATTGGAAACTTTTAAAAAATAAAACCAAAGCAGAACGTTCAGTGATATTTAAATTTAAAACTACCGACACTTTGAATGAATTACATTTTAGTTTTTAAAGAATTTTATTATTTATAACAAATAAGCAAATAGCATGGCGATTGCCATTTAGCCAAGAAAGACTTCAATTTTTTCTTCATCCACTCCATGCTCCACATCAGAATTTGTAGAGTTTGTTAGGGTTTACCGATTATATCGTGATTTTTGCTCACGAAGAACCTGGGTTTTGGTTTCTCATTTGAATATTCCTCTCCTACGTAGAGACATCAGGAAAGACCTTATCTGCATAATGAAATGAAAGAACGAACATGATATATACCCGGGTTTGTTTTTATGATATCTCAGAGTCAGAGTTATTACAAGGGAGTCATTGGGAACGACATGTCTTGAAAAACTTCCTTTGGCTTGTGGTACGAGGACAAACGTTTCTTTTTAAGGAAGTTCAGAGCATAACATGGAAAATGTAATGAAATTTCCTGGATAATATGTGATGAGATAAATCAGGTAAATGATTGAAGCTTCAGTTAATGCCGAAATATAATTGCAATAAATAAATAGTGCGTCTTTAACAGATAACTGTGATGAAAACAAGTTTCTGACAAGATTTTTATTGAAAATGATTTTGAAATTTATACATGCGATACCGAAATATAAGCGAATTGATTATTTTTTTTTCTCACGGCAGAATTTTTGCTGTATTATGTCTACAACATTGTGAATCGTAGACTACGAAAATAAAATGCACATAACAAATTTTGCCATGTTTCTGTAAACCGATCGGACATTAGGCAACATTTTAGGTGCCTGTTGCGAATCAGCATCCGAAATTCTTAAAATACTATCAGTTATCATATATCTCAACAAAACATCGACTATGGTAACATTTATTAACTCTGAATTAATATACACAGTTGAAAATAGATCGCCAATTTATCATAACCGTGTTAAAGGGTCACACAATACATCACTGTGTCATGGGATAATTTGTAGGAATTTCGTGCTATGTTATTCAGTATTTTATAAAAAATTAAATTGACATATACCTAAAAATCATAAAGGTTTTCAATGTCTTTGCTGTAGATTTGATTTTTGTTTAGCGAGTTCTCACCAGAAGTGTGCCAAATGATTTGGGAAAGCTATTTGTACAGTGCCTAAAGGGATATGAGATTAACTATTAATACTTACGAGTGGATGATGAAAACTTCTCGTCTTAGCAAACTTCCTGTAAATATTGCATTACTTTGTCAATGCAGTTGAAAAGAGTGTTCTTTTGTATTGTAAATTGCCAATTTCAGACTAACAACTCTTTTTTTTTTGCAGATGTATGACGTCCTGAAGTGAATCATGTCAATGCAAAGTGTTGAATTTTTGAATTTGGAACTCCGGGATCTCATGAAATTTCTGTTTCTGCAGAAGAAAATTGCAAAGGAAATCTAATCTGTGAGTGTCGTAAAGATTAAGTGACAAGTGGCTTTCATAATCTACTGTGAAGAAATGGTGTGCTAACTTTCTGCGTGGAGACCTTAAGACCGAAGTTGCAGCAAGATCTGGGGGCTAATCTTCCAAAGTGGCCCGCTCGTAGATGGCGCCACGGTAGCACTTCACCTCTCCTCCGGTCTTCTCATTTCACGTAAAATACGTTATAGCTAATTACGTAACTTAGTTCTCCGTCTCTGCTCCTGTGTTACGTAAGTCTTTTTTTTTAGATCTCTGCTCCTTTGATATGTGGAAGTGGAAAAGGTTCTTTAATGAAGTTGGGAAGGATGAGGAAACCTCTATTTCATGGTGTGTTTGGACATTAATGAAGTTGGGAAAGATGAGGAAACCTCTATTTCATGATGTGTTAGGACAATACACGTGTGTTAGGACATTAATGAAGTTGGGAAGAATGAAGAAACCTCTATTTTATGGTATGTTAGGATAATTCAGGTGTCGGAAGATGCACTCTTCAGGGAATGATGAGTACTCTTCCCGTTCACTTGCTACGTGTTTTTTTATGCTGCGTATCTGAATCTGCCAAGCTGTGGCTACGCTCATTTAATTGTCAACCACTCCCTCAACTTCATTGATCACATTACAGGGGCGCATACACAAGGAGTCGAGAACAATTTGCGCCCCTGAAACATTAGCACAGGGCGACCACAAAATGTTCTTGGCTGACCATATTATGGAATATTTATTCAGACGAAATTGCCGTCTTTCCTCAGAATATTGCTTTTAAGTCCTGATTCGTGCGTTCAGGCAGTTCTTCCCTGGCAGATAAAACTTTTCTGACTTTTATTCTGCTAGGTAGACAGTTTCATATTCATGAGCAAAACTTATTCTTCCATCATACTAAATATTTTACACATATGCCACAATGTACATTCATAAAGGTCCTTTTAAGGGCCACCTTTATTCCATGTTACTCACTTCCTTTGCCACTTTCACGACTTAACTCAAAGCTTTACGGTGTCGCGATAATGTGTCACCATCTGTCGTCGCTTCAGAAAACTATTTCTGGGCCACATTTTGAAGATTCACCGATCTGGGAGGCCTTCAATAGTGACAACACCCGAAATTGTTGATCGTGTTCATGGCTTGAGTTTATCAGATCAGTAAGTTGCGGCTAAAACAATAGCTGATGATCTGGAGATATCCAGCGAATGTGTTGCAAGGTTCATAATCCATGAGCACTTGGATATGAAGAAGATGTAACCGAAGTGGGTGCCCAAATCTTTGAATGCCGATTAGAAACGAAAACGAGTGGATACTTTTAAATCGGTTTTGCAACATATTAAGGGATTTGGTGATAATCTTTCGCAGCAACTTGTCACTGTTGATGAAACGTGGTTGCATCACTACGATTCAGACAAAACAATAGTCCCTGCAGTGGCGGCAGTCAGGTTCTACAAAGCCAAAGAAATTCAAGACTCTAACGTCTACTTGAAGGGTCATGGCAGCAGGTTTTGGGATTCTAAATGGGTTTTACTTACTGACTATCACCCCAGAGGCCAAGCAATATATGCTAAATACTATTCCAACTTGGTTTGACGATTAACGAAGGCGTTGAAGGAAAAAAACGCCAGAACTGCCGAAAGGTGTTCTTTCTTTGCAGGACAGTGCACCGGCTCTCAAATCTGGACAATGGATGTTTTAAGGGATCTGAGGTTTCTGTACATAGACCATCCATCCTACTCACCAAAACATGCTCCATCGGACTCTTTCCTGTTTCCAAACCTAAAACACCGTGTGAAACGGAAGCATTATTCAAATGATTCGAAGGTGATATTTACCGCACATCAGTATTTGATTGATCAAGCAAATTTTGTGGAATGGTTAAATAAACAACAGAAACGCTATGCTAAGTCTGTTAAACTTCGGAGTGAGTATGTGGAATAGTGTTTAAATTTCATGGCTGTAGCCCATTTCCTTCTTGCTGAGGCCAAGAACTTAGCATTCCCTTGTACTGTTTCCACAACGTTTTAGAAAAGTGTTACCGGGTGTCATATATACGTGATTGACTATTAATGATTATCGTCTGACATATGTTTTGGTGCAGCTATTTAAGTGTGTGTATGTATATATATTTATAGGATGAGTGGTAGTATATAATACTATTACTCGTCCTGAAAACATTACAAATTCAATACGTGCTTCAACCATCTGCTAACGATGATATATAACTGATAATTGTACACTGCCAGACTAAATGAAGCAAAGGACTGAGATCGCACACACAACAATACACTTGGAGCTTCTATATGCTTTTACCATCAATCGCAAAAAAATACACTATCTACCAACACGTAATTGGACACCTGTGATAGCAAAGGAAAACGAAGCTTATTCACCTTCAATAGTTGGTGGAGCCCACACGAGCTGCGAATACAGCTGCTACCCTCTGGGGCATACTCTCAACCAGGCGTTGTACGACGGCTGGCGGTAATTTCTTCCACTCGGCTTGGAGAAGACAGGTCTTTTCCTTCACCGATTTCGGACGGTGGGGGCACCCTTTAAATCGACGATCCAACTCCTCCCAGAGGTGCTCGATAGGGTTAAAGGCCAGGCTCTGCGCAGGCCAGTCCATTCGATTAACCCCATTGTCACCATACCAAGCTATGGCGGACCTCGCAACATGACAGGGGGCATTGTTATCCTGAAAGTAACATGGGTCCATCCCGTAAAATTGCCTTAACGTAGGAAGCGCATGGTCATCCAAAATGGTGCAGTAGATCTCGGCGTTGAATCTACCAGAAATTGCGACCAAGTGCCCTGTGCCATACTAGGAGAAACACCCCCATAGCATAATTCCACCGCAGCCGAACTTCACAGATGGCACACTACATTCCGGCAGGAGGCGTTCTTCAGGCAGACGCCTAATCCAGACCCTGCCATCCGAACGGTAGAGGGTGAACCTTGATTCGTCGCTCCAGAGAACCTATTTCCACTGTTCAACGGTCCACTATCGAAGTTCTTTGCACTACGTTAGCCGAGCAGCGCTCTTGGACTTGGTGATCAAAGGCTTGTGGGCGGCAGCACGTCCATGATAACCGAGCAGATGGGCATCCTTAGAGATGGTATTCATCAAAAGAACACTCCCAAATGCCTGTTGAAACTCCTCGCGGATGTGGCCTATCGATTTGGTGCGGTTCTTCCGTGTTTCTCTGGCTAGCACCCGTAGGTCTCTAACTTCCAGTTTTGGAGGTCTGCCGGGTCGGGACACATTTAGACAGCCACCTCTCATCTTTCACTTGCCAATCACGTAGGCCACTGTCGATTTTGTGTACTTCAACTGGCTGGATATCTCACGCATGGATCGGCCATTTCTGTGATACCTGACGATTACACTTTTCTCGAAATCAGAGAGCTCCGAACTGCGTGGCATCTTGCATGCGACTGGTTGCGTTGTTGTTTCCCATACGATATTTAACGGCGGAGGCCGTGACGTGTATCAGGACCACATATATCGTCGATTGCAGGGTGGTCCAATTAATTGCTGGTAGATAGTGTAGCTATCAATATGTTAAAGGTCAAACGCTCTGAAATTTATCATTTGTAGTAGCATCAGATCATCGTCCGGTTACGGTTTTTGAAAATTTATCAACAATTTACATCATATATTGTAGTTGATATTTTGTTATGCATCAAAAGAAAATATGAATGAAGAATGTTCGTGTACTATCAGAACAATTTAAATTTTTTGATCTTAACTGTATTCAGATTCTTTTTATTTGTCCCTATGTCTTAATTATATTTTATATTATTTCTCGCCAATTCAAATCGGTAAAGCTGCCTTAAATCAAATTAATTGCGATCACAGTGAATGCACAAAATTTATATAAAACATTAGTCTTTCAGATTATGCTTTCTAATGTATGTTTTGTAGCCACTTACCAGTTTGAGAGAATAACTTCAACTTAAAAAGAGAGATCGGACGCAATTTTTTATTAAGTTTTCGTAAAACACGCGCAAGCGAACACCTTCATTTTTTTAAATGTTCAATAACAATAAAATTTATATAAAACATTAGTCTTTCAGATTATGCTTTCTAATGCGTGTTTTGTAGCCACTTTTCAGTTTGTGAGAATAACTTCAACTTAAAAAGGGAGATCGGACGCAAATTTTTTATCTAGTTTTCGTGAAAGACGCACACGGGAAGACCTTCATTTTTTGTGAATTGAATATCGAAGCTACTTTGCACTGTTTCGACCAACTCCTATGTTCTGACGTTTTTACCACCCATACGTGATAAACTAGCGTATGCCGTTTCAGAAAAATCATCCTGGTGTTATTTAAAAAATATCCTGGGATGATTGCACATGGAGATCTTGTACCGTAGACAAAGTGATAGATTTCAACGTATTTCTGAAAAATATTACTTCAGTAATCAGCCTTTCAAATCCTTCTGCTAGATATTATTCCCGAGTTAATTTAATCTGGAGTTGAAGAATAAAGGTTAGACTAAAACCATTTGCACATTACTCAGCGAAGGATTTAATTTTGCGCACGAGATTTAAACAGATCATACACAGAGAAAAAACCTATTCCCACCTGACTAATACGATGTTAGTCCTCCACGTGTAGCCAAAATAATCCTTCAATGGCTAGACATGGACGATACAGATTTCTTGACGTGTTTTGTGGTATCTGTACCAACGCGGTACCAGCGAATCCTTTAACTCTTGTGAGTGACGTGCTTGAGCCGCCGAAGAACGGATTTGATGTTCCAACATAAACAACAGGTGCTCGATTGGGAAGATATTTCCGGAATTTGTAGGAAAGAGTAATAACTAGAAAGAATCCTCGTGTTCTGCTATCCATTCTTGAAAAATTCTGGTTGTATCATGGTGCATTATTTTGATAAAAAAATACCATTGTAGGGGAATGCCGTCGTCATTAAAGGATGTACCTGATCTACAATGGTGTTTAGGTAGACTGTAGACATCGTAGAGAAAACGTTTCATGCACATGCGAGGGATTTCCGAAGCACATTTTCCGAAGCATTACACTCCTTACCCCGGCTTTTTTCTTCCAACGGTTCTCCCTGGTGCAAAGACTTCCTGGTGCCAAGATTTCTTGACGTGTACATCATATATTGTAGTTGATATTTTGTTATGCATCAAAAGAAAATATGAATGAAGAATGTTCGTGTACTATCAGAACAATTTAAATTTTTTGATCTTAACTGTATTCAGATTCTTTTTATTTGTCCCTATGTCTTAATTATATTTTATATTATTTCTCGCCAATTCAAATCGGTAAAGCTGCCTTAAATCAAATTAATTGCGATCACAGTGAATGCACAAAATTTATATAAAACATTAGTCTTTCAGATTATGCTTTCTAATGTATGTTTTGTAGCCACTTACCAGTTTGAGAGAATAACTTCAACTTAAAAAGAGAGATCGGACGCAATTTTTTATTAAGTTTTCGTAAAACACGCGCAAGCGAACACCTTCATTTTTTTTAAATGTTCAATAACAATAAAATTTATATAAAACATTAGTCTTTCAGATTATGCTTTCTAATGCGTGTTTTGTAGCCACTTTTCAGTTTGTGAGAATAACTTCAACTTAAAAAGGGAGATCGGACGCAAATTTTTTATCTAGTTTTCGTGAAAGACGCACACGGGAAGACCTTCATTTTTTGTGAATTGAATATCGAAGCTACTTTGCACTGTTTCGACCAACTCCTATGTTCTGACGTTTTTACCACCCATACGTGATAAACTAGCGTATGCCGTTTCAGAAAAATCATCCTGGTGTTATTTAAAAAATATCCTGGGATGATTGCACATGGAGATCTTGTACCGTAGACAAAGTGATAGATTTCAACGTATTTCTGAAAAATATTACTTCAGTAATCAGCCTTTCAAATCCTTCTGCTAGATATTATTCCCGAGTTAATTTAATCTGGAGTTGAAGAATAAAGGTTAGACTAAAACCATTTGCACATTACTCAGCGAAGGATTTAATTTTGCGCACGAGATTTAAACAGATCATACACAGAGAAAAAACCTATTCCCACCTGACTAATACGATGTTAGTCCTCCACGTGTAGCCAAAATAATCCTTCAATGGCTAGACATGGACGATACAGATTTCTTGACGTGTTTTGTGGTATCTGTACCAACGCGGTACCAGCGAATCCTTTAACTCTTGTGAGTGACGTGCTTGAGCCGCCGAAGAACGGATTTGATGTTCCAACATAAACAACAGGTGCTCGATTGGGAAGATATTTCCGGAATTTGTAGGAAAGAGTAATAACTAGAAAGAATCCTCGTGTTCTGCTATCCATTCTTGAAAAATTCTGGTTGTACCATGGTGCATTATTTTGATAAAAAATACCATTGTAGGGGAATGCCGTCGTCATTAAAGGATGTACCTGATCTACAATGGTGTTTAGGTAGACTGTAGACATCGTAGAGAAAACGTTTCATGCACATGCGAGGGATTTCCGAAGCACATTTTCCGAAGCATTACACTCCTTACCCCGGCTTTTTTCTTCCAACGGTTCTCCCTGGTGCCAAGACTTCCTGGTGCCAAGATTTCTTGACGTGTACATCATATATTGTAGTTGATATTTTGTTATGCATCAAAAGAAAATATGAATGAAGAATGTTCGTGTACTATCAGAACAATTTAAATTTTTTGATCTTAACTGTATTCAGATTCTTTTTATTTGTCCCTATGTCTTAATTATATTTTATATTATTTCTCGCCAATTCAAATCGGTAAAGCTGCCTTAAATCAAATTAATTGCGATCACAGTGAATGCACAAAATTTATATAAAACATTAGTCTTTCAGATTATGCTTTCTAATGTATGTTTTGTAGCCACTTACCAGTTTGAGAGAATAACTTCAACTTAAAAAGAGAGATCGGACGCAATTTTTTATTAAGTTTTCGTAAAACACGCGCAAGCGAACACCTTCATTTTTTTTAAATGTTCAATAACAATAAAATTTATATAAAACATTAGTCTTTCAGATTATGCTTTCTAATGCGTGTTTTGTAGCCACTTTTCAGTTTGTGAGAATAACTTCAACTTAAAAAGGGAGATCGGACGCAAATTTTTTATCTAGTTTTCGTGAAAGACGCACACGGGAAGACCTTCATTTTTTGTGAATTGAATATCGAAGCTACTTTGCACTGTTTCGACCAACTCCTATGTTCTGACGTTTTTACCACCCATACGTGATAAACTAGCGTATGCCGTTTCAGAAAAATCATCCTGGTGTTATTTAAAAAATATCCTGGGATGATTGCACATGGAGAATCTTGTACCGTAGACAAAGTGATAGATTTCAACGTATTTCTGAAAAATATTACTTCAGTAATCAGCCTTTCAAATCCTTCTGCTAGATATTATTCCCGAGTTAATTTAATCTGGAGTTGAAGAATAAAGGTTAGACTAAAACCATTTGCACATTACTCAGCGAAGGATTTAATTTTGCGCACGAGATTTAAACAGATCATACACAGAGAAAAAAACCTATTCCCACCTGACTAATACGATGTTAGTCCTCCACGTGTAGCCAAAATAATCCTTCAATGGCTAGACATGGACGATACAGATTTCTTGACGTGTTTTGTGGTATCTGTACCAACGCGGTACCAGCGAATCCTTTAACTCTTGTGAGTGACGTGCTTGAGCCGCCGAAGAACGGATTTGATGTTCCAACATAAACAACAGGTGCTCGATTGGGAAGATATTTCCGGAATTTGTAGGAAAGAGTAATAACTAGAAAGAATCCTCGTGTTCTGCTATCCATTCTTGAAAAATTCTGGTTGTATCATGGTGCATTATTTTGATAAAAAAAATACTATTGTAGGGGAATGCCGTCGTCATTAAAGGATGTACCTGATCTACAATGGTGTTTAGGTAGACTGTAGACATCGTAGAGAAAACGTTTCATGCACATGCGAGGGATTTCCGAAGCACATTTTCCGAAGCATTACACTCCTTACCCCGGCTTTTTTCTTCCAACGGTTCTCCCTGGTGCCAAGACTTCCTTAGGGAACAAAATACACGTAACCTGCTGTCCACCCAGTGCAACAGCAAGCGAGATTTATTGGACCGGGTAATCTTCATCAAATCGTGCGGGTTACAGTTTTGATCCTGGCATATCCACTGCAGGGGCTTTCGGTGGTAAACAGAGGTTAACATTGTTATTCGGACCGCTCCGCGGCTGCGCAGCCACATTTTAGGTTAGGTTTGATGCACTGTACGTTGAGATACCTACGTTACGATTATCCCCAGCATTTAAGTTTCCTGCAACATTTGCCACCGTATGACGTCTGCTGGTTCGTACTGTTGGGTCAGAATTCGCTCAACTCTATCATCCACGAGCCGTGGTTAACACACATCTTGTGGGTGGTTCGCGACAACATTGATTTGACAGCTTTTTTGAAAGTACTAACCAAGACTGATCGTAAACATCCCACTCGCTTTGCCGTTAGAGAAAATCGTTTGATTCAATTATCTAGTCGTTACAGTTTGGCCTTTGTCGAAATCCCTTATGTCCGCTAGCTTTCCCACCTGAAAAACAAGAATAACTGTCATTAACAAAGTTAAGTATCAGGTATTATTACGTAATAACGTTTCATGATTTTTATACATGCGGTCATTCAACAGCATTTGGATCGATTTGCATGATGGCGTGCTCTGGTCGTAATGTTTTGACTCTACCTTGTACCTTTCATTTGTGATCCACCTTCTTCTATACATATTGTTACATACAACATCCACAGACCATGCATACAAAAGGGCTTATGCTTTGCTCATCTTTTCCTATGCCTCTAACCAAGAAATTTGTTTCACACTCTTAAGAAATACATTTACACTGAAAAAACGTTTGTTTGAAACAACAACAAAATTTATCGAGTTGTTTTGTCGATATATTTTGTTGCTTTAGCTAAACTCCATTGGAATTGTTTTGTTCGCAACACAAAATTATTTCGTTGGCTACATTTTTTTAATTCAACAAACATTTTATCACGATAACAATACATAATATTGGATCAAACAGATTCCCCCAAATCGACCTAGGCATATTTTCATGATAACAATAAATTTTGTTGAATACACAATAATTTTCCGCAAAATACTTTTGTAAATTCAGCAAACATTTTCTTGACTGCCTAAGGACAAATTGTTTTGGTTGATTCAACAATTTTTTTCCTGAAGTAACAAAATGCTTTCTCAATGTATTTAATGTGCTGATAGGATGGGGATAGTTTTGTGGTATGCAATATTAAAAAATATATATACAGAAACAATTTCGTTGCTATGTTAGCATTTTGATATTTTACAATTACTTATGCATTTTTATTTTATTTTACAAAAATGTTAATAGACGTAGCAAGAATACATAAGTAAAAATGCTTCTAGTATCATTGAAAAAGATGCATTTTAATGGTTTTCCAAAAAGTGGTTGTTTAAGCACAGGTGATAATGACGTATGACATTTACTTTCGCAGCATTTATAGTTTCTAAGGATAAATGTTTACTTGTACATTGGACCTGAAACGCTGAAGGTTGTAAATACACTGGTTTCCAAAAAATTAAGGACGAAGAGAGAAATTAGCATAAGAGCGAAACGAACAGGCAGAAGGAACCAAAAGACCACTCAAGAGATAGATTAAGGTCCGGTACGGTAGGGCATGCGCATACATGCAGCATGGCGTAGTCGGGGGTGAGAGTCGGAATGATATATAGCACACGGGCAGTGTACGCTCAGCAATTCGGTGAAAGCTACTTCACAGTGTACATCGGTTTGAACGACGTCGACTTGCTACCATCTGTGTGATATGGCCAGCAGGCAATCCAGTAGACGACACCTGAATAACTTTACCCGAGGTCGCGTCATTGGGAACTTAGAAGAAGGTCGAAGTGTGACTAGTGTGGCCGAGGAGATCTGGACCGCTCACAGCATCGTTTCATCAGCTTGGAGAGTACTTCAAACGACAGGAAGAGCTGTCCAAGAGTTTAGCAGTGGTCGTCCACGAGCCACCACGGCGGCGGACGACCGATATATTTTCCTACATGCGAGAAGAGACAGACGGCAGACAGCGAGAGAAATCGCAAGGCACTTGCAACAGACAACTGGACGTCCGTTCTAGCGTATTGCCGTGGCCAGGAGCCTGCACAAAGGTGGTCTTTTTGCACAACGACCAGTACGGTATGTGCCATTAACTCCTGTTCATCAGGGACGGCTGTTTTTGTGGTGCCAGGAACAAAAGAACTGTTTACATCAATAATGGGTCGAGTTCTATTTACGGATGAGAGCCGATTTAGTCTGACGAGTGATTCTGGACGTATATACATCTGGAGAGAGCAGGGAACACGCAATCACACCTCCAACATTCTCGAAAGGGACCGGTTTGGAGGTGACGGAGTTCTCGTTTAGGGCGGTATCATGCTTGGTAGCAGTACTGACCTCCACATCTTCCAAGGAGGTTCAGTCACTGGTGGCCGCTATTGTACCGAGGTTTTCCTGCCTCATGTGCGTCTGATTAGAGGTTCTGTGGGTCCTGCGTTCCTCTTCATGGACGACAACGCTTCACCTCATCGTGCAGTGGCTGTTATAGAGCTGATGGAGAGTGAAGATATTCAGCGCATTGATCGGCCCGCTAGGTCCCCGGACTTAAATTCAGTCGAACACGTGTGGAACCTTCTCGGCAGACTCTTGGCAGCACGTCACCAGCCTCCAGAAACGGTTAGCGCTACAAGAGGAATAAGCCGCGATGCCTCAACAGCTCCTTGACAACCTCGTCCTCAGCATGGACAGACGTTGTAAATCCTGCAACGCAGTCAGGGGTGATCATATCCCCTATTAAAGACTTGATATTTCTGGCCAGCCGCCTGTCACATGGACGTTTCTGTCTTCTGTGCAGCTGTGCTCGAAGCTACCTTTTCAATAAAGTGCCTTTTTGTATCCTTTGGATTTATTGTTTGGACGGTTTGGCTCACTTGCCCCATATTCTAACCACTTGGGGATCTTATGGTATGAATTGAGTCGATGTGGAACACTTCTGCACGACTTTACATTCGAAAAACTGTGTCGTCCTTAATTTTTGCACGCCAGTGTATTAACGATGGACAACGTGGTTTTATTTGTCATTTTGCTGTGTGCTTAAGTTAGGTTTATGAATATTTTTAACAAAGCAAATGATGTCTAAGATGTTGAAGAGCTAAAATGTCTTCTGAATCTATTGTGAAACAGATAATTATTAGTGATTTTTAGGATCAGTTGCTAATGCGCAGAACTAATTAAAACTCGGCCGGATTTGTAAAAATAGAAGTTTTCCATTTTAGCTACAAGCTACATTAACAAAGAAAGAAAACCATTTCACCGTTTTGAATATTCACGGTAATTTATTTTAATTGTCATTTATATTACTTTGGAACTGATGCTGAAACATACATTTTTAAGGGTGACCATGGAATAATTCTGGTAGTAGGAGAAAACAAAAGTCATATAATATTGATTAATATATAAGAGAGTCTTTTTTTTCAAATGAGGAAACATTTCTTACAAGTTATTGAATCTAATGATAGGGTTTTGCAAACAAAATGAAAAATTGAGTGGAACGCACCCAAAAAAAAGGTGAACATTGAAAAGTATATATCAAAGTAATCATCGATGTAAGCAACGCAATTTTGTAAAAGCCATACAACTTCTACATGCCGTCGTGAAAAACAGTTCAACCTGAGAATTTGGCAAATTCTTCAATGCGGTTTCAAAAAAAAAATTCAGTGAGAAACTATTTAAACGGTTGAATGATGTCTAATGGCTTGAAGAAAGGATATTCTGATGGGGCAGATTAGGTGAATAATATCCATGAAGTCAGGGCTCGTACCTAAATTCTTACAGGCTTTAGAACGCCTGAAATGCAAACTGAGATCTCTCGTTATAAAGGACAAGTATGGGAACATTAAGACGACCAACGCAGGCTGTTGGGGAACAGTTTTTAATACAAAACAAAAAGTTCTTGACAGTACTTCTCGAGCACAATGGATCGTCCCGTTCTCAGACTAGCCATGATGGTTTCGTCGCATTTTCGATGCAAACTCTACTTGCGTGCGAAATGGTTATTAGTTAAGCATACTGTTTCAGCTGACACATGTGTCGCATAAACTATTGACAAGTTCATATAGGGTGAAATATATTAATTATTAGCAACGCGTACAGCTGCTTTGATCCAACAATAGAAATTTATTTAATATACGTAGAGAAGCTTTTATGTAATTACTAAAATACCTACTTATTCCTGCATTTTACTGTACGCGACGATTATTTCTGAGATCCCTTAAAATGATAAACTAGAAATAGATGATTGTATTTCCCAAGCGGTTCAATAAAAATATGAACTTTTTTATTTTCGAGTATTTCCGTTAAAAACGGAAATAAAAAAAATTTCTAATGTTTTTAAAGTAGCATTGCTTATTTTAGCGTTTTGAGACCTTTCACTGGAAGATTGCATGTATTTTTGCAATGACTGGAATAAGTAATGTATTTGAAGTTCGCATTTATTCTCCCTTCAAATTCTAACATTCAAAAACAAGGTCTGTGTGAGGCGGAGATCATGAACCTCTTTACTTTCAAAGATTTTAAAAGATTTTTGATCTTCTTCGCTGGATAACAAACGTTTCTATCGGCGCACCAGTGTTTTAGTCTCTTGTTTTGAAATAGAAGTAAAGTCTGGCAAAATTAAAGTCTATAGTTTCTGAGTTTTTAAGCTATAATTGTATGCAATAATATAAATTAATATCACATTGAAACCAATAGATACTAATAATCTGTAACTAGATGTTTTTATTGGAAAACCTATTTTCCAGTAACATATGATCTAGATTATTGCTAACGACTTGTATCCGCGGCTTGAAAATTGTGTTTAGAAAATTCCTCATTTTCTGATTTTGAAAATGAGAAAATGTCTCCATATTGAAACTCTGAATATCAGTAATTATAAAAGTATATGCATTGATTTGTATTTTAAGAAACATAGAAAAGTTTTATTTGATATCGAAGCATAATATTAAAAAAACACATCATACCAGTTTCTAAAATACAATATTAGAAAACAAAATATACATAGTAGGTAAAAAATCCTTTGAAAAACTTTAAGGGTAGGTCAGGCATACAAACACAAGTCTTTTTTACCTAGGAACTTGTGGTCGTAAACGCAAAGAACGACCGCTGGAGGGGGCTCTTTGCACGCGAGTGAATTGGACGTGCGTGGCGGGATCATTCGAGGCGCTGACGTTGCCGGAGTAGGATGCAGGAGTACACTCGTACAGAGATGGCAGAAATGCATTTAAATTATGGGGAATCGAAAGGAAATGGCCGTGCAGCACAGCGTTTGTATCGTCAACGCTACCCAAATCGGCGGGTGCTCCATCATCAGACGTTTGGGCGTTTGCACCAACGATTGTGTACAACAGGGTCATTCGAAGTAAGCAGGCATTCGAAGCGGTCTTTCGAAGTAAGCAGGCATTCGAAGCGGTCTTTCGAAGTAAGCAGGCAGGCATTCGCCGTAACATGTTGTTTCAGCACGAAGGGAGCCGCACATTTCAGTCAGATTGTACGGCACTACTTCGATGAACTTACCCAGCGAGATGGATCGGCTGGCGCGGCCCAGTCATGTGGCCTCTACGACTACTTGACTTGTCCTCCCTTGATTTCTTCCTGTAGTGCTACATGAAGAACCTTGTTTACGAACCCCTCTGACGACCGACGTAGACTTCGTTGCCAGAGTCACTGAAGCAGATGCACCGAACCTTGAGAGGCCTGGCATCTTTGAAAGTGTACGACGGTCCATGCTTCGACGTTGCGAAGCGTGTATTGCTTCGGACGTCAAGTCCTTTGAACAATGACTTTAAGTATTAAGGTACTGTGAAAGGTTTGTTGTTGATACACGTAACTGATTTTAAATTGCAGTCCGAAAGGGTATAGTTTATTAACTTATCGTACGCAGACAGCCTTGTGGATATTTATTGTAACATTCCGTACGAAAATACTTGCTTTTATTATCTAACAAACCATATTCGATGTAAATACGGTAAGCCATATTCGACGTAAATATTTTTAAATCAGTCGTATGTTTGCAACCTGTATTTCTTCGACCTGATCTCAGTGAATTTTCGGCAGTCCACTGCACATATTTTTGTAATTGTTTTCAAAGAAGAAATTTAGGCCATAAAATTTGAAATAATTTTCAAACCTTCCGCAGACCATGCTTCTGTCTTGGGGCAGTGTTTGTGGCTGAAGGAAATTATAGATCTTTTTCAACATATTTTTACGAAATGTTATAAGATTTACCACTTCTTCCGCTATCTATCAACATAACCTGACAGCTAAAAATAATTATTTTTCTTTGGTGCCAGAATTGCGCGTCCAACTACCATAACGGGGTTATTGTTGTTACACCAGAATTACCCAAAGATTTATCAACAACATAAATTATTTGAAAATTATTTGGTGTATGTTTTCTTTATACTAAATCAATATAGCGCTCTTCTGAAATGAATGTAAATTTTTCTTACGTCGATACTACTTTTTCTCGAAGCACTACGGTTAGCAAAACTTCGTGCGGAAAGCACGATGTTTTGCAAACGTACTATCTGAGGTATTCAGGGAAACTACAAATACCTTTATCACATTTAAATGTTGAGAAGATACATTTCAAAATTCTGTAGTAGAATTGAATCCTCCAAAAGCCGAAATGTATCGCAATAGATAATAAAGATATGTTTTAACGTTTTGGCAGCGTTCGAACCATCAAACCCATCAGTAACACTTTCAAGTACATTATTTGGCATCATGCCAAAATTCCTGGATCCGAGTGAAGCTAAATGAATTTTTAGAAAATTGAAGAAACATTTATCATTATAAATCCATGCTCAAAGAATGTATTATTCACTGTAATTAGGAGACAAAGTAATATAATTTTTCAGTTTACACAAAACGGAAATCAAATGCAAGTCATTAGATACGGTATCCAATGACAGTTCTAGAGATACACACCAAATATTTATAATCACAATGAAAAAAAGTTTATTAAGATTTTTTTATATCTCTTCGTACTTATAAGTACATAATAATTAACTTTATCACAAAATGATAAATTTGATCGGTTGTAGCACGCGCTCAATTTAAAATTTAAATTTCTAGAAACAATTGTATTGATAGTTGATATTTGTTAAAAAATGTGATCTTCTCCCCGCGTCATTCAAAAGATCGTTAACATTTATGAGGAATATTTTTCACGGTTCTCTTAAGGTCGACAGGGTGCCTACATTTTTTAATGCACAACAGATGTTAGTATCTTGAAAAATATATCACTATTGCACAACGCATCCAAAATAGTGTTTCCAAGTTGGGAATTCCGTTTTACTGGCTCTTTCATAGGTTAGTATTTGAAGCAATTGCAACAAAAGCAAACTAAGTTTTTGTTTCTTTATTGTCGTGCTATAGAGCTTCTCATTTGAATAACGTCCGTTTCTCTTATGTGGAAGGAACTTTCATTAATTCCAAATAAACAACTTTAAAGGTTCGTTTCAAATCTCAATACGTATCAGGTATCAAATTTACCTGGGGGAGTTTTCCTGTATATATTATGCAGCAGTATGAAACATAGAAAATTTTCCTAAAATTTCTCAAAAGAATGGACCCAAACATTCTGAACAACTTTAAGGGTCTGTTTCAAATCGCATCACATTTACATGGGAGTGATTTCCTATATGCAGTATACAGCAGTATGAAGCATAGAAAAGTATCAGAACATTTCTCAGAAGAGTCGACGCAAACATTCTGTTGTAACCTCGAAAGCACACGAACACCAATGGTTCATTTGAATGGTATGATACCAATAAATCAATTAACATATTGAAAATATGGTAAAATATCTGCAATTACGTGATAAATTGAAAAAAAAATAACCAAACGTCAATCTTATGTTCATGCCGTATTTAATTGCTAACCAGTTACGTACGCAAAATGAATAACTAATGCATAAAATATTATGATTATGAATATTCGTTCGTTGATATTTGTACGAGTAATAATCACATTGCCTTTACACTTGGAAAATAACTGCATGGTAAACATGGTAACTTCATGAGTCCATTGCCCGGTCGTAAGAAGTCGGACCTGTTCTAGGTGGTGGTGTCCCTGAGATTATTTGGGGAGCCTCCTCATGAGACACATCAAGTCCCTTGTGTGTTTGGAGATGTGGATATACTACCAGCATGTGCTAACGTATCAATTACAAGCTTTCATGGAGTTCGTGTATCCTTCTGAAGAATTTCTGTTCCACCAGGACAATACTCAACGCATCGGGCTGCAAACAGCCATGCTTAGTTCGAGGAACACTTATCTGAGTTTGTGACCATACAGTAGCACTCTAGATCCAGATACTTAATACCTGTGGAAGATCTCTGGGGTGCCGTCGGGTGGAACAGCAGGTCCATAGATGCTGGACCGCCGTTTCGGGCGAATTTGTAGATAAGGCTGCAACAAGCAAAGCTGGAATTACTTCCTGAAGCCTTGGGACATCTGGTGGAGTCACCATGGCTTGTAAAGACTGTTTTTTCGGCCAGTGCCGAACCAACACGCCATTACTGCTTTGTCGCTTGAATGCATACTTTAGGTATTATAAGTACAGTGCACTGTTTTCTTCCTTTTTTCTTAATATTTTGTAGGTCTAATCAAGAGTTGGAGTGATTTGGAATACAAATTGAAAACTAACATAATGTTAAGGTTTGCTTTTTCGAAAAATCTTTACAGATTGCTGTGGGTAACTTCCTATTTTCTCATTCAACATTCCTAAGTATTTTATTTCTTTAAACCAGAAAAGGAGAAATTTTCGCTAGAAATTAGTGAGTCCCTGAAGTCCAAAATAAAAATGTATTTATAGACAGAATTTTCAGTGTAAATAATGCCTTCTCTGATTCTTCCTTGAATAAGAAAAAAAATCCTAATCGCTGCATTCTCGTATTCCTAACGCAAGAGTTCAACTGAGACCTTGTAAACCTAGCTTATATTATAAATCCCTTCTAAGAGTTTCGTAAATATTTTACTAGAGTTCACAGTTTTCTACACATCTCATTTTCTAAAACTTATATTAAAACTAAGCAGTAGATTAAAGTGGATGAAAATTGGTAATTCGTCTAACAAATTGTATTCATAATATATCCCGGTTTATTATTATATTGTACTAAAGTATTATAAAAAAAAATAACTAGGTAAGTTTCTTATTTTTTTTATGCGAAATGTCATTAAAGCGAGTACATACTTTCTAAGAAAAGCCCAAAAGGAAAGTGATGCTATTAATAAAACGATCGAATTTTTGGGAAGAGTTTCTGAACAAAATTCTGGAGTTTTAATGGAATTGGTGGAAACGATTAATTTCCGAAATTAAATATTTTCTGCCTAAATTTTTATCGGGAGTAAAGAAATGTGAAAATCAGCAATCGATCTTGTTTTACTCAGGGTGAGTCGAAAGATTTGCAATTTTTGCATAAACCCATGTGCTGCGGGGGGGGGGGGAAGTCAAGTGTTTATACTAGTTCAAGTCGGGCACTGCACTCACTCGAAATTGATATAAAGTGGTAATCATTGATGTGAACAGCATTGCATATTGTGGTTCTGTTTGTAGTTGCGATGCCTAACAGGTAAACAGCCATAACCGGTTAATTAGGGAAGTTTTGCTTTACGAGTTCGAACTCGGCCATAACGCTGCTCAAGCAACACGAAACATGTGTCATGCGAAAGGGGAAGGTTTCGTGAAATACAGCACCATAACCTGATGATTCAAGATATTTCGCTCAGATACCAGAAACCTCGATTCTCAGCCAAGGTCAGGTAGGCCGCGAATCGTGGATTCGAAGTCGTTGTGACACGCCGTAGCGGCAAATCCTATAACAAGCACTCCCAGTTTATCAGACGAGCTGGGCATATCACAGACCACCGTGGTTCGTCACCTTCAGGACCTGAGCAAGTTCTACAGAAGCTGACGCATTGTTTCTCACGAAGCAACCCCAGGTGAAGCAAACCACCGAGTGGAAGTGGGCACGAAAATCCTAGAAAACCCGAGCGATGTAAATTTTAACCAAGTGCGGTGAAACGTGGGTATATTTCCGTAATCCTAACACACAACGGCAGTGGTTAAGCCCGGGACTGCTTCCTGAACCTGTTGCCAAACGTTGTCGCTTCGAGCACAAGCTCATGTTCGGCGTCTGGTGGAATTTCGAGGGGAAACTCCATGACGAATTTGTTCCAGACGGTCGGATTATCAACGCCAACCCATACTGCGAACAGCTGGAGAGGATGTATACCGTTCTGAAGGAGAAGTAACCGGCACCTGCAAACAGAAAGTGCGCTTTTCTATAGTAAGTCAACTCTCGGCCTGAAACTGCGTGATCGACGAGAGTAAAACTCCAGTAACTCGAGTGCCTAAAAATGATGCCCCATCGAGCACGTAGTTCGGACCTTACCCCTTCGGTTTATTACTTGTTCCGGTCCATAGCCCACTTAATTCACGGGCGGCATTTCAACAACAAGGAGGATGTGGCAACTGGGGCGAAGGAAAAGAATTCGTATCGTCGTTGAGTCGAAGAACAGGCGGACGGATGGCTCAAGACGGGGCAACAATATGGCCTACACATTGAATGCTAGTCAGATTTCATTGTAAAGGTACGCATGAAGACATAAAGTGATCCAAATATTGCAAAACTTTCGGCTCAACCTCTGCGGGACAATACTTATTTTTTGATTTTTTGTTATTACTTTGTAGATGTAATAAAGAGTTGAAGTGATTTGGAACGTGAATTGAATTGAACACTAACATAATGCTAATGGTTTCTTCCCTAGAAATTCTTTATAGATTGCTGTGGGTAAATTCCCATTTTCTCATTCGACATACCTAAGTATATTATTTCTTTTGAAGACCAAAATAAAAATATATTTAGTGACAGAATTTTCAATGGAAATAATGCTTTGTTTGATTCTTCGTTAAAAAGGAAACAAAATCCTAATCACTACATTCTCGTATTCCTAAAGTAAAAGATCAACGGGGATCTCGTAAACCTGCTTATATTATAAAAAGGTTTAAAAAGTTTCTTACATATTTCACTGGAATTCATAGCTTTCTGCAATTAAACGTATATTTGGTATTTTCTTCTAAAAGGTAAATGAATAAAAAGCAATAGATTTAAATTGGATGTAAATTTGTAGTTATTCTAACAAAATTATTTATAGTATATTTTGTTTCAGTAATATATTCAAAACAATTATAATAAATTTGATAACTAAATATAAATTTTGGAATGTATTGTGACATGTAAATTTCCATAAAAGCGAGTTTGTACTTGCTAAAAAAAATCCGAAAGGTGTGTTTTACTAATTAATAAAATGAGTTGAATTTTGGGAAGTGTTTCTGAACGCACTTCGAGTGTTTTTCGAATTTATATCAGTGGTGGAACCGATTGCATTAAAAATTAAATATGTTTTTATAAAGTTATGATTGAGAGTAAAGAAATGTGAAAATCAGTTATGGCTGTTGGTTTAGCTACGTATTTAGGATATTGTGCAAACACCAAAAATTTTCCACGCATGTTACATTTTATTTCAGTTCCTCCGGAACAAGGAATCAGAAAAGATGAACCGTGAAAAAACACTAATCGTAAATCACACCATGTCGTAAATGTAGAAGACAGAAAGCGAAGAAAGAAAACGTTTTCTTATTTTGTTTCAGTGATTTATACCGCCGAGCAACAGACAATATATAGAGACGAATAAAGAAACACTTCGGGACAGTTGAGAAGCAAATGAATCAAAATCACAAATAAATTATTTCTGTAAATCAATAGGGATGCAACCGTTAAACCTGCGCCCGAGTATAACAGAATATGAGCTGGAAAGTGTTGCAGCTGTTTTCAGAATCAAAGATGTTCAGAAAATAAAAAATCCCTCTCCATGAAAAAAAATTGTGACTTCAGAGCAACAAAAAGTATAGACAAACTCTGGCATAATGCATGGATTGTGAAGCAGTCAACGAAGCAAATGAAATTGCAGTACGATTAGGAGGCCCTTATGCAGTACATTAAGATATTTCGGTAGTGGGTCTGATTGTAAAGGACAGCTAATAGAAAATATCCGTTGTACTACTTGCAGTTCTAAAGCAAATCCAAACTTCCAACGTAGCCTTAAAATAGTTAAATGTTAAGAATAAGTTCTGACGTTTCTCTAATTTCTCAAAAGAGGAAATTATTGCCGTTCATAAGAAAAACAGCGATGTCCTATCAGCATGTGTAAGAAAGAGATATTAATAATTTAAACCTAGTGTAACTTCTCTAAATTAAGAATAAACTTCCGATGAATAGTAAATTCTTAAAAACTCTGAAGTTCTTGAAATGAAGTAATAAAGACATGGAACGTTTCCTTAAAAGAAAAATTATTTCTATTTAAAAAAGGCAGAGCTGTTTCACGGCATAATTTGTTTTGTGCTAACTATTTCCTATGTTCCAAGGCTGCAAGTTTTTTTACGTAGCTAAATTAATTGAAAACAAAACAGGAAAAGAAAACGAAATTTCAAACATCCGATGTGCATCTCTTTTTTATTATTTTAATTAAATATTGTGGAGAAATTTGCAATTACCTCATCGCCGATGCTCTCACTCATAACACATGAAAACCAAGATCTTGCACGATCCGCAAAAGAAAAATACATCACTTTTGGATCCAAAACCTTATTGATAAACGAAGGTAATTCATTAAATATTTTAAAATAAATAATCGCATTAAGATGAGTTAAATTTGTTTCGTTCATTATGTTTTTGTCATTATTTACGCGAAAAAAGTGTATGAGCGACAGCTCAGAATGAATGATTTGCATTTTTGTTAAAGACACTGTACTTTTATAAAAAGTAATAACACAGAAAAGAAAACTTATACGCCTCGTAATGAGTACAACAACCATGTTCTATGAAATTAGTGCTTTAATTAGCACCTTGGAAAAATAAAAAAAAAAAAAAAAAGAGTCAAAGATATGAAATTGATAAGCGTGTTGCTTTTTAAGCTAGCTCAAATGGTGAGACTATGCTTCAAAAATATCGTAAATCGAAAATTCTGGTTCACAGTAACTGTACAATGTACATGATATGATAAGGCATGTTTGTATTTCATAATTGTAAGGAATATCTTTGGCTGCCGAGGCTGCCTCGAAAGTGACTGGTGTCGAGGCTACCGCGAGAAAATAAATCCGTGATGCTCCAATGGATTGTGCTACCACCCGCTATATCTGACTTGTTTCCAGCCGGCCAATAGCACTCCACGCAATAGATTCTGGTATTGAATGCTGTTCAGAATACGTTGAAATTGAAGACTAATAAAATAAATATCTTGATAAATGTAACAGAATAAGGAAGTTCCCGAAAAACATTCATTTCTATCCTATTCTGTGATTTATGCACTCCTACGTCAAAAACGCTAAATTGCATTGGAATATGCACATTTCGCTGTCTACATCACATTTGGCTCCGGCTTTCCATGTTTCAGTAAGATAACATGTGATTGGCTTCCATAATGATGCCAAACTCATATTCTCCTCTAATTATTTTGAGCAGTGTATGTCATGAAAATTCTATTATTAAAACCATAATTTAATAACATAAAAAAAAACTTTAAATATTGAGTATTATTTGGAAGCACTTTTCCATGCATTTTCTACATTTTCACCCATAACTTAAAACATGAGGGAACTTTTCCTTCTTTGTTTTATATATATCAAGCATCGTTTTTGGAGGAGCAATAATGGAAAATGTTTTGGAGACTGGAAGTCAGAGTCGGAAATGTCGGACAAAAAAGCTTTATTCTTATGCTGGCCGTGTAGATTTTCATCAGGAATGGCAATCATCACTCCGAACAACATACGTTGTGCCGTTTATCTTTATGAACGGTACCTGCTAGAAACGAGGTTACCCTGAATAGGGTCTATCATACACCGATTTACTGTCATTAAAGAGAAAACTTAACCGACTTATCTGTTAAAGATATTTTGATATAACGGTGTTAGTTTGTGAATTCCATGCTGTTAAGCTTTTCGCATAATTTCCCGAGATATGATCCCATACACGGACCAACTACACTTGTGGTCTGGTGACCAGAGTTTTAAAAACGTTGATCTAAATACCAGGGCCATACTGAAAATAATCCGCAACAATGTTTACAAAATTGCGTCTTGTGATGCTTCAAGAAATAAGTACGACACCTTTATATATTTTTCTACAAATCCCCGTTTCTTTGGACACATTTTCCCTATCGTACTGGTAGTCTAAAAAGTACTTTTCAGAGGAACTCCGTTCGAGTTGCGCGAAGACATTTTCTTAGAGTTTCCTGTATTGCGTCCCAGCTCTGGAGGTGGTGTTGACAGTGCATCTGATCTTTTAGGAATCCCAAAGATGCTAGTCCAAGGGTGCAAGATCTCGACGGTAAGCAGGGTGAGGTAAAAGTTCTTATCCGAATTTCTGGATTTTTTCAGAAGTCAAACGGAAAGGTTGGGGCCTAGCATTGTCGTGCCTGACGATGACTTTCTTTCCAGACCGTTTAACACGCAAAGCACAGCGTAGCTTTTCTAATGTTTGGATACAACGAGCTCGTGGTTAGTCCAGGCTCTAAAAAATCAATCAGAAAGCACACATCTGCATCCCAAACACACTTCTCATTACCTTCGCACCAGACGGAACTCTCGCGCTTCTTCATGCTTGGTGAATGGAGATGATACTATTCAGTGGTCTGACGTTTTGTTTCAACTTTGAAACTGTGAAAAGAAATTTCGTCACCTGTTAGAATACTGTGTAAAAGGTTAGCACCTTCATTTCGGTACTGCTCCAGAGGTTGTTACAAGATGTTTCTGCACTGCTATTTGTGGTCTTCTGTCAGTCAACGTCGGACCCAGCGGGCACATATTTTCGGATATCCTAAGCTGCAAAAAAAACCTGAACTGCAGGGTGTCCTATGAACTAGGTCTGTTGAATTTTGTACCCCGTCACACATCTGTCATCACGAATACTGTGTAATTTAACGTTTTCTCTGTTTTGTTCTATGGAGTCTGTTCCATGGCGAACGCTATGAAACTGATCGTTGATGTCTGTGAAACAGCCTTTTAAATTCTTCACCCATCTTCTCACACTGCTTGCACACATGAAGACATATCTCCGTATGCAAGCTGAAACCTACGGTGTTTATCGGTAGCCTGAATTCATCTTTCACAAGGAACTGGGTCACAGCACGCTGAGAGAACGATCAATTTAGACACATTACTGACACTGGTGTCGTCATTTGGCTTTCATGGATACAACGAGAGATGGCACTACCTGTCCATTAATTATCATTCTGCTATACGTGACCTGTCTATGTAATACAGCGTTGTTCGTTACTTTCAATATGGCGTATATGTTAGAAAATATAAATTGTAAGCGAGATTCCGCTTTCTGGAAAGTGAAAGTCCAAAGTTTCTGTATGAAGTCCAACAAAATAATTTTTAAGAATACTGTTTTATGAAAATATTATTGAAAACAAAGGAATAAGACAAGCAAATTATGTTTTTAAGAATAATGTATTTCGGGAAAACTTTCATGTTACGAATACAATTGCATACCACTCAATAACTGAGTGTTTACCTGAGATGTGAATTCACGGAAAATGCTAGAAACGAATCATTGCAAAGATATTTCTCTCAGAAATACAAAATCTGTTAAATAAAAGCGCCTACACCTTAAGGTTCGGAACTTCAAACACTAATTTTCTGAGAATGATAAGAATGAGGGGAATCAAAATGCCTTACAAATGGACAAAGCACAGAATGAAAACTGTCATGGCTAGCGATACTCTTTCTCCTTTACCTGATGTGTATAAGGGGAAGACGGAGTCCAACCCTGTTTTTCCGGTGCAATGAAAATATTATGCAATCTTTAAAATTGTTTTAACGATTTCTGCTGAGCAATGCAAAGCCGCAAGGACACTCTTTTGGTATCTTTAAACAAGTGAAAGTACTAATTACAGTAAAGTTCCTCGTGTATAGACACATATGGTAGTGATATTTTTAACTTCTCGACATAGAAATCGTCGCTTGATAAAGAAATACATGCAGTACTCAAAACTTACCACATATGTCGAACAAGTAAGTGAGAAAGAAATTACTTAATTTCCGGGTTAACATGAAGACAAACGGGTGGAAAAGAGCATATGTTACCTGGGTTAGTAATCGCATGATCGCCATGCTGGATTATACATTTAGAAATACGGTAATTCCTTGAGTAGAAAAATTAAAATCTTTAAAATGCGAATGACTTCGCAAACGTTTTCTATTGGAAGAAGTCGGGATAGCGCTTACCAGAGCACCCCTTTTGTACCTTGCAGGCATTCTCAACCGATAGCGTCAGTGCGGGAGCGGAAGTTATCATGACAAAACTATGCATTAATTACACCACACACATACTGAGCAGCACCTCATCTAACTACCTTCGCATTTTCATTGTATTTACAATTCGTACGAGCATTGAAAGGCTGTTGTAACTGTCAGCGCCCCAAATCGTGACAGCAGGCGGAGGAGCAGTATGACACCCACAAATTGCAGTGTCAGCGGCAAGACAGAAACAAGTGATGTCCGTGAATACGACTTGGCTCTATTCGTCCAGTCAAGCATTTCTGGTACAGTGCAACTTCAACTATCTTCGAAGAAAAAGTACTGTGGTGAGTGGCCGTCGTCGCCACGTTTCTAGAGAGGGAAAACTCATTTCAGCCAATGTGTAATTCACAGCTTGTGCAAACACTGTGGTGTCCGTAGCTGCATGTGCAACTCGTGGAATGCCGTTCACTGTTAACTGTGAGGTGCTTCAATTTTTCTGAAAATGTTGCGACTGATGCGTTCCAATGACGGCCGAGGTGCTCCAGTTCCAGTATAAAAACTGACTTTACTTTCTCCCATCCAGTGTCACAAAATTAGGCAGATAGCTTTTACATCCCGACTGAAGAACCAACCAGCAGAAATTTTGCCCTACGACGAAGCCTTTTACAAACTTGTTCGGGTGAGCGTGAGATTCCTGATGACATCCTCCAGGTGTTACTAATCATTACACATCCTTTCACCACCAAGATCACTCCGAATCGCTAGTCCAGTTACCCAGATGAGAACAACCAGACTTAGCTACTCCAAGCCGTTTTGCCATTTTATCTTCCACACATATCCCGTGTGTTTTTCACAAATCGGAGCAGAATGAAACTTACATAATTAAGCTTTCCAAAAATCCCAAAATATGTGTATGTCCCTTTCAAATGTGGATTTTTTATATCGAACATTATAATACTAGTTAATTAAATCGTAAGTACTCCCCACAAAACCAATTAACTGGCTAAATTAAGAAAAACCAAATTGATGGTTTGAAATTATATCATTCAGGAAGTATTACAGTTAGTTATAAAAAGTTCTACTTTCAGTTCATTTTTCTTCAGCTAAAGAGAAAGATTGGTTCTCCTGGAGTATGATAGGTTCTCTGTTCCTGGAAAATGAATTATGTTCATAAAACAAGAGTGATTCACTTTACAGCCTTAATATTTGAAAACTGTGTTCTCGTTGTAAATGCATTTAAATCAGCTAAAATGTGCAATGCTGTATATGTCACGCGACATTTTCATCTGTGACCTTCGACTTCTCGCGGTGGGTAGCGTTACCGAAAGAAAAAGATCTGACTACGGAATACCTTATTTGAACGACTGAAAACTGCGTTTCCCTTAAACTCCATTTTGCGAAACTCGCGGAATGGCTTCCAGTCTATGCCATGCGTTGTGACAGTAGTGAAAGTGGAGTTATGAGACACAGAAGCTTGTAGCATTTACTGAATCTTCGCGCATTGGCGCTTTTCATCTCTTTAACAAACCTCTCTCTATGTCTCTCTCTCTCTCTCTGTACAGTTCTTCCTAGATCAGAGCATGGCGAAGGATGAAAATGCCTGTTTCTTTTTTTTTCACACACTGTAAGTAAGTTTGCTTTTACAAAGACATTTTCCGTTTCGTCTGTCGTGTTATATATTTCTTCTAGGTTTTCGAGCACCGGTTCCAAGCTTACCAATCTTGGGATTCTTGTGAGTAAAAATGTGTTTTTATTGTGGTTCATATTTTAGATTACAAAAGAGAAACGTATTAAACGTATTGAGAAATTCACGATGGCTAAAATGTGTGTTGAAGGAAAGTTGAACCGAACATTATTGGGTTTAATTAGTATAAAGATAAAACGTTGCTCTTTATTTCCTTCTAGAACAAATGAGATGCACTGCAAAACGTTATACGCGAATCTTCTAGAGAAAAAATTACGCTGAGTGTTTTTATAAAGATTCAGAATGTCTAACTGTTTTTTGCAGAGCATAAAAAGCTGTAGGTTATCCCACATAAATGTTTACCGCGAAATGGAAGTAATTAACATAATAAGCCTTGGCTTTGAATGAAACAGTTAGTTAAGCGTTGAAGCTGTATGTGTGACTTCTCCGTCCGAGTTGCTGTTTTTCTCACAGTTTTATGCCGAAGAGGCAACAAATTATGCCCTATTAAGGGCTCGTTTTTGTCCCCGAAGTCGATATGTATGATAGCACATCCACCCTACTCCCCAGATTTGGCTCCCGCAGACTTTTCCACTTCCCAAAGGCGGAGTGTGCCTTTAAAGGAGAGCGCTTCAGCGACATGGATGGTTTCGTAGGAGATGCGCCAATAGACTGAAGGAGGTCCTGATTCAGGACTACCACCGTGCTTTCCAACATCTGTGCAAAAGGTCTGACCGTTATTGTGAGGGGGAAACATTGATTTTAACAAGCTGTGCATTGTAATCTATTTCTGGTCACACTTCTTGTTATTTAATAACATTCTGAATGCTGATTACGAAATTTAATATTACTTCGAAAGCAAATTTTCACGTGAGTAAATGTAATTTTTTCCAATTGATATACAAATGGGTCTGCAAATTTTAAAATTGTTGTTGATGCAACAAGAGATAATCTCGCTTTTCGCAACTCAATTATTTGATGCAAAGGAATTTCTTTTTTAAAATGCAAATTTGAAATGAAACTGTATAAGTAATCAAAATTGTCTTTGTTCCATCTGTGACATTATAAAAAGCGAAGTGAGATCTGAAAGGCACCAGAAATGAATTTAGGAAGTTAAAGTTCAATATTCTAAACAGCTAGGAAAGTAAGTTTTAAAAAAAGGTCACTATTTACATTTATTTTCACTATATAATTCGGAAAAAATAGATGTTTCTAAAAAATTAATAAAAAGGAGATGAAATAAAATTTTGCTAATCTTTCGCACATCAATCAACCAGATGGTTTTCTCAAAGAAGGTAGACAGCTAACTCCAAACTGAACACTAGAACGGTTCAACAATTTGAACGTGGTGACTTGACTTGACTTGACAAAGACACCAAGCATTATGCTCGTTTAGCACGCGGAATCATGGCAGGAAAACCAAGAGGCAATCACTATTTCAAGAATTGGTTCCAAATTAATGGCGACTCCAGTTTGACGCTATCATTGCACGACTCGCTGTTGGTTATGATCTCCAAAGTTTCGCGAATAGCAGTAGATTTTGGGGTGGAGTAGGAAGCTAATTTCCTGACGTCATTCCACATAGGAGCAGCAGATTTGGAACTTTTCTTCTCTGGATACGTCCTTGGTTACTTTGCCGTTTTTTATATCCTTTTTATGTTCGTTAACTCTAATTCCGAAAGAACGTTCAGTCATTCCAATGTAGTATCGCGCGGATCCGTACGGATATACTATATCGTGGAGATTAATTGGGACAAGCTATTTTATTCTCAGAATTGTAATGTGATCGCATGGCGATGTCGGAAACATACGTAAACCAATTTTATCAGCTGTGAAGTGGCGTAGCTGTTAGAATTTGATACTAACAATGTGGTTTCACCGGTTTTAAACAGGAAATAGTTACTTCAGCTTCAGTTGTGAGCTTTCGTGTGTTACAGGTGGATGTTAGATTTTGTTCTCTGTAAGTACGTGTTGCTTTTGTGTATTGAAAAATGGATATTACCCCAGAGAAGCGTGCAAAAATAATTGCTCCGAAGGATCATACTTCAATGACAATGAGAGATATCGCTCTGCAGTTGGTGCAGGCAAATCAAGTGTATCAAGACTGCTTACGCGATTTAATGCGTCTGGATCATCGTCTCCATAAAGGAGAGGTAAATGTGGAAGAAAACGAAAAACAACTCCACGAACGGATAAATATCTAATCAGAAATAGTAAAATGATTCCCCCCCCCCAAAAACAAAACAAGTACCGACCTTCAAAGAGATTTATTAGCTAATGGTTGTGATGTCAGTGATTTAACTGTACGCTGTAGGCTTCTGAAAGTTGGCCGGAAGGCTAGAAGACGAACGAAAAAAACAATATTTAAATGCAAAATAGAAGATAAAACGTTTAGCATGGGCCAAAAAATATAAATCATGGACTGCTGACAACTGGAAAAAGGTAATTTTCAGTGATGAAACTCATTTATTTGTGCAGGGTTACCAAGCAAATGTCGTTAGACGAAGCAACTGTGAAACCTTAAGACCTGAGCATGTCAAACAAACTGTAAAACACCCTCTGAAACAGATGTTTTGGGGGATTTTTCACATCAAATGGCACTGGAAGCTTAGTTCCTGTTCAAGGTAAGATGAATTCAGCCAAGTACGTAGAAGTATTACAACGTAGGATTGTTCCATTCTTGGAAACTTTAGACGGGACATTTCAACATGACTCGGCCCCATGTCACAATTCAAAATTGCTCAAGAATTGCATGCGGGAAAATCAAATTAATTTGCTTGATTTGCCTGGAAATTCACCAGAATTAAATCCCATAGAAAACTTGTGGAATATTTTGAAGAGACGTTTAGGTAAAATGGACTGAACAACCAAAAAAACGCATGATAACGAATGCTATAAAAGTGTGGTTCCACGATTATGAAGTCAAAAATATGTGCACTCAATTAGTGGAGTCAATACCAAATCGAATTCAAGAGGTCATTTCGGCTAAAGAAGGACATAGTTCATACTAATACAGGTATTTATCAGTGTATATCAAAGCATAGAATGATATAAAGGCATTGTTATGGAAAAAAGAGTGAGTTTTTACGTTGAACCAATTAATTTGCACAGTATAGTAGTAGAGGAATGGCATAAATACCTGCTTCATAGGAAAGTGGGGACTTCTCAGTGTTTCCCTTAAGCATAGTTTATAAAGTTGTTGGAGATCTGATGCCAACACCACGGTTCATCTTCTTCAGCGCGTTCTTGAGCTAATAGGAAACATTTGGTATATATGGAATTGATCGCAGGTAGTGTAGCTGCGGCATAGAAAGATTAAAAGGACTGGTTCGGGTTTTCTCGATGTTTGACTGGTTCGGGTTTTCTTAAGTTCAGTTGGTGTATTACTGTTCCTTGTTATTAATTAACTAAAGATGAGCTTAACTGCTATTTGGTGATCACGGCGCAAGCGATGACTGCGACACAAAAATAACAGTTATTTTTAACCCTGATTGGAATCACGGTTTAGGACCTGTTCCTTCACTTCTGTGTACCAGTGAAGTAACAAATAGTAGAATCACATAGAAGAATGGTGGGAGTGTGTGTGTGTCGCGGTCATATGCAGCGGATCGTGAGTTATTAGTTTTAAACTTTTATACGCACATCTGCGCCAATCCTTAGATTTTTTTGTAGTTTTTTACGGCTTTTTCAGTTGAAGTATGGGTTATTCCTTCATACGTTTTTAGCGGTTAGTTAAATTTTGAGTTCAGATTATCAAAAATACAGTTCTTTTATTCCTAACATGGTATGTTACAATTTTGAAAGAAACGATGCAGCATTTTTTTTCAGCTTTGAAATGGATGAAGCTACTAAAATTTACTAAGTAACGTTCACAATTTACTATTTTCTCCGAACTAAAAAAATGAACCTCCCTTACTGAGAGAACGACGTAACGGTGAGCTCACAAACAACGCTGTGAAAAAATCAGGAAGGGCTGGCAGCTGCCTACTCGGAACAGCAGATAACGAGTAACAACCAGTAACAACTATCAGCTACAGGAGCAGAATTCACACGTCAATAGTTAAGACTGTGCTGGGAAAATCACGAAGAGCATTAAGGGTAGCAATGGCAGAGTGAGGAGCGTTTATTGGATAATCATTGCTACTCATGGTTTTCAGTAGCAGGCGCTACTTGTGATTTTACGATAACCGTGATCAAATCACAGGTAGTGAAATAACGCTCATCTCTAATAATAACGTATTCATGTATTTATTCGTTCTGCTTTTTTCTAGAACGGCTTTAAATGGTCCGACATTTGCATGACTCATCTTTGCGTCTAGAACGTTCTTAACTAGTCTGTGGCCGCTAATAAAGATCGTCTTTATTTCTGTTAGGTAGTTACTTTCATTAATAAAAAAATTGTTTCTCGCAATTACACCAAATAACAAAATGAATAACGTAAGGCATGCAATTCTCTCTAAAAATCTCTTGTTTTCATAATAATACGTACACGTGATTTTCATAATAAATGATTCACATTTATTCATTTTTAAGATTAAAAGAGTACCTTCCATAATATCCATGTATCTAAAGCTTCCATTTTTGGATTTCATATTACTCCTCTTTTTTGTGAAATGTAATTAAGCTGATTTTTTGAACAATAAAAAGAAGATCCTTATCACGTGAATTTATTTCACAAACATTTATTGGCGCTCAGCATATTCAAACACAACCAAAAGCATGCATACCTATATCAGTCAAAAAATCTAGATTTCACAGTTTATGGAAACATTTTTGTAAAATGACCACCATTTCTTACTATGCGGCAAACATAATGAAATTTCTAATAGCCCTGTTAGACGAGACATATTAGGGTTTCAATAAACAGAGTATGGAAGGTATGGCATGTTTAAACAAATGTATATAAAGTATTTCAGCTAAATTTCGAGAATTTGTTTTACCACGCGTTTTGGTGAAGATGTGTCTCTAGACAAAGGTGAAACCGCCAAACAGCTAATCTCACAGTTTGCATTGAGAGCTCCCGCTGGCGATTTTATCCCACCATAATACTTTGCCTAGTCAGTATACGGATGAAATTCTCCACTTACTCTCCACTTATTATGACCGAGCTGTAGCTAACAAATTAGGTTCTCCAACTTCGCATTTTACATTGCTGCTCTAACTCTCATATTTTGGGGCATCGCTAAGTAAAGTAAGCTTCTTCGTCGCTAGAGGTGCTAACTTCGAGCTTCCCTGGCAATTGTACAAATCACTTAGTTCCACCAACTTGCCTAAGAAACAGATCTTGCAAAATTTTACAATACACCTTTTCTGTTCCTACAGGAAAGCGTTTCCATTATATACGTATGATGCATTTCAACAGAATCCGCAGTAGAAAACTTTCCCAAACTTTTGCAAAAACATTTTATAAGAAGCCTTCTGTAAGAATTTGCACTCCGGGTAAACAACATCAGCTATACTAAATGTTGTAAAGATCACTCAATTTTCCGCCTGTACTAGCTCTAAGATTTTTATGGAAGGTTTTATGAAGGGAGTGTCCGACCCCAGGTCTTAAACAACATCTCGAAGTAGGAAGCTAGGAGGTTGTGCTAGAGTGCCCGACAGAAAAGTCACATGGAGTAGAGTTGGAAAGTTAACTCAAGACTCCCTTATTTAAAGCGGATACCAGTTTCAGGGTTCCGATGGCTAAACGCACCTATCCGTCGCACGCTGAACATCTAATGTTTCGATCGTCCGTCCCTGCCTGGGATCGATCCTGAGACTTTTCCGTGGCAGTCATGAACGTTGACCATTAGGCCATTTGCGTCCCAAACAGACTTTTGGATTAAAACGCTAGCTTTTCATCTTTTATTTCCAAAACACAGGCACATGTGCCGACGCACGTACACCTTGAATCGTAGTAAGATTTCGAATACGGTAACTTGGAACATTTTGTGAAAAAATTTCGTAACATGATCTATTGTAGCCTGTTTTCGATTGTGCTAAATGATTGAATTGATTAAATTTCGTAGCACGATGTATTGTTGCCTGTTTTCGATTAAGCAAAATGATGTGTAAGTTGTACTTGTTAGAAGTGTGGTCTCGCAATTACACCAACGAAAAATGATCAAGGACTTACGAGCTTCAACCGAGTTTTGCATTTTTAAATATTTCCGTGTTTTGTTATCCGTTGTATTATATTCATTATTTTAGGAACCATCGAAGCAAAATCTGGATTTTAATTTCATATTTTTCCTCTAGTAGATTACGTTATGAGCTACTTTATAGATGCACTTCAAACTCCGGCCTTAATATGTATATGAACATATTTTCCTTCAGAAGCATAGAAAACATTGAAAGGCAACGTCAGTGTTCTGCACATTGGATTAAAAAAATTAGACACAAAGTTTTTTAAGGAAATTTCATATTCAACTATAGAAAACGATTTCATGAGGAATTTTGGAGAAATATAATAATACAAAAGTGCTTTTCAAGGTGCAGTAAGAGAGAGTCATGTTTTTGTAACTATGTAGAGAATTATTTCATCTCGGGACGATATTTTACAGTTGATTTGGAGAAAACTAAAGAGGAAGGAGGAACTCATGGTATGAAATTATTTTCCTAACACTCATATAAAGGGGGTGCTAATTTTCCTTAGTAAAAATCTGTGTCCCATACTAAGTTATTCCAAAATGAGGCAACACATTTTCTTTGAAACCCTAAGCGCTTTAATAGGGGTTACATGAACATTTCCAGCGTAACATATCATTTCATTTGAAGAAGATACGACACATGCGCCCAAAAATATTATTACTGTCGGCAATGAATGCAAACCCAACCCTTGGGAAATTGTGCATTAGTGTCACAATGTTCTATTAAATATTTCTTAACTTTGCATAACAAAAATTGCAATGTAATTAAAGAAGTCGAAGAATTATCAGATTGAATCAGATGTTCCTGTGCCTCAAAATTAGTTCTCCAAATTGATCTTTGTTATTAATGATGTATTTAAATTATGTCTAATGTTGCACTCAGCAGATTCATTTTACCACATTTCTTTATTGTAGTTTATGAACCATTACCAGCAACTCGATGAGCTGTAAACATTAGTCCGTCCCTAATTTACACCTATTTGTTCCATGGAAATGACACAGCCAGTGGCGTAGAACAACAAAGAATTTATGCTTCGTTATCTTGTTAAATTATTAAATTATGATATCTACTTGGAATTACCGTGACCGATTATCTTATTACTTTTATGTTTGCATCACCATATCCCTGAAAGAATAGGAAATCTCGAGGATACGGAAAAAACATTAATGAAGAATTATGCAACTGAAACCAACAACAACAAAAATAAAACCTTTCAAAAATGGAAATAACTTAGTGACTTCCGTTGTTGTGTTCATAGTTTAAATTTGGGAGTGTAATTGTGCCTACCTGAAGAGTTCTTATTCTAGTGCGTTTTCATAAAGTGCAGCAGACGAAAACTTGTAATTTTAAAATTTAAACGATTAGAACAATCTGAACTTCAAAAATATTTCGCCGTTTCCTTAAGCTTTGGTCGAACTTGACAGTGAATCACAACTGTGCTTAGTAAATATGTTTTGTCTTTGCTGTGCCTCAGTTTTAATACATTGCTTGAAAATACCGCATTCGGACTCAAACAATACATGTTTTCAGAAGGAAATAGTATGAATAATACTTGGATGATATTTACAGGTCCGTGTAACGGAATTACATTGCCACCTCTTGCTACCTAAGAGAAATAAAAACATAACTTTACGCTCAAAGAAAAACAAATAAAATTTTATTTATGTTAAATTTTACACCACGTTGCATCGTCTTTGGCACTTGAAATTACATTTCGTATCACTACTAGTGGTCCTAATGAGCAACTGTTAACAAGTACGAAAGATAAAGCAAATTGCTTTTCACCAAATATCTAAAAGCTTAAGAGTTGTCTAAACCATTGTTAGCTTAGTCGTGTTTTTCTTAACACTGATATTCCTCTAATATCCGAATGGTTTACTTGTGAGGAAAGGCAAATACTGGTGGCCGTCAGTAAATTCCTGCCACAAACTGTTCTTTGGAAATGTTGTTCATCTTTTCAGATTGATATTCAAACTCTGGGTATATAAATACACTGCTAGCCCCCCCCCCCCCGAAAAATGCAACACCAAGAAGGACACGAGATAGCAAAGCCAGATTTACTGGACACATAACAACAGATACAAAGATGAAGCGATAGGGCTTACAGATCCGTGCGACTTGCGGAACACTCAGACATCAATAGTTCGTGTGGCCCCCATGGCTGGCAATAACGGCCCCTACAGGCCACGGCATCGAATTAAAGAGGCTTTGGATGTGGGCTTGGGGTATGTCGGTCTAGGCTGCTTCCACATGTTGCCACAGTTCACCAAGCGTAGCCGCGGGTGGTGCTTGCCGTACCACTCGGTTGCCGATCAGGGACCAGACGTATTCGATGGGCGACATATCGGGAGAACAGGCTGGCCAATTCAGCAGTGACACCTGGTGGGCCGTGAAGAAGTGTTGCACGATGCGTGCCACGTGCGGTCGCGCATTGTCCTGTTGAAACGTAGTCGCTAGCAGATCCTGCAGGTAAGGGAGGACTACAGGCTCCAAAACGTCGGCGATGTAAGGGTGGCTGTTGAGTGTACCAGTGATGCGTACCAGATTGGTGCGGGTGTCATATCCAATTGCGTCCGAAATCATAACGCCAGGCGACGGACCGGTATGGCGATGCACAATTCAGGCGTCATACAATCTCTCCCCGTGGTTCCGCCGCACGCGGATCCGCCCATCCTATTGTTGTTGGCAGAAACGGGATTCGTCAGAGAAGACAATGTCGTGCCATTCCATAGTCCTGGTGCGGCGTGCAACGGCTCACTGCCGCCGCACTCACCGGTGGTGTGACGTCAATGGCAATCGGAGCAACGGGTGCCTTGCGACAAGTCCCCGCTCCTGCAGACGACGTAGAGTGGTACGTGCTGATACTTGTTGTTGCGCAACACACCATATTTCCTGCGCTAACGTTCGTGATGTGGCGGTGCGAGCCGTCAATGCCCGCCGCACAAAATGCCGGTCATCTTGTTCCGTGGTGTGCCGTAGCTGCGGCAATCGCTCACGTTGGTCCGTCCCTCCCTCCTGCACCTCCCGAATTCATAGTCTCCTCACTGTGGCTGGATGTCGTCCAACAAGGGCACCGATGTCTCGGTACGATAAACCGCTGTCGCGATGGGCCACCATTCGTCCTTTGTCGAACTCCGAAACGTGCTGGAATGACTGCCATATTCTGCGACGAGGCATCAGGAAGCTTTCCACGCACAGATCCGGCAGCACAACACACTTCCACTACTTACACCCCGCCTTTTGTGCACCCTTCTTATAGTGCTTCTCGGTGGCGTGCCTGACGCACATGATTTGCATATGTCCTGCAATACTAATCGTTTGCATGTCCTCTCGCGGGCGACGCTTGCTGCGAATTTCAGGCCAATCGGATGCTTTGTTTTTGGTGTCGCATTTTGGGTGTCCAGCAGTGTGTAAACGTTTAAGCTTGTCGTGCTGTAGACAAATATGTTTTTTCAGATTTCCGCAACGTTTCATGTACCGACTTGTTTTTCTAGCCCATTCACTTCTAGTAACCCGATTTCCAGTTAAAAGTTTGGAATAAATTTTAAAACAGCAAAATTTTCCGATCTGCATGAAGACGCCGTTATTCACTGTCTGTTCCAGGACCTTAAGAATTGAAAAAATCAAAGCTGTATCTTGCTATAAACACGATTTTCTGCACTTTTCTATAAAATGTACGGCAACTTTTAATGTTTCCAAACCGTTTTCTCTCTGGAATTTTTTGCTATTCAACCACCAAGAGAACGTGTCTGATAATGTTCCAGGTAGCATGAGTAAGGTGAAAGCCCAACCTATGAAATTATGGTTATGAAGTAAGACATTGACGGATATATCGTCGTTCGTAAGTACCGCTAAAGAAGAAACAGCTTGAAGAAAGGAACCGCTTGAAGAAAGGGCATATGTGGCTTTGGATGCATGCTAGAATTTTCTTTTCAGTCTGCTGTTTTAAACATAATTGTGGTGTGGTCACTACATCTTAATGATATTTTTGCTGAAAAAAATTTGACACTTCGAAAAGAAGAATAGAATCCAGTTTCGTGTATATTGAAAAATTTCAATGTCCAGTTGTACTTGAAGTTATTTTACATACAGTGCCAAAACTTATCTGTAATCGTTCAAAATCTTTGTTTTAAAATGCAAGATTTCAAAAACTATATATATTTCCCTACTATATCATTATATTGTTAAGAAAATATATATTCTTATTTATTATTTTTATTTTCTTCCTTTTCCAGTAAAATTGGTTTATGCACCTTAGTTAAAAAATGGTGTGTACAAATGAGCGTTTTTATCTTTTTTGCTTTCTTCCTTTACCAGTCAAGTTTACACTCCTTAAATAAAAAAAATTGTGAATAATGGTATACCTGTGTGTGTTTCGTTGGTTAGAAAATATGCATCGTTGTGTGGTAACTTGACTTCATATTTTCCCCTCGTCGATTGAAAGAAGTAGAACTTTTGAAATTAATTCAATGGTTTCCGAACTAAAAGAAACGCGTTTTTTTTAGTGCAATTAAATTTTTTGGAGATAAGTAATGGCTAGTTTAGATTGTATTGTGCTAATTAAGTCCGAATTAGTTATCTGCTACAGAATTCAATAGTTAAATAATAAGAATATTGCTAAGAACTACTGTGTTCTCGCCAAAATCGAGTTGGTCAACACCAGGCACAAGAAAAACCCGTCTGTAGTTTGGTAACCGTTGAGACAAAAATTTATCCGAAGCAAATATAAAAATGTATTTGTTTTCTGTGAAATATTTAACTCTAGATCATGTGATTAGAATGTACGTGTTCTAACTTTTTCTCAACAGATGCAAGTGCTGGAACATAAAACGTTGATTGCTGATATTAAGTTCGGTTTGTTGTTGTAGTGAATTTTGAGAGAAATAAGCTTATATCACAAATTTGTAAAAAGCCGAGTTTAATTAAAATGTGAAATATGTTACTGCGTTTGCATAATGCAAAATTTTCAGATTGAAAAAAGCACCCAAACTTGCAACAACATGTATATTTCCATGTCGTAACGTTCTCATTTTTCTAAATATGAAGTTCAAATACATGGTAGTATTGTAAAACATACATTAAAAGCTTCGAAAATTCATATTAATATAAGAACGTCTTTCAACTTTTTCTACTGTATAATTTGTCAATTTTCAAATCAGGTTAAATGGCTTTTCAGTTAATTGGTGTACCTATGTTAAGTCATAATGGTTATGATATTTATACACAGGGTGACAAGAGGTCCGCAGCTTGGAGGACATGTCCTTATTTTCTTACAAAGTCCTTGATGCTTTAAGATAAATAACCCAATAGTGGCATGTTTTCAATAAGGAATAATTCGAATAGATTTTGATGATATTCGATTGAAATCGTATATACAATCAAGCAACGCTCAAGTGTATTCATACATTTCTAGATACACGCTCGCGTCCTCCCTCCTTTATTTTGTCACATGTGAGTCAATAGCTCTGTGAAAACCGGCCAATCCGGGTTAGTCTGTCTGTCGTTCATCGCAGGTGTACTGTGCCGTGCGGTGAAGTGGCGCCGTAGTCAACCCGTACTGCTTGTTTTGTGTGTTGTGAGTCGTTGCTGTGAGTTTTTCTACTTATAATTCAAGTTTTGTTATTAATCAGTGAGAAGTAAAATTGATCGCCTGTTTATGATATTTACAAAACAAGAAGCCCTTGCATTTTGTAGACGGAATTTTATAAGACTTTCGGGTTTCCATTTTTCACTTCGTCTTTGTTGTTTACTTGGACAAATTTCACTCAGGTTATGTACTCATTAAAATCTTGATTATTGTCGTCTCAACGGTTGAGAATCATTTCGCGTATGATAGAGTTTCTAATTGCATTCGACAATTACTAATACTTTCGGAATTTCGTACCCTTGGAAATAAAAAACCCAACGGAACTTCCTTTTCTTTCATTTGCTGTTTTTCGGTAACTTTATATTCATTTATGTTTGTGAGAAATGAATTTTAAAGCCATTAAATAAGTGTATTTCCACTAGCACTGCATGTACGTGCAGAATGATCAAGGAAAATTTTATTCCAAACTTTTTTTATTAAGGTCGCTCGTGTGCCTGTGTCTGTGTGTATACATCGTTTCAGAAGGAATATTTTCCTACCGGACGACGGTTATTTGTTGAATTACAATTGGTTATCGTATGGATCTTTGGTTGCGATATTAGTTAGTAGAAATTTATAGCATTGTACACAGTCGAGTCACATTATTGTAACCACCTCCTACTTTTGGCGTCAACAGCGCGTAGCCAATAAAAGAAGGCACGTCTCTTGATCTGGCTTCAAGGATATATCAGGCGTGCTGCATGCATTATGAAAACATATCACTCGTTACTGTCGTGGAAAATGGAGCGATTTATCAGTTTTGCAAAAAGGGATGAATATCGGTTTTCCGGCCAAAGGTGGCAGTATTTCTACCCACAGCGAAGTTTGGGAACTGTTGGCGTACTGCTTTTTTGAATTGTATCGTAATTGGAGAAATGGCGCCATTGCGGATAAGCGAATGGAAACTGTGGAGCACCACGTGCCACTGATGTGAGACGGGAACGTCGGCTTCGAATGCGTGATGTTCGATCTAAACGCTACAGTGGAGCAACTCACTGGCCGAATGAACCAGGCGGCTACCGGAGGTGTTTCCAAAACGACAGTTCTTTGAAAAATGCTCCGTATGGAGCTTCGATGAAGACGGATGGTCATTGCAGCTATGCCAACGAAGGTGCATCGGGAGAAACGGATTACATTTGCACTGCACTATCGGAAGTGGACCTCGGCTGATTGGCAAAGTCATGTTTTCATGACCTTCTCCGATGAGTCATGAAAACATGACTTTGCCAATCAGCCGAGGTCCAATTCCGATAGTGCAGTATAACATCGGGAGAAAAGGATTACACATTGCACTGCACTATCGGACTTGGACCTCGGCTGATTGGGAAAGTCATGTTTTTATGACCTTCTCCGATGAGTCATGATTTCTGCTTCATCGAACGTATGGACGTTGTCATATAGCGCGAGAAACATTGGAGAACAAACAGTCTTCAGTCATTGCCGGAAGAACACAAGCGGGCTGGGACAGCGTTGTAGGCTAGGGAATATTTTTTTTTTTTTTTTTGATTGGAGGTTTAACGACCACCGTGAGCAACTCAATGGGCTATAAGCAGTCGCCCGTCCCTAATTTAGGGTCACTGGTTCCAGGGAAGGGAGAGAGCCAGTGCCGTAAGACAAACACAACATCCATGCCTGACCGGGATTCGAACCCGGACCCCTTACGGACGAATGATCAGAGGCCAGCGCCTTAGACCACTGCGCCACCGGGGCGGCAGGGAATATTTTCGTGGCATTCCCTGGGTCCATTGATACCTATGGAAAGCACTATGGACCGAATTCCTTATGAATCCATCTTTGCAGACCACGTAGACCCATACATTCCAATTGTCTTCCCTGGGGCGAATAGGATCTTCCAGAACAACAATGCGACGAGTCGCACTGCTAAAAATGTCCGAAAGTGGTTGAAAGAGAACGATGAAGACTTCAAAGTACTTCTCTGGCCTCCAAATTTGCCATACCTAAATCCAACTGAGCATCTGTGGGACCACTCACATCCCGTCTAGCTGCTTTCCGCGCTGCACATGATGGTAACTTTGCATATTAGCTGGTGGTCGCAATAGTGTGACTCGACCGTGTAGATTTAGCTTATGCAAAAATACATTACCTTGCTTTATATATCGTATCTTTAATATAACAATGTGATTGCAAACGTTGCCTTGAAAATGCTGGCGGAGCCGTTAATGGATATTTGGCTAAAAAGATATGCTTCAGTCTTTTTCATATTCATTTCCATTATTTTCTCAATTTTATTCCGTACATTCGTCGATTAGTGTGCTTTGCCCTAATCTGTGACTGGCTGTCCTCATTTTTTTTTTCACAGGTCTCGTTTAGAATCAGACGGAAGGATTTCTCCATTTTCAGTATCGTCTTTATATTTCTGCTGGAAACAAAAAGGCCATCATACTACGAAAAACATTTCCAATATTCTGAGATTGTGATAAGCCCGTATTGCAAATTAAGCTGATCTTTCTTTAACTATCAGTAAAAATACAGACTTTCTTTTTCTCGCTCACTTTTAGTTCAGGTGGTTTAGTCGTAGGTATAGTTTGATAGTGAACATTATGTTGCCGCATCGCTTTCTCTGTCACATTGGATTTAAAAAAAAACAACAAAATTTTTATTTGTTGTTCAGTTCTGAACTGCCAGTTACACAAACACAAAGAAAGAAAGCTTGAACACCAAGCGGATATGAAACTTCACATCGACTAGCTTATGTGAAACTAAATATGAAGAACTGCAACCAATTTTATTAGACGGCAGGTAAATATAAAATCATTTTCACATGTAATTGTTTTTTGTGGCTGGATAAAAAAAATCCGAAGTGCACTAACCTTCCAGAGAAGATAGAAAGTTGGAGAATCTTCGTAAGTCTTACAATAATAAATAAATAAATTTTGCTTAGCCATAAGCGCTTTTTGATTCTGTGAAGGTACATGAGCTCTCACAACACCCGCTAAAAAGTTATTTAAGATAGCATAAGCCTACCCTACTGAACGTTTTAAAGGTGCGGTTGACTGGAATCCCAGCGAATTCGTTAGGTATCCCAAAACAAAGGCGGCTGTCGTTGTCCAAACAGGGTCTTTGTGAAAGGCAGCACTGTTTCCTGTGCTGGAGGCGTTGCATCAGATGGAGAATCTGGATGGGATGGAGAGTAAGTGTGTTAACATCAGTAGGTGTTAGACAGACCGCCTTCCCTTCTTTTTCAGGTTGGGGTTGAGATGGTGAGTACTGATTGCTGCTCCTGCATTCGGATGTGGTTTCTATGAGTTTCATCATCTTGACTATTGAATTGTTTTACCTTCATCAGCCAACACTATTCAGTGGAACACGACTCATGGTCAAGAAACTCATGTAAAATGTCAATGAGACTGCCATCCTGGAAGTAACCTTGATTATTTTCGCACATTCTAATCGTCCCATCTGACATTTCATTTCAGATAAATCCATGAAAGAATAAATATTCTGGACGGGAGATGGGTCAAAACGCTATAAGGAAGCGACGGTACTTCGACTAGCGAAAATCTGAGGATGTTCAGATTCCTAAGGTAAGTTTAATTAGTCTCTGTTGCTTGGAACTTTACTTTTTGGGTGGTGCAACGGTTAATACTCGAACGGAAATCGGGAGATACAGGTCTGTTCTCGCTCCAGGGTAATGAAATTTTCAAGTTTTCTGAGAGATGTCACATGTATGACCAGTAAGAGCAATAAGAAAATTCAGAATTTATATTCTGTTTGCTTTGTATATTCCATTTCAGTTTAAACGCCTACAGTATTATGTTCTCAGTTTAGTGATGAGTATCAACATGTGCTGGGTTATTCTTTTAAAGTTGTTGGACTCGACTGCAAAGCACTACGTATTTGATCTGACGCTCTTAAAGTACAAACTTTTTTGCGCTTCATTAGAACTACATGTTATACTCATCACTGCATAGAAAAAATATAGATCTTTCAAACTTCCTCTGTTCTCAGACAATAAAGTCGGGTTTAATACAAATGTGCCGGTAGAAGTATGGGTTTAATTCACTTTCCTAAATTATTTTCTTTTTATTATTGGAACACTTTAAATTCAGTATTTTCGTGCAACAGATGATAAACAAAATTTCTGGAAAACGCTGGCCCAGAATCCCTCAGGTTTATTTTTCGCTGATCCCAGACTACGCCGGTTATACATAATGTGAACTTGACTTGAAAAATAAATGAATTAATAAAATAGAAAACTAACATTCCTGTTGGGATGTGTCATGTGAAGAGAATTTATTTTATTATAGCTGCTAGGAAATCTCAGGTTTCAGGTAAAAATTGTGTTAAACTGTAATCTAACATTACAAAAGTACTTACACTGACGGAAAAAAATCCAACACCGCGAAAAAAATAGTTGTAGAGGAATGAAATGGCGGCAATATATTTGTATAGGTAACATATTTAATCGATTAAGGCTTCAAGATCACAGCTTAATGTAAGCGCGAGAAGAGCCATTGTAAATGTGAAATGCTATTACATTAATAACCGGCGTAACCGCCAGAATGTTGAATGCAAGCACGCAAAAGTTCATGATTGTGTCTTACAGGTGCTGCATGTCAGTTTGTAGGATGGAGTTCCATGCCTGTTGCACTTGGTCGGTCATTACAGGGACGGTTAACGCTGGTTGGGGGTGACGCTGGAGTTGTCGTCCAATGATGTCCCATACGTGCTCGATTGGAGAAAGATCTGGTGATCTAGCATGCCACGGCAACATGTCGACACTGTGTAGAGCATGTTGGGTTACAACGAAGGTATGCGGGCGAGCGTTATCATGTTGGAAAACACCCATTGATATGCTGTTCATGAATGGCAGCACAACAGGTTGAATCACCAGGCCGACGTACAACTGTGCCGTCAGAGTGCGTGATATAACCACGAGAGTGTTCCTGTTGTTATAGGAAATTGCTCCCCAGACCATAACTCCAGGTGTAGGTCCAGTGCGTCTCGCCGCAGACAGGTTGGTTGCAGGCGCTCACCTGGCTTTCTTCTAACCAAAACACGGCCATCACTGGCACCCAGGCAGAACCGGCTTTCATCAGAAAACAGAACAGATCTCCACTCCGTCCTCCAATGAGCTCTAGCTTGACACAACTGACGTCGAAACGGCCGTGGTTGGGAGTAAGTGGAATGCACGCTACAAGGCGTCTGGCTCGGAGTTGTCCTTCAAATAACCGATTTGTAAGAGTTCGTTGTGTCACTGTGGTGGCAACTGCAGCTCAAATTGCTGCCGCAGACGCAGTACGATGCACCACGGCCATACGCCGTACACAGCGGTCTTTCCTCTTAGTAGTGCCACGTGGACGGCCGAGACTCGGTCTTCTTGAGGCAGTACCTTCTCTAGACCACCGCTGCCAACAATCATGCACAGTGGCTATATTCGTGCCACGTCGTTCTGCAATATTGCAGAAAGAAAATCCACCTTTTTGTAGCCCTATCACACGACCTCATTCAAACTCCGTGAGCTGTTGATAATGGCTTCTTCTTAAGGCATTCTTGACTAACATCAACACACTATGTCGAATCTCAACGATAACTAATGCTCATGAACGTTACAGCACGTATTTACAGCAAACCTGCTTTGCATGGTCCGCGGGGCGCTACTAGCGCCACACGTATGCGCTGAGCGCGAAATTTGCATAGACGTCATCTTACAGATGTACTCTCACCGCCTACCAACTTTTGTTTATCTAACACAAACCCTTCTTGGTGTTGGGATTTTTCTTTCCGTCAGTGTATTTGTGATACAATGCAGAAGCAGTCGTTTATTAGTTAGAAAAATTAAATATATTTTGACACTAACTAAGTGTTTTTAATTTCATTATTTTTTTTACTTAATCTGTTGTAAAAACCACTTGTCTACGAAGATGAGTACTGATCAATCAGGAGCTGGCAACACATGATGCAGTCACTTGTCCGAGGTGGGGCTGTGTTTGAATCTACAGGACGCACGGCACTGGTTCTCTCACTTCCTAAGAGAAGAAAGAACTATTACTGTCCAAAGGCGAAGGAGGCGTGTGCATTGCGACATTTGTAATGAATCACATCCATTTCACTACGATCCTACAATCCTAAGTATGTTTTCGATGATTACTGGGGCCTTGTGGGTGCATATCCGAAATACTTTCAATTGATGCTGCTTCGTTTCCTTTCCGTTTATTTACAAAATATGCTGTGTTCTCTGTAATATTTTAGGTGAACGGGGGTGGGAGGCAGAACACATTTGGACTAGCTTCCATTTGATCTAGAGGGTCAAGTAGTTCCGCACATTTTCTGTTTTTCTTTTGTTTGAAATGCTGATAGGTAGAATTCTGTAACGAATAATAGCATTTTTATAGAAAAGAAATATTGCATAAATATAACAGATTATTTATTTCTAGTTTCTTTGCCCCGTTAACGAACTACTGGTACGCTGATAAATTCCGCACATTTCTTACGAGTTTTTGTTTCAATCAGAACGTATTCTTGTGTAAAGACAGCTAATGTATCCCATTTGCTCTGTAGCAACGAAATATTCAATAATAAATAACATTATATTTATTTTTAGTTTCTTAACATAGGAAACGGAACTACTTTTTCCACTACTTTTTTTGTGATAGTAAATCGGTCTTTTTTTTTTTGTTACAGTCGTTCGTGTGGATTCATACTTCATCAATAGTCACAATAAATTTCCATTTGTCTCCGGCTAAGCGATTATCATAAAGAAGTGTACACCGTGTTCTGTGCTCAGCTGGCTAACATTATGTTTTCTTTTTCTTGTTTTTTCTTAGATTAAAATCTTTGTTTATTACATTGTTTACAGTTGATGCACAGATTTTTAACGACTTATCGATCGCTCTCTATGTCAGTAGATTTTCTTTTAAAATCCAAGACCTCACTTTTGAAATACTTGCAAAGGTGCGTACCTTTTTTCGATATTTGTTTGGTGTTCTTTTTCCTGTTAAAGACAATGCTTGACGATTTTTCCCTTTATTATTAATAATATTGTTTACTTGACATTTAGAAGCTTATTCCATAATTTGCACAAACTTTTTTAACTACAGAGTGCGAATATTTCTCTTCACAGCTTGTTTGCATGCGCCATTTTCTTAGCAGACGATATTTTACTTCAGCGGGTGTTTCTTTTGTGTTCATCCAACACCTTGTTGCTAGTTTTAATTCTTTGAATTTCTTCTATTTTCTGTAACTTCTTTTCAAAAACTTTCTAAAAATGTATGAATATTTTCTGCATTTCGTCTGATTTTCTGCATTTCTTATGATAGGTTTTTGTCGCTTGGTAGTTCCATTAGGCTTAATTTCCAGACATTATGCCCATCATTACTTTATTTTCATTTGGATACTTCAGATTTTAGTAAACGATATTACGTGGGTTTTTTTTCGTATTTGTTTTACAAAATACGAGGGTTGCTCTTTCATTACATTTACTCTGAGGGTAACACTGAACAACATACATTCTGCAGACGATGCTGTTCTTTAGTCTTTTCATTTTTCGTCATCGTGTAGTCGCAAAAACTTCCGAATTTTCTTATATGAATTTTTGTTAATAGAAGCGAAGAAGTGGATAAACCATTGTTACAGCATTAGTAAAAATTAAACTATTTGGAAATGCAAGTAAAGGAGAAATTATTTTATCACTTCCCAGCAAGCAAAGGCTGAGCACGGGGCGGGAGATGGGTTGCTGTTTGGCTTACAGAAGCCATGTCAGTTCTGTGGAGTATCCCGACATTCGTCATTGCTTCCCGGCTGCACTTAAACTATTACAAGTGGGCAGGCTATGCATAACAAAAGATTTGGTAACATCTTGGGTTTGAAAAGAATTACAATGTTAGTGACTAGAACCATCTTGTTCGTCCGAAAGTGGTCCGGGTTCTAATCCGGGTGAGGCTTTAATGTTGTTTTTGTCTTACGTCACTGGGTCTCTCCCTTTCCTGGAACCAGTTACTCTAAATTAGGAACGGGCGACATCTTATAGCCCGTTGAGTTGCTCACTGTGGTCGTCGAACATCCAAACAAGAAAAAAAAATAAAAAAAAGATAAAAAAAAACGATCTTGAAGTCCACGCTATAATTGCATTCGCATCAAATGATGATTTGGCATTCTCAGTAAAATATTAGCAAATTGCTGGCCTCCCACCAACTTTCTACGAGAACATATGTTCTTCCAACGCCATGCTCTTTCAAATGGAAGGGATGTAGTGGGTATTCTCATCATGGAGGTTTGCTACAAAATTCGGAGGAAGAGGAAAAGGGTTTTACATACTCAAATTAGTTGTTCGGATTTCTTGCCTAGCATTGCTGTTCGGGTGACCGGATTTGTTTTTCGCGAGTTTCATTCCCCCATCCAGGGGGCGTCGGCGGCTGGGTGCTTTTGTGTTATGCTGTGATAGTTGGATGTTTTCATGTAGAAAGAATTTATTCTGGATTGCATTGGATGGTTTTATTGCAAATATTTATCCCATAATAATTTGTATAAAAGATTTTTGTTTTTGTTTTTTGCAAATGCCAACTGCCATGACGAAAGCCATTACTTCATTTTGAGTATTTTTCTATTTGAAATTATGTAGAAGAGAAACCGCTAAAGAGATAAAATCCTATTTCAATTTTAGTTGAAACACCCAATGCATATATATATTAGTGTAGGATTTAACAACCACCAGTAGCAAATCCACTATTTAAAGCCACTCGCCCATCCCTAATTTAGGGCCACTGGTTCCAGTGAAGGAAGAGAGCCACTATAGTAAGAAAAACAGAACAGCCATCTCTCACCAGGATTCGAACCCGCACACATTTCGGAAGAATGGATAGAAGCCAGCCCTTAGGAAACTGTGATACCTGGGCGGTAAATATTTTTACTCGCCATGAACACTAACTGTATTTTTTTAGCCGATGGATTCCCAGTTTAACCCGCTATATAATTACAATGCCGGAAACTCTTTTTATTTGCCTTTTATATTAATTGTGATGCAAGAAGGACAGGAAACATATTTACGGGTGACGAACTTTAAATGTCAAAGAGCTGCAGTTCGGGCACCCTTGACAGTGCTCATCGATTTGTTGATGCATTCTTTAAATCGCAAAATTTTAAGAACAAACAGTTGGAGGTTAAATTTTTCTAAATGATCCAGACATGAAGAACGGACGATCTAAGTAGAAATAGTTGCAGAACTACGCAAGTAAAGTGGTTTATTTAAAAAAATTGTTGTTTCCACAACTATTGAAATGTTGACTTGGGATATAAAAAATTCACGTTCATATTTTATTGTAATTAAAGAATATTTAATTTTCAAAAGAAAAAACTGCGCAGCAGGTTTTTTTTTGTGTCATAGAATTAAGTTTCAGGTAGTAATTGTAAAATTATATTACTTACGTACATTTATTTATGCTAAACTTAAGTACATTAAGATACGTTACCCGTCACAGCAATACGGTATCTATTGCGAGGGTATTTGCCTAATAACGCGGAAAAATATAAATTATTGGAATATCTCCTAAATTAAACGAGAAAACAGAGACAAAATATAGTTATTATTTGCAATTTAGAAGCATAATTAATTTACACGAATCGAAAAACAAAATTTATATCTAACATAACCTCCTGCTGTTAAACATTATATGGAGTCCAAATATTTTTATTTTATTTAAAAGAGCTTTCGTCTTTTTTGCCTTGGAAATATAAAATGTCTGAATTTCATTACTATAAACGCTTGAAACCATAAAGTGTAAGTGAATGTCACCTTACAAATCTCCATATTTCAAAACAATGTAAATGGATTCATGTAAATTATTATGTTGGTAGTTCCAAGAAGAACATTCCTTTATTTATTGTTATGCTAACTACTACAAAACGTCTTTCATTTTTCGGTGAGTTCATCCTAATACAAATATTTCATTCGAGTAGGAGTAATTTTTCATTATAAGGAGGATGTAGACCTTTTTCCTTACTGTAACTCCAATTCTAAGAACAATTTTCTGTCATTTAACTTGTCTTTCCTTTTTCAGTTAATCCAGTAATAAAAACATTTCCGTTTCAATTATTTCTCGTATAATCATAATATTTATAGCCATTGCAAGCACAAAACAAAGTGATGCGATTCATGGATAAAAAAAAACACTTGCAATTAAAAAACAACTAAAAAAATATGTATCGGCATTTAGTTTGTCTCCACCACTGGGGGAGCGTACGTAATCATAGATTAATGTTTACGCACTGGTTATATACGTAACCATAAAATGATGTCTCTCAAAGACAAAATGGCATGGTTTTTATATTTTGCTTCCTCATTGTGAAATAACTGCATTAATGTTTGATGGTACAACAAAGAAAAAAATTTCACCTTATCGGTAGCAATTAAAAAAATTAACATAAGAATTTCCACGACTGTTAGAAAAAATCTAAACAAGAAAGATGACACCGAATTTTCGGGTGTAATAAGCACGTCTTTTGAACCCGTTCTGACGCAAATTAAATTTATCAAAGCTATTCAAAGTCAATGGAACCGGTATGGAAAACAATAGCATCTGACGGAAGAACGAAGTTTTTCAAACGGGTTTGTAATCCCTCAGATATAGCTGTAAATGGAATCGTGACCTAACGCCTTCTGGTTGCAGACTTGTGCGTTAAGAAAAACATGAATTTATATGAGAAACATTTTGCACCGGAAACGCTCTCCAACACCGAAATAATTTTTTAAAGCGGACTCTTAGAAACAGAGATATCGACAAAAATAATATATGACTTTACGTCCCCTGGTGGTAAAACCATGCATTATTTTAGGAATAAAATATTCTCAAAAGGTTTTTCCATATGAGGGGTATCGGTCCAAGAAAAAAAAAATTAGTCGAGAGTTTGCTACAAACACATCAGAAGCAGAAATTAACCCTTATGACCCCTGGTGGCCAAACTATTCTATACCAAACATTAGAAATTATGTGAAAATTATTTTCTATCAGGTCTTGTATGCGATACAGGAAGAATTTTTCAAATCGGAGTTTTAAAAGGAAAAATAAAGCAGAAAACGCAATTTACCTTTGTGCCCCCTAGCGGAAATTCTATGATTTAGTTTGAAATTTTGAATTTATAGGGAAAACATTTCGCATCGGAAACACTATCAAACAAAGAAAGGGATTTTTCAAACCGGACTCCTAGAAGTAGAGATATTGACAAAAATAAGATATACCTCTACGCCCCCTGGCGTAGAAACCATGCATTATTTCAAGAAAGAAAATGTTCCTAAAACGTTGTAGACATGAGTAGTATCGGTCAACAAATGACGTTTTTTACAATCGAGATTTTCGAAGCGCTTATTTTGCTGCAAATACATGAAGAAGGGGAAATTAAGTCTTACGCCACCTGGTGGCCAAACCATTTTTTCAAAAATTAGAAATTACGTGCAAACGATTTCTGATGAGGAGCTGTATCCGGTGCAGAAGTAATTTTTCAAATGGGAGATTTAGAAGCTGAGATTTAGGGGAAAAGACAATTTATCTTTACGCCCCCTAGCGAAAAGTCTATGAATTACTTGAAAATTTTTGAAATTATATGAAAAACATGTCACACTGGAAGCACTACCAACCAAATGAGAAATTTTTCAAATCGGACACCTAGAAGTAGGTGTCCGGAAATATTTCAACATCGAATGCTACATATTTAACAAAATAGTTTTCCGACAAATCAGTATTTTGTCCAGGACAATCATCCAGAAACTTATTCCTCTATTCTTCATTCGTACGTTCCTATGGTTTCAGAAAGTAATGTGTTCGAGAGGAATACATTGTAAGAAATTTTAACACACGCTGGCGAAATGTTCAATTACTTGTGCTTCGCGCCTTTTTGATTGTGCTATTTCTTTATTTCCTTGATTAAATAATCATAAGATTTCTATCTCTTTCTTTCTGCCTGACTCATGTGATATGACTTCTTGATACGTAATTGTGAGCTATCCTGAGAATATGACCTCGGAACGTCTATGATATACTTTCATTCTCTTATGTTTCTGTTCTATTGATTCTCCAGGGTATCTCCAAAATACGAATGTTCTTCTTCTGGTTTCTTTCTGAATCATGACTGAAAGCTTTTTTGAAATTGACGAATACTTGATTTAATGATTTCTACTTTTTCTGTATACCTTGCCGTCTGAAATCAGTGTATCTTACACTCTAACAGAACCTACCTTCGTGAGAAGCACCTGCCCTGAAATCGGAAGCCTTGACAAACATTGCAAGATATGTTAGCAATGCAATACTTGCAGACACAGAAGATATTTAATTTTCTTTAATAAATCTAAAAGGCTATCAGTTCATTTGCTATCCACTGTGCATGCGTATTTATTAATTCGGCACAACGCCGAAATTAAATGCTAATTTTAAGGAAAATGGAAACGAATAAAAAAAAATGTTTATATTTAAATTATTTCACAGAAGAAATAGTGAAAATAAACAGTATTATATACAGTACGTTTGAAATACAGTATTATTATTAACCCAAAGGAAAAAAATATTTCTTCTCTTAGTTTTCAGCAAATTTCAACCTATTTGTTGCCTTTTCGTGATAAAAGAAATACACACAACACCTACAGTTGTTTCGACAAATTTCATTATCTATAAGCAAAATGTAATTTAAATTTATTCAGTGCATTCATAACTGAAAAAAAAATACAAACTCATTTTATAAATCCTATAACAACAAGTTTGTTATTTCGTATAGCCTAGAACCATAGAGGGACACTTGTTACAATAAACAAAATTTCCAATACATTGTTAATGTACTTGAACTGCTAACAACTCTATTAAAATTAGTAGATGATATTTCCTAAGAAAAACCCGCCGTATATCTAAAGCGCAGTAAAATGTATGCGTGATCTGTGTTTGGGTCTGTATTTTCTCTTTCTTTCCTAACACTGAGGTCATCTGTTGGAAAGGTTTGAAACGTTTTCCGTGCAGGATAAACACAAATCGAATACATATGAAATTCATTCCCATGCTACATGAAGACGAAATTCTCTGCCACGTTGGATGAACTTGCAATTCACTTCCACACTGGATGAACATGCAATTCACTGTGCCTGTTGATAAAAGCACGATTCACGCGTACTTTCAAGTTGATTTGCCTTTCATTTTTCATGTACACAGAATTAAAGGTAAATCTACTTAAATGTAAGGCATTGTTAGATCCAATATGCCGAAATATTTAACGTCCAATGTTCATTCTTACAAAGAAGACGAAACACGGATTTGTCAGAAACCACAACATGTAAAACCGCATCATTTTAAATGATTTTGCAGCAGTTAATAGAAATCATCGTACACTATGAAATGCTACAAAATCCATGTATACTTGTTTTTAAGAAATTTAATAACGATATCTGCCTAAAGCTACATAGAAATACAGAATTGCTGATTGTACAAACCACGACTCTTACAACGGGAGCTCAAACGCAGCAACGAGTACATCAGAATTTTCCACAAACTTCTAAATGTCATATTAATATACTTATAAAAGGAATATATAAGATCTATCTCTGACGTATTTCCGTTTATTTCTAATAGATAGATACTACTGCGTGTGAGAGAGTTTGTAAATGAATCGTGTTTATAGGTACTAACACAAGCCATGTGATTTGATTTTCATATTTAGCATATAAAGGTACTTTGCCTCACCAAAAGTTGCCAACGGGAGTTTACAGATATTGCTGGTAAATTTTTATTAGCTTACAAGAACTTTGGAGGATTGCGAAATCAATTATAGGATTACGAGTAGAGAGTTTACCAGAAATTACTAGAGTTCTATGATTCCTAGGAGCAGAAAAAATTATATTTGTTATATTATAACAGTTGAGGTACTGAGTACTTTGTTTAAATAATTTTCGTTAGTCTTTAAACTAAAATTACTAGAAGACTCAAAATCTACTGTATGTTAACATTTAAATATAACATTTCTTTATTGCGAAAACATACTTCAATCATGATGTTCATGAATGAAAAGTCATTAGAATTTTCTGAAAAATTTCTATATCATAAAAACTGTTCATGAACGTTTTGGACGAATTTACAAAACTAGTGATAGAACGTAAAGTTTGAGGAAAATAATTACTGAAAAAATCGCATTTTCGTGGGATCTTAAAATCAATTTATTTCCCAAATCATAATTTTTCTCCAAGTTTCTAAATTTTAGGGGACATCGTTCATATGAAAAGTGATCTGTGGGGATATTCTTTTACCGACTAATGACAGACATACTTCTTACAAACATTGTAGTCTTTCCGAAATGAACCTTCTTTTTCTCGGACCACCAATAAATGTTTTTTTGAATAAAACTCGTTATTGGAAAACTCCTTAACAAAATAGCATATGATTAAAGAATTATCACTCTGTTAAAAAAAAAGGAGTTCTTCTAATTAATAATAAGGAACTATACACCAACTATACTCAGAAATGTATAACTACGCTAGTAATCCTAATTTCTTGGCGTAGACAATTATTTTGTAATCAAAATAGTATAACTACGTTAGTAATTCGAATTTCTTGGCGTAGAATGGAAATCAAAGTTTCCAAGCTTTCGCTCGTGGGCCTGACGCTTTTTTTCGAGAAAGTAGACAGCTAACTGCAATCTAGAAAAGTAGAATACTTAAACAATGGTGGATTTGCATCGATCATACATATCACTAAAGCTGTTCTCTTGATCTATTCAGAGGTTAGCTCCACAAAGAAATACAAACTACCAGATAATTTTTACTTACTATTGCCGTAAACATGGTGATTTGCCAGCACAATAAATGAATAGGCGCAAATACTTGATTATTTATTCGAAGAGACGACGAGTCACGCTGGTTTGGAGCACGCGGTACTTGGGAGAAAACACAGCATTACGCAGCATAACTTGGAGAATTGTTTCCAAATGAGTGGGAATTCTACAGAGACGCTATCATTGCAAGCTTTGCTGCTGGTTATGATCTCTAAGGTTTTGCAAGTGGCAATAGACTTGGGCCTCCTCGGGGCAATCCATGGACGGGAACAATGGCACACAGGACAGAAACAAGGTTTCCTGTGGTTATTGGAGAGGTGTCCGAAGCTAGTTCTGGGTGACATAACCGGCGAAAAGACCCCAAAGCACTGCTGGGTTATGTTCCTGAATCCTTACGTTGAATAACCAAATGGAACCGTCAGCAGTGGGATAATCGCCGCACTGATGTACGTCCATCTGATTTCAAAGACTCGAAGAATGCTTAAAAAGGGCTCAAGTGTGGTATATGGTTGAAGCATACCCACATTGGGAAAGATGGTCCACCACAGAATCGATCTGGACCTTCTAAACATCATACTAGAGAAAGAGATTTCCAGTGAGTGAATGTAAGGTTGGTATGTGGGATACTAGTGGTAATAATGCAAAAATAAATGTGATTCAAGATATGACGAAATATAGATTGCATGTGCCGTGTGTAAGAGAAATTAAAAAGAAAAATATTTTACATGTAGATAGAAGAAATGAATGGGAACGCAGTGAGTGTGTGAGGTACTGGAATGTTGGATAATGTGAGAGGACAGGTTGGTGTGAGTGTCATTTTAAGAGAAAAAGATGAAGAACCACTTGATTCACTACAGCTACACACGTGAAGTAATTATCTGCATCCGTTTAAAAGTGAAACTTCAGAAAAATCAGTAATTGTTGTAGAGTATACTCCTTGTGACTCGGAACCTTCGGATAGGAAAGGAATATTTCTGGAATGAGCTAAAACTGTTTTGAGCCAGTTTGGTACTAAATTAAAAGTTATAATAGCAGGGGATTTCAATGCGAGAGTAGATGCTACAGAATGAGATTTTTGGATAACGTTCGGGTAAGTTTAATGATACTTGTGTGAATAATAATTGTGAAAGATTAATTGAACTCTGCATCGAAAATGGATTGTGGATATCTATTAAATTTTTCAACCACAATTATATACACACACACATACACTTGGAAAAATCGTACTCTCGAATTGAAGGGTTGTAATACATTTTCTTTGTTTATGATTAGCGTCTGAAGAAAAAGTGGGTAGTTTGGAATTATCTGATCTCGATTTTATGAAGTTAAGTAACTTGATATGTTCATCAAACACAGATTTCAATTATTGCAGCATTTCTCAAGATGCCAAGGCGTGTCTTTGAAGATCACAATGCGTCCAAGAAATATTCATACACATGTGTTTCTTATGTGAATAACTAATCCCTCAAATGTTCTTGTAACAGATTTTGCACCATCTGAACAAATCTGGACAAATTCCACACGGAAAAAAACATTCTAAGTTTCCTTTTACTCAGCTAATTACAAAATAAAAATGTCCCCACCATTTGAACGGTCTTTTTTGCGTGCGGCAAAGAAGCATGTTTTCCCCCCATTTTACCATCATTCAGATTATCGTTCAAATTCGATTAACATTTTTAGATTGGAAGCAGTCTGTGAGGTGTCATCTAACTGCAGGGTGTGTACATAGAACTTTTCCTCACCTGTTCTATAATAGCAGATTCGTCATCCGCAGAAATGCCGTGTGCATTCGTAGAGACACTCTGTTGCTAGAAAGGGGTATAATTTCCAATTTCTTTACAGAATTGTTATCAAACATGCGCTTACGAAATGTTTTGAGACCCCCGGTAAAATCAGATTTACCGCAATATTATCGGCTTACCAGATTTTGCTGTTTGGTAGAATATATAGTTGATGATGCTTTAATCGCTTTCACTATCTTGACTACGAAGCGAAATGATTACAAAATAATATTGAATACTTGGAGTTCTTTGAAAACATTTGAAAAAAAATCAATTGATTTATTTGCAAGACGATGATGCATAGTATTGCTATATGACGATGCAAGAATGAAGATTTCAAGGTAGTTGTCCGCAAGGACATCTCCAAAAATTACACATTGCAGGTCGTCGATAGCCTCACCTGCTGTAAACGAAAAGCCAAATTTAATATATTCATACTATATTTCGTTTTTATAGTACTTCGTGTTATGCATAATATCTTGAGCACCTTTAAACAATATTTCTGAGTTTTTTTGCAGTTCAATGAGTTTTACGCGACTTCAGAGGAAGAGCCAAATTTAATATAACCTTGCCGAACACTTGAAGAAAGCATTTCATGTTTTTATTCCTCATTACCACGATTTAGCATGACTCCGTTCTTGTTGTCCATGATTTCCCAGTAAACAATTACGAATGGCAGGTGTTTCTGCCTTGAAGTTCAAAGTTTTCACAAGCTTCTGCAATCCTACAGCTACCCCCCTTAACGAGTGCACGGACGTTCCGATGCTCTGAGAGTTCCGGTGAACAAGAGCAGCACGTGCGCATTCCCTGTGCAAGATCATCGCAGAAGTTTAAGACTAACCCGTTTCTTTTTATGTCGGAGTCAGGTAAAGCGAAATATTCCCTGTAACCATGTTGCTGTCACGGAGTACTCTTTCCTTTGCTTTTAACTTTGGTGTACGTCGCAAACAGATGTTGTAGAAACGTAATACAGCACCGAACACCCCCTCCTCTCATACATGCTGGCATGTAAGCACGCGTGTCCCAAACGTAAAAAAAAATAATTAAAATGTAAAATGCATTTCAATTTGCAGTTTAAAGACATACATTTATTGTTGTAATTTCATAGAGTTTGTCTTTACATAACGTTCACCCCGAATCCCTAGGAAAGCTTCTGTCAACCACCTAATAGGAGCCGCCGACCTACGGCCTAACGCTTCGTGTTTGTCAGTTAAGCACTTCACAGTAACTTGAGAAATTACAAGGACTACACTGTCCAATATTTTGTAAACTTCGAATGTGCTAAGTGTAGTTTCACCAAAAAAAAAGAGTAATCCAGTTCACTTATTTAATTTATTGAACGATTTTTTTACTTAAAGTGAAATACCTTCTCTGCAGCGAGTGGGCATCCTAAAGTGCCAATAAAGATATTTGTTTCACTCTTTAACATTTTTCATATACACTGGCGGAAAGTGAAAAAAATAACATCAAGAAGGAGACGTCTGATAACAACGAAATTTTTAAAGCACAATAACGGGAATTCAGAGTGATAACGTAATCAAAACATTATGTCAAAAATACAGCTGTATTTGCGTTAGTAAACTGAAAAATAACATTTCCATATAGTATGGTTAGTACGAGGTTGAACCACCATGAACTGCGTCACACTGTGCAATTCTGGCATGGAGTCGTTCGTACGGATGTTGGATGTACGTTTGGGGTATTGAGTTCCAAGCATCCTCAACCTGGACGCGTAAATCGGAGATGGTCGTGGCTGGCCGTGGAGACGGGATAAGTCACGTTGTCCCATAAAATCCCACACGTGCTCAATGGAGAACAAATCCGGTGATTGTCTCACACCCTGAAGTGCATGTTGCGTTGCACGTGCAGTGTGTGGGCGTGCGTTATCTTTGCTGGAAAACACTACGATAAGGACCGACGTTACAAATGTGGCACAACAACGGGCTGAATGATGTTGTTGATGTAGGAGAGGTGCTGTTTAAACGTTACCCGGTACAAGCACGAGTTGTGTACAGAAGTGATAGCTGATCGCTCTCTCCACACCAGGAGACCAGGTGTAGACCCTGTGTGTGCCGCCCCGGTGGCGCAGTGGTCTAAGGCGCTGGCCTCTGATCATTCGTCCGTGAGGGGTCCGGGTTCGAATCCCGGTCATTTGGGGCATGGATGTTGTGTTTGTCTTACGGCACTGGCTCCCTCCCCTTCCCTGGAACCAGTGACCCTACAATTAGGGACGAGCGACTGCTTATGCAGCCCATTGAGTTGCTCACGGTGGTCGTTAAAACCTCCAATCAAAAAAAAAAAAAAAAAAAAAAAAAAAGACCCTGTGTGCGTCACTGGCGGATACAAGAAGGGTGGAAATGCTTCCCTGTGGGTCTGCATACACGCATACGG